>JAAKBH010000287.1:1205000-1659849 GCA_019776075.1 Amaranthus palmeri | reverse complement strand
CAATATAATTTTTTTATTTTGAAATTGACATTTTAAAAAATAAAAAAATTCTCGAATTACTTTTTTTGAGTAAGATGACATACACTACAACATAATTTGCTTTAGTGAGATATATTTAGAGATATGTAATTTAAATGTCGACATAGGATCTAATGACCTTTCTCACAAATGTCACTATAGACTATAGTGACAATTATATTACATATGCCACTAAAGACCAAATTAAGTGTCTTTGTGGAATTTAAAATAAAACCAATAATTATTACACTAAAAACACGAATCAATGGCATTTTTTAATGTCACTAAATTCAATGTCACAAAAAGCTAAATTTGTTTGTAGTGATAGTAAAAAAAATGAAAATTGAATTTTCACATACAGTAAATTATTTTATATTTTCAATTTTAACCTTAATTTTTTAAAAATAGTTTGGACTAATTCAATCAAAATCGTTTTACAGTGAGACGGTCTTAATACAGAATTAGCGTTAAAAATTTAGTAAGAAGACTTAGAAGTCTTCTGGTGTTTTCGATACTTTGTTTGCTTAATTATCAATTAATGTTTAACTAAAAAAGTTGTCATTTCTTAATCTAACTTCCTAAACAAATTCTCAAAAATTCTAAATTATGCAGTAAGCCACGTGAGTAGTTGGTCTTTAAGTCAACACCAATTAATCTCTAGTCAGTTCCATACCTCTTAAATTCTTAATTTTGATTGGACCACATATATATTTTATTCTGTTATTCTAGTAAGATACTGTCTTTTAATGAGACTACCTTAAAATACAAAACTTTTACTTCATCTGTTAATTAAGTTTTACCCGCTAGAGTATTGCACAAAAATTAAGAAATTGATATGCTTGTGTAAAAAAGACCAAAATTAATGAGATATGAGTAAGAAAACAAGCAACAGGAAAATATATATTTATGTAGTTATTTTTTTTCGTCGAAAATAGTAATATAGCTAGTAATTTGAAACAGTTCATTAACGAAAATATAGCAAATATAAAACAAGAAATATTAATTATGTTAAATGCATGGCGCACGTTTCACGATTAGACCACCGTCATTAGATTCGTCACTAATACAATATTATTATTTTTTTTTTTGGCTTTCCTAACATATATACTCTATACGTGACTCTCTTGCACCAAATTAGGTAGGTATTAGCGATATTCAAAAAAAAAAGGTAGGTATTAGCGTGGACAATTTAAGCTCTTAAGATGAAAATAATTGAGCAAAAATTAAATTAAAATTAAGATAATACATAATTCTTAGACTTCATTTTTAAAAAAATTGAACAATAATTATTGACATTGACTTCATCGAACATATATAGACCAATTATTAATTATTATAAACTAAATATAATCATATATTTTGTTTTTTGTCGTTTAAAGTAGATGAAATTAGATATAAAGCAGGGTTTTCTTTCATAAATAAATTTATGATAATCAATAACTAATAATGAGAGGAAGGATATGAAAAAAAATTCATAAAATTAGCTATTTTCAATCAACAAAATAATTCCAATCTAACATGATCAGTACTTGAAATATCAAATAAAAGTAAATACTCCCTCCGTTCCTTTTTGATGTTCCTATTTGGGTTTTTTATCAAGATTAAGAAAAATGGAATCTTTGGTGATAGTGGGTATTATTTTAATTATATAGTAGTGGAAAGTAATGATTATATTGGAAGTATGAGAGAAAAAATAATTAAATAATAGTGTAATGTAATAATTGTATTGAAACTATGAGAGAGAAAATAATTAAATAGTAGTGTAAAGTAAGAAAAGTGGGGTTTTAAGGGGTAAAAGTGGGATGAAAACTTTCTAAAAATGGAAAGTATTCTAAAGTGGAAAAACTTATGGAACTACCCGTTTTAATAAGGTGGAAAAACAAAAAGGAACGGAGGGAGTATATAAATACATAATCAATACTTACAAAATTAAATTTAACTTTTAATCACAAATTAATGATCAAACCCTTAGAAGTGATAGATAAAACAATTGTCCATATTTCAAATTTTTTTTCATATAAATATAATATTCAAAAATACAAAAGAAAATTTCATCAATTTAAATTCCCACTCATATATATATATATCTATATGGATTTGGTCGAACAACTTTTCTTTCTTTCTTTTATGTAATATTTATGTTCATTTAATAATCCTTACTTATTAGACTTTCAAAGTATGTTAACGTTTAAAACATGAGTTAGGCCCTAATAAAAGACTAATTAAAGATAAGGAGTAGCTTGATTAATTAATAATTTTCTTCTTTTCCAAATTTACTACAACTAAGTAATACTTCCTCTCATTTCAAAACAAAAAGTAATACTTCCTCTCTTTCCAGGGCTCTCGATCACCTTCTGGGGTAAAATTGACCGCTTTCCTCTAATATTCCCTCTTAACAGAGTACGGATATGAATTATCCGTCACATTTCCTCACTCAAACCCTATTTTCGAGTAGGATAATGGGTTATTGATGATGATGATAATAAGTAATACCTCCTCGTTTTACAATGTTAATTTTATTTGACTTTTTTTCAGAGTTTTTAATCATAATACGAGCCAGAGTATATTCAAATTCTATACATTATGCATTGAAACAAATCTAACAAGATTCAATACAAATATATTTTAGTACCTTTCTTATATTCATAAAAATCCATGTCTAAATTTTCTCTTTTCATCTGTTGAATATTCTAAACGTAATCAACAATATAAACCAGAGCCACTTGGGAGTAGTATATATACAATAATATGATCAAATTGAATACTAACATGGAAAAATAGGGCATCTCAATAACTCAACTTTAGACTAAAATTGTTCAAAGTCTAAACACCTTTTACTTGTTTTCATTGGGCGTTGTTTGTTTGGATCCAATTCCACACCAATTCACCAAATCATGGCTGGATTCTTTTAACATGCTTTGTTCTTTTGTTTCATCGTCAAATTTCTATAAAAGGATACGACCTAATCTGGTCCATAGATACCTTTAGCATGATCAAAAATGTCAAATCGTAGACCGACGGATAATGTAGGTTAAGCTGATGGTTGAGGCCTCAGGATATGTTATATACTCTAACACGTATCTTCACATGAGAGCCCTTTGGACTAGAAGTGTGGATGCAGCACATGCCCTCCTCCGTACAAGGCGTTAAATTTTCCACTTTAAATGAGGGGTGGTTGAGATTCGAACCTGTGACCCCTTGTCACTCTGGCTTCTGATACCATGTTAAGGAACCAACTCAACCAAAAGTTTAAGCTGATGGTTGATGCTCCAAGATATGTTATATACTCTAATAATGTTAAGGAACCAACTCAACTAAAAGTTTAAGCTGATGGTTGAGGCCTGAGGAAATGTTAAGGAACCAACTCAACCAAAAAATACGTAGTCAAGTTGATTCCATTCACATACAAGATAAGTGTTTAATTTGACTCGTCTACACTTATATGGTTTAATTTATAAACTTGTGTTCATATGGAAGTATATTTATATATAAAAAAATGAAATAAATGCCAAGTCGTTAAATATATGTTAATTAGAAATATAGTATTAAATAATTTATGAATACACTTGTAGTTTTGTGTATAATACGAAATATATATACTTTCACGTACTGAAAACTTATCGTGAATTTATAATATTTTTGGATTTATATAAGTTAGCTAGGTTTCTTGAAACCTTTACTTTTTAGGGTAGATAATAGTATAGATATTGTGTTGATTATCAATCACTGCAACATAATTGCTTTTAGTGGAATATATTTAGCGACATTTAATTTAAATGTCGTTATTTTAACTTTCTAGTGTATTATAAGGATTTAGTGACATTTATTAGACCATTGAGCAGCATAATAAAAAGTTACATTAAAGCTTTTTGCGACATAGGATTTTTTGACATTTCTCCTAAATGCCACTATAGACTATCGTGACAATTACATATGCCACTAAAGACTAAATAAAATGTCGCTAAATCTTTTTACAGTGGTATTTAAAAAGAAGCCCTTAATTATTAGACTAAAAATATGAACCAGTGGCATTTTTTTAATGCCACTAAATCCAATGTCGCAAAAAGTTGAATTTGTTGTAGTGAATCTATATAGCATACCATTTAATAATTTTTTTTGAAAAAATAAAATGTTTATTATCTGCTGGCCATAATAATAGCGACACAACTTTTCCTACTAGACAAATTTAGAAGATTGCTAACTTAAAACATAGTATATGAATAAATGGGACTTGAGCTTTGTTTTATTCTAATTTTTTAATAAGGTTTTGAGTTTTATTCTTATTTAATTCCTGTTATTTTCTCGACCTACCCTATTTGTAAAAAATATATGTCTATATATAAAAATTTTAGATATCAAAAAAAATAATAAAAAATTAGAATTTAAGAAGATCAAAATATCATTTATTCTTCAATTTTGAAGTGGAATTTAATTTCCCTAAAATAGAATTTTGAGACACAATATAAAGAGAAGTTTTTGTAAAATATATATCATTTAATTTCCCTAAATTATAATTAAAAACTGCAATTAAAATACTCTATGCGTCTCTCCAAGAAAATTTTGTAGTGTTATAAGTTAGCAATTGTTCAATGCAACTTATCTTAAATTATACGTTAATTTGTTCAATACTTTTCTATACCAAGATTTTTCAAATAGTTTTTAAATTAATTACTCCCTCTGTCCCACTGAGATAGCACCTTTTGACAAAAAATATAAAAGCTTTTTGAGTTAAACGTGCCAATTCAAAGGGACAGAGGGAGTATTACTCCCTCTGATTCATTTTACTTGTCTACTTTCCTTATTTGGTAAAGTCTATTTACTTGTCCACTTTCTATTTTTGACAAACTTTTTACCTAAATACCCCCAACTACCCCAACTTATATGATTTTAATAATAACCCACCTACCACCTTTTTAATTATTATAATCACTTAAAATACCCCACTACCACCTTTTCAATTATTATAATCACTTAAAATACCTCACTACCAACCCACTCTTATTTTCCGTGTCCACACAAAATGGACAAGTAAAATGAATAGGAGGGAGCAAATATCTTATCTCTTGACTCTAAATAACAATTTTCATGTCATAGTAAAATTAGGTCAAAATCATAGAAATTTCTATAATTTTCCTTTGTAACACTCATGAAAAGATGTGCTATATACACTCACACCTTTTTTTCTTTTAGGACTTTACCTTAATTACCTAGCCAAGAAAAATACGGTCAAATTTATCAACCCATATTCTTTTTCTTACTCATTTATATATGTTGGTATATATAATTATTCCTTGGTTTTATTGGTATTTGATGTTGAAATTTCTTCCCTAGAAGACTCTGGCTACTCACGGTAAAGAAAAGAAGCTTTGTGTAGACAATACATGACACAATTCAATATAAAGACGTCAAAACCTTGAATTTGGTGGCCATGCAAATTAAAGAAGATAACACCAATCAAATTCTATATAAAAAATGCTTTTTTAACTTTTTAAGCAAAGTCCAATCAGATCTCGTCTTAATTAGAATACGTATCAAACTATCAGTCTTTCAGAAGTATATTGAGATTGATTCCCGATGGCCCCTCTCAATAGGGAAGCCTGAACTTAAGTTGAGAGTAGGCTGAAAGACCAGATTATAAATTGTTCTAGATGTTAAAATTTATAAAAGTTGCTTAAAGTTCCTTATCAGTTATCGATAACGGAAATGTCAAAATTGACCAGGTTGTAGCTGACGACTCCGCCATCTCTAGCTACACCTATGCCCCTCTTCTATCCTTCTCTCCCTTCAATTTACCCGGTTACCAAATTCTTAAATGAGACGTTTTCATGGTAAGACTATCTTTATTGGACTGGTCTATGTACTTTAAAAGCAAATTTTTAAATAAATTATTTATATGGGTTCGTCTCATAATGAGATGGTCTAATACAATACAATAAAAAAAGTACACACAATAAAAAATAAGGAGAAACGTATACACCCATTTGATTTTACCACGTTGAATAATTTGTAAAATGACATTTTGTCTTTATGCGGAAATTGGGAAGACTATGACCTTAGAAAGATATATGGCATAATATAATTTGATCATAAAAATATTAGTTTTACTTAATGTTTCAACGAAAATTAAAGACTAAGCAAAAAATTAACTTATAAGTAAACATCTGTGATGCAAGATTAATTAAATTGACCAAGAAAATATTATAAAAATTGACAAATAATACATAGAAAAACTCATCTTAATTCAAAGTTCAACCTGCCAAACAAGTCATTACAAATTAGAGCTATATATTGCGTACACATTGCGGAACTGTTAGCTTCCTACTACTATGGGCCTTATATATTATTTAATTTTTTAAATAAAAAAAATTAATAATTCTCAAATTAAATTTTAATTTAATTTGGTGTTATTATAAAACAGTTTAATATTGAGATAAATAGTCCAATAAAATTAATTAAAATAATTATTTTATATATTCAAATACATATATAATTTAAAATATAGAGTCTTTGTAGACAGGTCTGATAATAAGAAGGTCTCATATAATATTTGCTAGATTGAACTTTTGTTGGTGATGAGTGATCAAATCATGTGTTGAAAGTATTTCATAAATTAAATATGATTATAATTAAAATTAAAGGTATGATATTATATGAAAATTTTTATCACTAAAACACTTATCAATTGGTGCAAATAGTAATTGAAATTTTATTTTCAAGTTTATACTTCATGAGTTGTTTTTTTTATAAATTGACCACATTAAAAAAATAATTAGTTTGAAAATGTTTGTTCATAAATTATATCTACTTATAATAAAAATTGACTAAATTAATATTCATAAATTTTTCTTTTGTGTAAAAAACGCTATTAATCCATTCTCGCTCCAAAAAAATTCATTATTCATTATTTCTACATTTAAAAATGTTTTATATTCCTCAATTAAATTTTAAAATTTATATTTATGGGATCAAATGTTTTTTCTTCTATTTGTGTAATATGAGCTCAATTCTCATCAATCACCAGCTAGTACAATACATAGAATGAATTTCCGTATTTTCTTTTACCAATAAAACATTCTCCAATAATCTTATCTCAAAAAAAAAAAAAACAAAAACAAAAACTCTTACAACTACATTGTTGTAAATTTACTCCTATCTAGTAATAAAACTGTAATTATTTACTTAAAGATATACTTCCTCCGTTCCATACATGTCGGTAATTCCGACTCATGCATAAGAAATAATTTATTCATATGGGATCTTGTTTTATTCATCTTAAAATGCAGTTTTTTAATAATTAATTTTTAAAATTTTTTCGTCTTATGAAAATAAAAATATTTAATATTAAAATAGACATTAAATTACATAGAAAAAGAAATATAGCAAGTATTAGTGAACAAAAAAAGTACATATTAGACTATCATTTATGGACATCAAAAGGAGTAGGTGTACTTCTGTAGTTGGTATGAGAATACAATACTCAAATTTAATACTTAGTATCAACTAAGTCCTCTAAAAGACGATCATAAATTATTGTATGAGATGATCTATATATAAAAGGTATATATATTATACATAAATTACATAACTCAATTTATACAAATTTCGAGAATATAGATTAATTATTTTGAAATCGTCTTATAAAAAATAATTTTATAAAAAAAATTACTCCCTCCGAATCAGTTTAGATGTCACATTTTCTTTTTTATCTATCCTTTTTTTACCTAAATACCTCCACTTTTCAATTCCTAATACCCAATTACCACCTTTACAATTAATTAATCAATTAAAATACCGAACAACTACCTTTTTAATGGACCCCACTCAACCCTTAAAATCCGTAAAATCCCATATAAGACATCTAAACTGATTTGGAGGGAGTATTTTTTACAAGACGGTATCTCAGAAGAGTAGAATACAGATAATGGTATGGAAATAGAAGAAGGAAGTATAGAAGTAGAAGAAGGAAGGTCAGAAAAAAGGGCTTCGTGAAGAAGAGAGTTGAATAGCGTCACGTGTAAGGCGCCGCATACAACGGGACGGTGGTATTTCTTTGAAGATAGAATCAGTCAACTTCTTTTTTGACCAATTTCAGACGAAACTCACTCCTCACCTTCTTTTTTTTTTATTTTCCTTTTATTTTCTCACTCTTACGCATAGGCTTACGTTTTTTTTGTATTTATTTGACTTTTTTTTTACATAAAAAAAAAAAACAACATTTATGCTATTTTAATTTAGGAAAAATTACTAATTATAAATAATTTTAATTTTAAGGGGTATTTGCCTATAGTAAAGTTGAATAATCAAATAATCTAGAGATTGTCTTAATAAATAACGGTTATTTGTGAGATTAATAAATCACACTTATGTGTTAGGATGTGATAAGGTAAGAGTTTTGTTGTTCAATTTATCTTTTTTGATTTTGTTTATTTTAATATTATTTTTTTGTCTTATGACCGCCCTCTCCTTATGGGTATGAGACGCCGTCGACCTTCCTTCCCCAGACCCTGGCCATAGAGTATCTATGTGCGGGAACACTGGGTATGATGATGATGATGATGATTTACAAATCACGGTTATTGATTAGAAGTTTTTGAATAATCTACTATAGACTATAGTAGATAATTTGCCAAAAAGTAAAGTGAAAGCTAATGAAAAATTAAGAAAATTTTTAAAAATTTTACTAAAAGAATTTCAATAATAAAAACAAATCAGAATTTTTTTCAACAATTTTTCAACATTTTTTCGACATTTTATTTTAATTTAATATATTTGTTTTTTTAAAAAATAAAACTTTCTATAGCTAGTCATCATGGCATCGGGTTTACTATGGGAAAATATCCTTAAAAATTGAGATTATTCATGACTAATTAATAGGTAGAATTATTGTAGAAAAAATATGAAAAGATAGAATTATTCATGGTTAAATTTAATTATCTGTAGGAAGATTAATTTTTTGTAATTTCTTGTCTCAAAGAGATTGTCGTTAAAACTACTAATATATGTGAGTAAATGTTTTTTTTATTCATACAGTTGTTAACTTTCGAATTTTTGAAATAAAAAATATATAAAAATTCAATGTTATAAGAAGAATTTAGTAAAATTATTTCATGTGCACATTAGCATTTAATTTTTCTTTATTAATTATTGGTTGATTTGATTGACTTGTTTGTTCGATTAACGGTTGCATTGTTGTTGTAAACATGAGTCCCATAACTCTTACAAAATCATAATATAGAGTTAGAAGTCTTACTAAAGAAAAATTTTGAATTAATAAGTTAAAATTTTGGGTAATTCGTCTATAATCGTATAAGTAAGCATTTAATATTTAAAATAGAACTATTTAAAATAGACTTTTTAATTATGTTTAAATGTCAGTTTTTCAACGGGCGATCTGAGTTAATATTCAATTAGCTAAAAAGTCGAAATCACAGTTATTAAATAAGGTCAAAAATAATAATAGGTTGTAATTGATAATATAAAATGATCTTTGCTAATAAACATTTCGATTTGTTTGTTTACGAAGTTATAAATCAATTTCAATAAATTATAATACACTTCAAATTTTGAATTATATATGTATAATTTAATTATTTTATTTTACGTGACACTATATTTAAATAACAATTATTTTGTTTTGGTAGGTTTTCAAAATTAGTCCAATTTTTACCTTGTAAATTCTTTTAATTTGAATGATGTGCTAATTAGCACTTTCTTTAGTTCTTATATATATACATAATTTTTTGGGCAGAATATCATTATTGTTATTAGATAATGCCAAAAATGAAAAAGTTTTAAATAGGAATAAAAGTAGAATAAGTAATGCAAATTATAAGTTACTTTATGACTAATATATATAGTAAATTAGTAAGTATTACAATACATATGAAATTGATTAAAAAAGAAAAGTGTAAAAATACTATGAATCGAAGGAAGTATTACCATTAAATTCACTATTTTTACTCAGATGCAATTTATTTTAGTGGTATCAAAGACAATATACCACATTTTTATATACTACTCAGTCCCTTTGAATTAGTTTCTAATAATAAGTGCATAAGTGAATGAGTAAAATTAAGGAAAATGCGGATCGTAAGTGAAAAGTAATGATCAATTGTATCGATGAAATTAAAATAAATTTATGATATAAAAATGACATTAAAAAAAGATGTGTGTACTTGTCCAAATGCTTTTTATGTTACGAATTAATTACTTGCAACATTAAAAATATTACTATTTATTTATCACTCTTAATTTATGATTAGTTTTTAATTTATAAGTTAAAACATAGTCAAATAAGAGTCTAAATGTAAATATTATTAATATCAAATCTTTATGATTTTTTATTATATATAAATAATAAAAAATGGTAAATATTAAATTACTATATTAGACTAAGTAAAAAGTCAAACATTTTGAAGGGAAAAAAGTAATTTCTCTTATTCACTATCAATCTTCCATCTTGTTTTCCAACATTTGCCGCCAATGCTATAATTCAATCTTAAATATTTCTAAATGTGCTTGAGTAAAATCATAAAAAGTTTCTTTCTTTTAAAAAAATTCTTAAAAAACAATTTCTTCAAAAAAAAAATTAAAAAATTGATATTGATATAATTTCTATTAAAACAAATCAAATAAGATGTCACTTGACTATGCATTAACTTTTACACTAAAAACAAAACATACTAAGAGTGACAATAATAGTAAATCAAAAGGAGTAGAAAATAGTAAAATATAAGTGAACCCCCATGATTAAAATAACAAAAAATGCAAAATAAGTGTAACAAAAAACTAGTCAGTCTCAGAAATAGTCTAAAAAACTAAAAATAAACAGGCGATCTTAGGAGAGATCGTTTTAGAATTAGACGATCCAATATTCCAGCTCATCGCGTTCTCCACATGCTTTTTCTCTTCTTTTTCATTTTCTGGGCATTTTTTCAATTTTAATCTTAAAGGCCGGTATCAATTTTGACCTTAAAGATATCAATTTCAATTTAGGTAAAAATTGATCAGTTTAACGCCACAATTGATCACTTATATATAGGTTCAAATTGAAAATTTTACATTAATTAATATATTTAAGTATTACTTTACGTTGAAATTTATATCTTGAAAGTCAAAATTGATACCTTTAATGTTCAAATTGAAAAATGCCCAAAAAATAAAAAAATAAAATTTTAGAGGAAAATAGAGGCGCACACGTATAGCACACGCGCCTGCAATGAACTGACCCACTTGTGGTACAAGTTTTTGTGAAAAATAAAATAGAAAAAAAAAAGTATAATTAGAGTCAAAAAGAAAGATCTTAGTCTTCATTCCAAACCCTTTAATAAGAAACTTGATTTATTCATTTAAAGACTTCACATTTTGTAATATTATTTTTCTTCTTCTTCTTTCTCTTTTCCTCTAAACACATTTATTTCTCACTTATTCTTTATCCAAACTCATCATCACACATAAAATCACAACCAATCAAAAACAATTAATGGACGGTGGAGGATGGGGACTTGCCCTTGAATCATCATCATCATCATCGGATCACAATAAGCTTATCACACCCAATAATTTCTCTATTCATCATAATATTAACAAAAACGAAATGTTTAAAGGTATTGAATTTCCGATTAATCTCAAGCGTCGATCTGGACATCAGATGGAAAATCATCATCATCATCATAATCATGATGATCATAATCATGATGATCATAGTCGTGATGATCATAGTCGTGATGATCATAATCGTGATGATCATAACGGTAAAACGGTTGTAGATGTTCTTAATTTTTTTCCAGAACGTAAGGAGACTATCAAAGAAGAAATTGGTCCATCTGATCATCAAAAACACCGTGGTATTATAAATGTAAGTTTAATTCTCTGTTTATTTTTTTAAATAAATTAGTAAATCAAATGGTCTCACTGAGTGGGGCCGGCCCTAGATATTGGAGGGTTCTGGGCGAAATAATACATTAAGACCCTTTTTCTTTGCAATTTATAGTTTATATGTATTTTTACAACCGTTAATTTTGCTTTTTTTACATAGGGCCTTGGGTGACGGTCCCTTTTGTCCACCCTTAGGGTCGGCCCTGGACACTGAGGAATACGTCTTATATTAGAGTGAAATGATATATTTAATACATATTATGAAAATATAAACATCTTATTTGAGGTGAGGTGGTTTTACCGAAAGATAATCTCTAATTTTAAATGTTTGAATTAAAATAGAATTGTGATTAATTTATGGAAATTTTAAAATTTTAAAATTTTTGATTATTTTATTAGATCTCATCTAAATCATTTGAGTAACGGGTTTAAAATTTCAAATTGTTTTTGTAGTTTTTTTTTTTGAACAAAAATTGTTTTTGTAGTTACTAGTGTTTTTATTATTTTCTTTAATTTATGTTTTCTCTTAATTTTTTAATATTACTCATACAATTTAGTGGTTTTTACCGATTTCTTTATATTTTTGTCAATTACTCCTATTATGTGGATGGAGGTGGTAGCTAGTTTGGTTTAGTTTTATTGTTAAAATCGAGAATTAAGTAATATTTCAGTTAGGTTGCAAAAACTATTTTCTAGGAAAAATATATGATTTTGTTTTTCATTTATTTTTTTTGTCGAGGATACCTTAAATTAGTTGTTTTTTAAAAATAAACCCATCAAGTAAAATATATTTATTAAATACTTTTTTTGTTCGAAAAACTCGCATCGGATTGTGATATATTCAGTGGTAAAATATCACTATTATAGTAAAAATAATAGAATAGAGGAATAAAAAAAATTGTATGTTGCCTAATTTTAACAATTTAGATTAGAAAAATGAACTACAACATAAATGCTTATCAATTTATAAGAATAGTATTACTATAAAATAAAAGACACCAAAGAAAGTATCGTTATTATTTTTTTGTTGTTTAAAAATAGAACGATTACAAAACTAATTTATTTTTGTCCATTTAATTTTCAATTTACAGACAGGTTTACACCTCCACACTAATAATACCGGGAGCGATCAATCTACGATAGATGATAGTGCTTCCTCTGATATTGAAGACAAAAAAAATAAAAATGAGGTAATTAATTAAAAATAAGAAATTAAATTTATAGAAAATTATAAAAATATTATCGATCAGTAATTGTATATATAAGACTCAATATTATATGCATAGTATTATTTTCATAATATTTATAAATAGATGTATTAACTTGTATATATAATTAAATCAGTTAACAGTTCTTCAAGGAGAGTTACAACGTATGAATATTGAAAATGAACGGTTGAAGATTTTGCTACAACAAGTACACACTAATTACATGCATCTAGAGAATCAAATGAAACAGGCAAAGTTCGAAATTGCAAAAAATAAGGTACGTATATAAAAAATATACGCATTGATTTTTTTATTATATGATTTACCGAGAAAAAAATACACATTAATTTATAAATTTTATCAAGAGAAAGTAGTACTCAAACTATTTATATGAAATAAAATTTAATTCTCATACTGTTTGTATGAAGTATTCTCATTTGTGATCATTGTCTCGAATAGATAGAGTTACATGAGTCGTGTAGATTTAAATTTATCGTTTGTAATGATTAAAAGATTAATAGATTTTTTATTGACTTTTAATAATATAAGGTAAATCTATAGAGTGAAGATATGCTAAAGGGTTAGTTTAAAGAATTTATTACAAAATGTTTAATTTGTAATTTAGATTAACTTATGTAATCTACCTGTAATTATATTTCTATCATTATAAAATAAATTGTGTATTGAGTTCGAAGTCAAGTTATAGTCCATTATAGTTTAAATTTTTAAATTTATTAATTTTGTTAATACACTTGAAAATGTCAATATAATTTTTTTTTTGTAATAATAAAAAAAGCTATAATAAGAACATTGCCATGAAGTATTATGTTGTAATATGTTTCAAACTCATATACATTTTACTAAATTAGTTTAATTTTAAATGGTTGTCATTATCAATTATGTTTTAACTTGTAATTAATGAAATATATAGGCATGTACACAAGGTAAGGTGGATGAGATGCAAATTATGCAAGGCCAATTCTTAAATTTGGCTCCTAAAGAGAATAATGAAACCGATGAGCTAACATCTAAAACAGTGTCCGATGATGAGAGGACAATTGAGCGCTCGAGCTCGCCACAGAATACGACAGAGGTGGCCTCGGTTAGAACCAACAATAAGGATGTAATCCTATCAAATTATGATCATGGAAAGAGAATTAGGGAACAAAGTCTTGAAGAATTAGAGGCAAAAAGGTGGCAAAATAAGGTGCCTCAATTGATGAACAATGTACTTAAACCTAGTAGTCCTCCAATCGATCATTCTGCTAATGAAGCTACTATGAGGAAAGTTCGTGTCTCAGTTCGAGCTCGGTCTGAAGCACCCATGGTTAGTGTTAGCATATATATGTGCGTTTTTAAATTACGTGTAATTAATATTTGATATGGAATTAATTTTTGATTGTGATAATGTAGATAAGTGATGGATGTCAATGGCGAAAATATGGACAAAAGATGGCAAAGGGTAATCCGTGCCCTAGAGCTTATTATCGATGCACTATGGCGGTTGGTTGTCCCGTTCGCAAACAAGTATGTACATTTTATTTTGCTTTAATTCGTATCATTATAAATTTGTTTTCTAACGTATAAACATAATCATTTCTTTACTAGTTGTTTATACCTAAAATATATCATATATACTTATCATAATTAATGTTTAACTTCAAAAATATTGTAGGTTCAAAGATGTGCTGAAGATAGGACAATATTGATTACAACTTATGAAGGTAATCACAACCACCCATTACCACCGGCTGCGGTGCCAATGGTTGAAACCACCTCATCCGCAGCCACCATGCTTCTATCAGGCTCAATGCCAAGTGGTGATGGTCTGATGAACCCAAATTTCTTAGCTGCTAGGACCATACTCCCTTGTTCATCAAGTGTCGCAACAATTTCAGCCTCAGCTCCATTTCCAACCGTTACCTTGGATTTAACCTATTCACCGAACCCCCTCCAACAAAGACCATCAATACCCTTCCCACCACCCAATGCCCAAGTGGGACCCAACTTATTAGGCTCAATACCCCAAATATTTGGCCAAGCATTGCTTAATTCTAGCAACAATCAATCCAAATTTTCAGGATTACAAACTTCAACTCCACAAAGTCTAAACGCTGCGCATTTGCAACCTCCTAATCAAAATGCAGCGTTTAATGAGACTCTAAGTGCCGCCACAGCTGCCCTCACCTCTGATCCGAACTTCACAGCCGCACTTGTGGCTGCTCTCTCATCAATCATTGGTGGTGCGACTCGCCCCCCAACTGAAAATAACCATACTTCCAATAACGCCGGTGGGAACTCCCCTAGTGGTGCTACAACTATTGGAAACAATGCTAATAATGATGCTTCAAATAATAGCATGCAACAACAATAGATCGACAATGAGGTATTTGGTAAAACAGTTTAACAGAGAATTTTGACTTATTTCGATACAAGTAGATGGTTGAGTGATCAAACTATTTGATGTTAGCATGTTTAAAATCAGCTTGTCAAATCAGTTTCTTCAATCGTCTATCGACTATCAGTCATTTGCCAAATTCTCTCAATATATTCATTTCACGATAAATGGATCCAATCGAAAGTCTATCATTATTGAAATGAGAATCAAATAATTGGATCCAATAACTATAATCTTTTGTTAGCTTGTGTTGAGCTAAAACCTTTTTTTTTTTTTGCAATTTTTGTTTAGTAATATTAATAATTTCTTAGTATTTCATAGAAAGGGATGTAAAAGGATGAAACACATATGTTCATACTCTTTTTTCTTTTTTATACACAGTGGGTCTTGGAAAAGACTTATAGAGGACAGTTCATTCTTTGATCGTATCATTTTTTGGTTTATGAATAATTTAATTTGTATTTCCGTAAATATTGCATGAAAGATAAATAGTTTAACATCTTTGTAATTTATAAATGTATTCTTACATTATTGTGTTAATTTAAATTTTATCAATAACTATTTATGATGTTTTATTGTTTAGCATAAAAATAAACTTATTCAAGTATAGAACAAGTTAGAAGTATTAAATATATAAATTATTTAATTCAGTCATACGGTCAGAAAATACTAACATATATAAGAAAATAAATTATTTTGTAGATATCAAAAATCAAACATTCCACATACAAATTAAAAAAATATCACCTACTTATATAATTATATGTAATTACGTTACTAGAAATTACAAGTTAGAAGTTACTTATAAGCACAAAAAATCCTAAAAATCAAATTATGATAGCAATAATACAAAATAAATATTTCTATTTAAATTTATAAATTAATATTATTCTCTTTCCTACATAGGTTGTTCAAATACATGATTATCTTCTTTAACTATATTATTAATTTGTATATTATTAATATTAAATAAGTTAGTTAGCATGAACGGCCCCAAACATCGCATACGTGTGGCATGAATATCCGGAAGTTCACGTTCCCATGTATTCCTCGCACCGAGATTTTTTGATTTTTGAATAAATAATTATTCGTACTTGAAAAATTCACCTTTTCTCTCTCTCTGATAATACTTCATATTTTATCAATTTTTTTATTTTCTCTTTATTTGTTACTCCGTCTAAGTCTTTTTTTTATTGTCACATTTCTTCATTTGACAAATTCATATCAATTGTTATATTTTTTTGTCATTTTTTTATCTAAATATCTCATGTTCACACAAGTAATAACCAAAATAATCTCATTTTTACTACTTAACTTACTATACCTCAACTACCACCTTCACAATTAATTTAATCAATTAAAATACCTCAAATACTACCACATACCACCCTTTAAAATCGTAAATGAGACAATAAAAAAACACTTGAAGGGAGTATCAATTTTCTTAAAAAAACTAATTTTTCTCTTTATTAACAGCAATAGATAATACTTTTTTTAATATTTACATTTTACGAAAAAAATATAAGAGATATTTGAATAATATGAACATAAGAAACAATAATTTAAATGTGCAGATAAAAATTAACGAAAATTATACAACCATGAAGAAAAATAAAAATAAATCGTATTCAAAATAGCTTTTTATTTATTTATTTATTGGGGGGAATTGGGTGAGTATAGGGACAAAATTCGATGTTGATCTTTTGATTTGATTCTAGTCATTTAACAATTTATTAAAGGTGGGCCCAACCTTACTTTAGAAGACCAAAGAAGAAAGATAGTAGACGTTTGAAATTAGGAAAATTTATAGGTGGAAAAGGCCAAATCCAACGTATTATTCTTCTATTTAGGTCAACATTTTCGGCTAATAGTTTTCTGACACGTAAGCTCTATAAGGACCTTTTCTACCAATTACATCACGACTTCTCAATTAATGCTCATTTTTTAAATAAATAAATTTAATTATCCTTCAACTATTTTTGATATTTTTCTATTTTTATAATCTACGTAACTTTCAACAATATCTCTAAATACGTAATTTTCCGGTTCCAAATTACTTGCTACATCAAAAACTAATATTTCACTACAACAAATTTAAATTTTTGCGATATTTAATTTTATCATTCAGTAGCATTAAAAAATACCATTAATTCATATTTTTAGTGTAATAATTATTAGTTTTTATTTTAAATTCCATCATAAAGTGATTTAGCGACACTTTATTTGATTTTTAATGGCATATGTAATTGTCGCTATAGTTTATAGTGGCATTTGTGAAAAATGTCACTAAATCCTATGTCGCTAAAAGCTTTAGTGTGATTTTTAAAGACTCTAATGAATGTCACTAAATCATCTATATTCACTATAAGAAATTTGAAATAGCGACATTTAAATTAAATGTCACTAAATATATCCCATTAAAAGCAAATTATGTTATAGTGTTTATTCACAACTCTTAATTTGTAATTAGTTTTGAATCTATAAGTTAAACATATATAGTCAACTAAGATACTGATTGATTCGAAAAAGATTATTAATATTAAATTTTTATAATTTTTTATTATACATAATTAGAGATATTAGTGATTGATTTAATATATTGGACTGCGTGATGAAATAAATATTGCAAGATTTTTGGAACAAAGAAAGTATAATGAAAAATATTTTTGTGAAATGAATTCAAAACAAAAAACTCATATATTATTGTAACACCCGTATTTCTTCTCGTCCTTTACAATCTTTAACGTTTATCAAAATTCTTTTTCTTTTTTTTCTTTTGTGTAACACCCGAATTTCCTCCCATCCTTTACGGTTTTGGTTTTTTACAAGGGGTCGGAAATTTAGGGGTGTTACATATATTGATCATTTGTATCAGAATTTTTTTTTTCACCCTTCGCAAAAATTAACAATGTTCAAGTTTCACAATTCACCCTTCGCAAATGCATTTCTATATATCTATGTTATACAAACAGAAAATAGAGACCAATTTAAAAAAAAAAAAAGAAAACAGAAAATAGAGACCATGGTATTAAGGATTTACAAAATGTATATTACTTTAATACTCCTCAACTATTCAACTTATATATTTACGTTACTTGGAGTATTACTTCTAATTCTCTATACGTGTACAATTTGATTTTTATCACTATTTATTTATCAATATTAAATTAATTTTATTATTAATCTATAAAATAATATATATTTATGTGAGTAAATTACTGATCCGTTTCAATATAAATTTTATTAATATAACCTTTTTATTATTATAAATTATATACAATTTAAGATATAATAAGGAAAAATTGATATTAATAATTCAACCTTTCACTCATCTTCTATGAATAATCTCATATTTTGATTATTTTTTAATAATCTAACTTTTTTGAGAAATTTGCCTACGTACAACATACCTTATTAGTTATTCCATACTAATAATGGGTAATAATATGATATGTTTCTAGCAAACTAAAATAAAGGTTGAATTATATTATTTACAGTGAACGAAGGGCAAACGTTGGATTTATTATTAGAATATAATCAAAAGGTTGAATTGTTCACAGCAGATGAACAAAAGATTGAATTATTAATATCAATTTTTCTTATTAATAATTGTTTTTTTTATTATAACCTTTTTAACCTTGATACTCCTTCTATTTCTCTATACGTTTACAATTTGATTTTATTTACTATTTATTTGTCAATTTAAATTGTATTGTATTATTAATCTATAGATAATAATATTAAAATAATAGAGTAATTTATTAAGGAGAAGCAATGTAGAGTAGATGTTGACTTTCCGTGCAGAAATTGACGTAAATGAATACCTGCTCATCCTAATCAATAAGGTAGAAAGTTGAGTAGAAGTTGGCATTTAATTATATGGAAGAAATTATAACCAATTATTTTTTCTGTGACTCTGAATTAGCACTCCTTATTTTCAAAATGAAAATTAATAAAAAAAAATTAAATTAAATAAATTAATAATAAAAGAAATTATAACCAATTATAATATTCTATTTGTCAACTGCAGGTTTCTCTCTTGAAGACCGTTCTCAAGCCGGGGGACTCTTTAATCGCACTCTCCTTTATGGGTATGAGTCTGCCGTCGTTTTTCCCTCTCAGACCCTAATCATAGTTTCCTATGACCGGTATGATGATGATGAGTGATCTAGAAAAAAATAAGAGTATTTAAATATTAATAAGTCACACTAAAATAAAAAATAAAACAACGGCACCGGAGGAAGTATGAACGTGGAAGAGTAATGGGATTTGAAAACAAATCTAGTCTTATTATGTGATCAACAAAATTTGTACTTGATCAAACCGTACATTAATCTCCCATTTCTCTTTTTCTACATTGAGTCAACTTCTACACGTGCTTCCATGTGCATACTTGACCATTATTTTTCAAGTTTTTTTTTAAATTTCTTAAATTATTAAGTATATCTCACTAGACGCGTCCTTCTAATCTATTTCTCTGTTCCGAAATACTCGCTACATTTCGTTTTTGTGCACTATTCATCGTTCAAGCTTATTTTACATATTACGATTAATGTGTAAGTAAAAATATAGTCAAGTGAGATCTTGTTTGAATCGTCTAATCGCATACTTTCATAATATTAAATTTTTATAATTTTTAAATAAGTGTAGTTTAAGATATTAATGATCAAAATTGTGCATTATATTGCGTAAAAAAGTGAAATATAGCGAGTACTATGGAATGGAGAAAGTACTCCCTCCGGTCCAGTTTACTTGTCCCATTTCCTTTTTTGGCAATTCCTCTTTACTTGTCTCATTTCCTTTTTTGGATATCCTTATTTACCTAAATACCCCCACTTTTTCAATTCCCAATACCCAACTATCACCTTTATAATTAATTTAATCAATTAAAATACCCAACTACCACCTTTTTACATATACCCCACCACTATCTTAATCTCCGTGCCCAGTCAAATGGGACATCTAAACTGGACCGGAGGGAGTATATGTGAGTTAAATAGTTTATTTAATACATATTATAAGAATGTAATATGCTTTTGTTTGAGGTCGTTTCATTAAGTTACGAACGATCTCTTAAAAAAAGCTGCTTTAATTTTGGCTAATGATGAGATAGTTTAAATTTGATTTTGCATTTTTTTGTGTTTCTTAATTATGATCATTATAAAAGCTATATAAGAATTATTATAAATAAAGAAAATTAACTTTAAATATAGTGTGCTATATTTAAATATAATAAAGACGTGACTTTTAGCAACGACAAAATACGAAAATGGATTATTTTTGTGGAGTTTAAGAAAGAAAAATGCTAAAAATATGAAAATATCTTGATCAATGCTAATCGTCAGGTTTTAACTCAAAAAAAAAAGTAGCATCCTGGGCCACTAGGGTTCACCATACACTACAGCCTAATGGACTAGCAAGTAGCAAGAACCATCCAATGACCTATAATACATCACAGCACGCCAACATGCCCTAAAAATTCACGTAACACACTTTTCTTTTTAGTCTGTTTTTTATTTTATTATAATTTTTATGAAAAATTTTTCATCGTTGTTTTTATTTTTATTTATACATTTCAACTCTTTAATTCATCTACATAATTTTATGGTTTCATAATTGTTAAGGAATCAACTCAACCAAAAGTTTAAGTTTTTGGTTGAGTTGGTTCTTTAACATGGTATCAGAAGTCAACGTGACAAGAGGTCACGGGTTCGAATTTCAACCACCCCTTATTTAAGTGGAATATTTAGCACCACGTATGAGGAGGGCCTGTGTTGCATCCACACTTCTAGCCCAAAGGGCTCTCGTGTGAGGGGGCGTGTTAGAGTATATAATATATTTTGTGGTCTTAACCATCAGCTTACGTTTTTAATTGTATAATTTCTTAATTTTTATATAATATACAATTATGATAATTTCTTATAGGGTGAGAGTATAGCTTTAGGACCAAAACAAAGTTGTAGCTGCTCGTCTGGTTCCATACTAGTCACGTAGGAAAGGGCCAAAAAGAATGCAAGTGCATCCTTCACCGATAATAATTTGACCTTATACGAGGCTCTAGAGTCTACGACATGGGTGCAATTTTGGATTTTATTGTGTGTTTTAGTGGAATTTTCAGATAATAATTATCTAATATCTGTTGTGTGCAAAAAATAATAGGATAAATGGAGATTAATAATCCCAACTTTGCGTGATCCGCTCAAAACAATCCCAACTTTTGATTATTTTCTAATATACCTAACTTTGTCACTTTGTTGCTCAGGACATATTCTTTAATATGGTAACCGGTTATAACAGGTAAATCACCTTTTTTGTCATGGAAATAAGAAGGATAAATGGAGATTAATAATCTCAACTTTGCGTGATCCGCTCAAAACAATCTCAAGTTTCGATTATTTTCTAATATACCTAACTTTGCCACTTTGTTGCTCAGGACATATTCTTTAATATGGTAACCGGTTATAAAAGGTAAATCACCTTTTTTGTCATGGAAATAAGAAGGATAAATGGAGATTAATAATCCCAACTTTGCGTGATTTCTCTCACTCTGAACACCCTCCTCGAGTCGAGAGACTCTTTTGACTATACTCTCTTTTATGGATAGACTGTCGTTTTTCTTTTTTTTTCCAGATCCTGACCATAGTTTTCTATATGAAGCGGGATACACTGGATATGATGATGATGAATATTTAATATGTGACTTAAACTGGTAATTAGGGATCGAATACTTCAAGATATTATTCATCTATATATAAAACATATAGATTAGATATACAATTATGAGGAGAAAAATAGCGGTAACTTATACACATAAAGATAATATATTTAATTTAAAAAAATTTAAACTCGAGAAAGAATATCAGAAAAATTATAAAAAAAAAATACTTCTTAGGAAGTGTAAATTAAAGTATGCGTATCTTACATGAGAAGAGTACAACAATATTTGCCCTTTCTCGGTGACGAAAGTGATGATGTTTCATGGCATGCCAACGTGTTAGTTTTACAATACATTAAATATTAATCTAAATATGATTTGAATCAAGGATCAAATTGTTTTTTCAATGCTAATAAATTTGATTAATTACTTGAAAATTAAATATAAAGTCTTATTTTAAATAAAAAATTAGCAAATATTTTTCAGAAAAGATCTTGGGTTTGATTGTCACTTAACTTTAATAAAAAAATATTATATTGTGTATTTCTAGAGCTTAATTTGAGTCACCGCATGATGTTAGACGTACATTGTACAGAGTTTTAGTGTCATACCAAGTGAATCTTTGCCTAAAATAATACACAGGGAAATATTATTCCCTTTGTACATTCAAAAAGAAATTGAGTCTTTCTACCGTCAATATAGGATGCACTTAAATTTAGTTAATTTTTATAATATGTAGTAAATCGCTAAGTTACTTAAAACAAACTGTCACGTGACTTAGCAATTTATTAGTCTCCTACTTTAAAAATAAAAAATGGAAAAAACTAAATTACACAAATCACTAAGAGAATTATAAGAGGTTTATTTTTTTTTTTTCTGGAAAAATGGAATTTTCATAAATTCAGAAAACAGTATAAAACTGTACCAATACTGAATTCTACCAACCCCGATATAATAAGAGGTTTATTTGTATTTATTTGAACTATAAAAAATTATATATACTCATCAATCATCATCTCATATAGTAGTAATATTTACCGCTAAGTGGCATAGTAGTTAATTATATCCTGTTGGAAAATAATTCATTTTGAATTAAATAACTAATAAAAATGTTAACTTATAAAAAACCAAAATAAATCACTTTCTTGTTATTGTCGTTAGAATCTTATAGCTCAATTGATAAAGCCTATTACAAGATATTTTAGAGATTGTAGTGAAAGATACCAAGACATAAAATTTGATTATTAATGCATTTCTAACATATAATATCATAAAATTAATGACAAAATTACATGAAAAATTTGTTTTTTTGTTGGATAAGACATTTTACTAGTAAGTTGAAAGTTTACGGTTCAATTCTTGATAACATTTTGTTTTATAAACCAAAATGCTATCAATTATCAATTAGTCTCATGAGAGACCGTCTTTCTGAAAGACTTATGTCAGACTCAACCCATTAAAGCTTAATATCCACTTTTACTCTACATTTTCTTTTATGGATCAGTTCAATTAGAGATGGTCTCTCATAAAGACTGTCTCTCAGAAGAATTTGTGATCAATTTTATATCATCATCATCAACAACAATCCAATATTCCGCACGAGAATAGAGTCTGGATGAAGGAAGGTGACAGACAATCTATACCCGTACTCCCTTGAGAGGGAATAAATGCTATCAATTTTATATATTTTTATTTATTCATTTGCAAATCAATGACTTTCATCAATCTAAAAATCCATATATAATATAACTAATCAAATTATCTAAAATTCATTATAATAATCCTTCTTTTTCTCAATTTACCCTATAATATAAATAAAAAGAATCTCACATATAAGTAAAAAAAAAAAATAAAAAAAAATAAAAAGTAAGGACATTAACGTTGAACTAATGATCCCTATCCCTTTGTACGATTTTTTCTTTTTTATTAAGAGACGTATTCGTTATTTGTATGAATACCAAAAGTTGAAGACAAATACATAAATACTAATTCAAATACTTGTATAAGTTGTCTATTTTGCGCCTGCTACATTGTTATATATATGTGAACGTATTCTATGAAAATTCAATCTTTTTCAATAATAAGCTACACACCATCTAAGACTTAGGTAGTAGATCCTTGATAGACGTGTCAGTTTTACTCTCTGTTCTTTTGAAATTGCAATAATAAAAAATAATACAAAATAAAAATATTAAGAATCACAGATAATATTATAATTTTTGTACATAAATTTTGTAATAATTTTATATAAATATATTACTTATTTTAGTTTAAGTATTAAAGGAAAGATAATTGACACAATGTCTTTCATAATTAATTTTATACCAAAAGCGCTTGTGGCTCAATGAATAGAACATTTGCATATGGAGCAGAAGGTTTGGGGTTCGATCCCTACTGGGCGCAGGTATCAATTGGGGGTTTCTTGACTGCGCGCATCTCTCTTTTCTCATGGAAGGTCCTTTACCTTTACCTTTATTAATTAATGATCTAATAAAATCAATTTTTTCCAAGTATATATCAATGCAATTAGAGAATGACATCAGTCTTTTTCTAGCATTTTTATTAGTATTTGGACGTAGGTATCAATTGGGGGTTTCTTGACTGCGCGGATCTCTCTTTTCTCCTGGAAGGTCCTTTACCTTTACCTTTATTAATTAATAATCTAATAAAAATCAATTTTTTCCATGTATATATCAATGCAATTAGAGAATGACATCAGTCATTTTCTAGCATTTTTATTAGTATTTATGATGATTAAGACTATGATTTAATTTATTATTATTTTGATAAATGACTCTTATTTTGTTTTTAATGGGCAATATTTGTGTAATTGTGTTCCCACTTTCTTGTAAAAGGCATGTATTTTTAATTAATATTTGTGGTTAGAAAACTAGTTGTTTGACAAGTGATTGTGAAATTAAACAGCTGTTTTAGAAGTTGCTATAACACACACACTTACAAATATGATCTTGTATTTGTCAAAGTTTGCATGCATCATTCATCCATAATCTATACGTCATTAATTTCTTATACCAATTCTCTAACTATTTTTTGTCATAATAAATAATTTTAATAAATTAGGAAAATTTGCTCAAAATAATCCTAACTATCATCTGTTGGCCAAAAATAATCTCAACTATCAATTATTTTTTAATAATTTCAACTATTCTCATAATTTGTTGAAAACATACCCACCCCTTGTTACCGACTCGAACAAGTAATTTTTTTCGCTTTTTTTTCTTGTTTTTTACTTATCTGTTCAAAATTAACCCTTTCCCTTCATCTATAAATCAAAAAAGAAAGAAAAATATGGAAAAGTTACATGTTGCAGCCGGTTAAAAGGTAGGTAGGTAGGTTTTCTATGAGAAACTTGAGATTATTAAAAAATAATTGATAATTAGAATTATTTTTAGCCAACGGTTGATAATTGAGATTATTTTGAGCAAATTTTCCTTTTTAAATGGAAATTTCTTGATGATATAATACATGTTGCGGTATGGCATATTGGAGGATCTAATTATTATCTTTTACATCTTTTTTATTATTATTATTATTATTATTATTATTATTATTATTATTATTATTTGTTGGCGGTGAGTAAATAATGGAGATTTTTTTGAATTAGGGTAAACTTCGGAAGTAATAGGGCTAGATGAGAACTATGAGATGAGCTGATACATACAGTCAATTTCTCTAATTAATTAGTTGAAGATTGTAAGAGACTGAGTACTTTGAGGTTATTAGTTATAATTTTGAATTTATAAGTGATTATTAAAAAATTATAAATATTAATTAATTATAAATTGTAAATGTCACTCTAAAGTTATAATTGACCTGTTTAAAATTATATGTAATCATTTTAAATTTATATGTGATCACTTTAATGCTATACTGATAATTACTTAATCAATTTATTGTGCAAGTCCATATATGGGCTGGCCCAATTAATAAGTCAGGTAGTTTTCTTCAGTCACCGAAAAGTTGGGCTAAATCTGCTACAGGCCCTTGTGAGAAATTGGGCCCAATTTGTAAACATGGTCACTTCCAAAAGACATGATCACTCTTGTGAGAAATTGTTCCTCGATAAGACATCCTCAAATTCGAAACTCAAATTCTACATACATATGCATTGTTTTATAAATTTAGGGATACAAATTCTTGTGTGACACGGTCTTTATGAGAGACCATCTCTAATTGAACTGGCCCGTAAAGGAAAATGTAAAGTAAAAGTAGATATTAAGCTTTACACAAATTCTTACTTGAGACCGTCTTTTGTAAAGACGGCTCTCAAAAGCATAGTCCAATTCTAAATATATATTGTTACAACTCTAAATATAGATTTGGGCTTGACTTTTGAGAATTGTCTTTACAAAAGACGGTCTCTCAAGAGAGCACCTGTAAGCTTTAATGGGCTGAACCTGAAAGACATCTTTCAAAAAGACAGTCTCTCAGGAGACTAGCTAATTATGAACTCTGGTCTGAATTTAGACTCAAATGTGTTTTAAACCTAGACTCAAATTTAAGAAATCTGAAGAGTATTGGGTTTTAAATGCGTTTTTAATGGGTTAAATGGGTCTTAATCTATTGTTAACACTTTACATTTTTTATATTTGCAAGGTTTAATTAGAATTATAATAAATCTATATGTAATATATAAGTCTAAATGAGTCATATTAATATAAATTTCGATAAAAATGAGTTTAAAAATAATTATGAGTTAAATAATAGGTCAAATTTGGTGTAGGTTTGAGCTAAAGACCAAGAATCAGCCCAAGCCCAAACTATTATTTTTTTTTCAGCTAGTCTCTTGAGAGACCGTTTTTTTTGAGAGACGTCTCTCAGGCCCAATCCATTAAAGCTTATTGCCTATATTTATTCTATATTTTTCCTAATATGCCAATCCAATTAGAGATGGTCTCTCAAAGAGAGCGTCTCTCACTAGAATTTGTGATTTTTTTTTATACTCAAATCTAGATTCAAATCCAAATTGAGTAAATCTAAATTATTTGTATCAAAACCCTAATAATAGGTTATCTCGAACTCCAAGCCCATTTCCTAATTATGTCTATAGCTAAAGTAATACACTAATTCTTGCGCAGTCTCGCAGTTAGACGCTCTCCATACATAGTCTGAATAGCCCTACTAACATAATTATTAGCATATGGGCTCCTTGCTTTGAAGTCGTCTCGCATAGACACATTGTCTCAGACGAATAGCTCTTTAAAAAAACATTGAGTATCGAGTCTTGTATCAATATTGAAGAGCATGAATCACATTTAAGGAGATTTCCTGGTTCGATTCCCACCTAACCCATTATTTTTCTCAACCCTTAAACTAAAAACAAAAACTAAAGAAAACAAAAAATTAGTTTAGGTTATCTCAAATAGAGTGCTTCTTCTTTAGATTTAAAAATTCTAAGGCTAAACAAGTTTCAATTATTTGGTCTAATGGATGATTTTTTTTTTGTTAATACAATATAATTAATTAGCACATTAAACACAAATTAATACCAAGATTATGAGCATCTTTGGGTTAGTAAAATGTCATCATGCAACTAATTGATTCTCCTCTTATTCGTACAACTTTTCTTTGTCTACCACCTTTTTTTTAAGTACAAATTCTTTTTACACGTCTAAACCATACATATACGATCTTGGATTAATTGATATTCAATATTAAATATTAAAAAAAGGCACAGTAGTTATAATTGATTAGTTATAACAAATTTAATTGCGAGTTTTCTGTTAATATTAAATATTAATATCATATAATTTTGAGACCATATTATAAAAAAATCTAAAAACTCCAATTAACTTTTAATCTAAAAAAACATCTATTTTTTTATAAATAAAAATTTATAATGTCAAAATGATGAATTTTTGAAGCATAACAAATTTTAACAGTATACAATAGAAAAAAATACAAGTAAAATCGTTAATTTAGTGATAAAGCTAGTGCTATAATAAAAAGGAAGTCATTAGTTCAAATTCTATATCCTCTATCTTATTATCTCAAATTTGTATATGTAACTTTGAACTTTCGTCTCCCCCTATTCTATGCTCAAGTTTTGCCATTGTTGTTATAGAAAGATTATTTAACAAAACAAATACTCCCTCTGTTCCTTATAATTTCTAGCATTTTCTATTTTTGTCCGTCGTCCCACTTAAATTGCAACATTTCTTTTTTTGGACTATGGCCCCCACTTTCTTTTAATCTCATCCATACATTTTAAATCTCTTTTAATTTTATCCACATAATTCATTCTCCCTCTTCATTTATTGCCATTTTTTTAATTCTCACCCATTTTGTCTATGTTACTAATTCATCCCGACGGAGGGAGTATATATAGACTCTAGGTGCTTATGTTAATGACATTTATTTGGGTTTTGGTTGAGTTTTGACGTTTAATTATTTGGTTGATAAAAAATTACAAAAATCCGATAAATGACTTTTTGGCTGACTTTTAAACTAAAATAAAAAATCTAGTTTGATTAGCGTTTTCATTGACTTGTACATCTTTTTTTCTCTAATAAACGTCCAACAATTAGTACTAAAATTTACCAGACATCCTCAAAATAACTAACTTATTATCCAAAGCTAGACTATAGAATGAGCAAAGCTAAAGTTAATTGACATAAAAATTGGAGGAAGAAATACTAAAAGTTAAAGGGTTTATGAAAAAAAATTAAAATAACATAATGCACCATAATGAAGAATCAACTTTTTCAGCAAAAGAAGATGCTTTTCTCACCTTAATGGGGATTAAATATAAAAACACTTAATATACCTTATCAACTTGGTCATTTTTAATCCTTTCTTAATTTTAACTAACTCCATTTCACCTTTAGACACTTTTTGCACCTTTTTATTTGATTGTCTAGTATTATAATTTTTTTTTTATAAAAAAAATTGATCACAAAGTGTCTGGACTAAATATTTATCTTTATATATGTATACAAAAATGTATATAATGTTATTTTATTTAATACGCTAGGGTTTTTAGTCAAATGACTGGTCATAGCCTAAATCAACACATACCTAAATTCCCGGCCCAAGTGTCAATTTTAAATGTTGGGGTGTTTTAATGCTAATGTTTGATAAATTAGCTGATTGAAACAACTTATCATTATAAATAAAATGTTTTTGAAGAACCTGCTCATAGCAGTGGGTTCAAAATTAACTAGTCAAACAAGTTAATAAAATCATATGTCAAATACAGCCATTATAATCAGCTATCAACTATTTGTCAAACACCTGTTATATATTTAATCATACAGAAAAAGCAACATCATATTTTATTAAAGGGGGAGCCTTATTGATCCTAACAAAGATATATAAGCATGTACGAGATTGTCATCAACATGCACATTAACCACTAATTAGATCAACAATATATTTACATACAATTGGTCAATGGATAAGATCTTGATCAACCTCCTTGCTTCAGCTGTCTTAGCAATGTGCTTGTTGGGTGCAACAGGTACGAAATCTTTCTTAAATTTGTAAGTTTTATATAATAATAATAATAAAAATTCGGGTCTTGTTTCAGTCTAAGCAAGTATTACTATCCTCAAATTAATGTTAGATTATTAAAAATAGGCGTATCGCGTATGCAATTCAAAAAAACAAGGAGAAAAGATAATCCACATACAGATCTAATGAAAGATTCACTACTAAAACCAGTTAGTAGTAGTAGAAGTTACTTTCAAGTTTATAATAGACACTTTAACATTACCTGGGTTTAATTTTCACCTAACGTCCCCTTATCCACGCATAAACTACTTTATTTTCTAAATTCAATAATCCCTTTAGGATGTAACCTAATTATATTTGTGTAGGATCTTGTTATGTATAGCGTAATAGATTAATTGGATGTAATTCGAAAAAAATAAACATTAAAACTGAATTTCGCAAAAGTCCAAAATTTAAAAGCTGTAAATCGCAAATTGTTCTAATTATAATATTTTTTGTTGATAATAAGTAGAGAATAAGTCCAACCCCATGTGCGTTTTCTCCGGGGCCAATTTCGTGATTTTAGAGGTTCAGGGCGAAACGTTAATTGATTATAGATCTCTAAACCCTTAATTATTAACTATTAAAGCGTAATCTTTTTTATATTTTTGAATATGTTCATAGTATAGGCTCGATTTCTTACCCCTTATAGAGTCGGCCCTTTTAATAAAAAAAAATAATGATCACTCAATAAGATTGTTGTTTGAATAACTAATTAATGTCAAGGAACCAACTCAACCAAAAGCTTAACTTGATGGTTGAGGTCCAAAGATATGTTATATACTCTAACACACCCTCTCACACGAGAGCCCTTTGGGCTAGAAGTGTGGATGCAGCACATGCCCTCTTCATACATGACGCTAAATTTTCCACTTTAAATGAGGGGTGGTTGAGATTCGAACATGTGACCTCTTGTCACCCTGGCTTCTGATACCATGTCAAGGAACCAACTCAACCAATAGCTTAAGCTGATGGTTGAGGTCCCAAGATATGTTATATACTCTAACAATTAAAAGAATGGTCTTAATTAGCAGGGAGATCAATAAGTGGTGAAGAAGAAATACAAGTAGTAGGACACAATGTTATTGAAGAAGGATTATCAAAGATTGATGATCATGATGTTGTTTTGGAAACCCTAATTATGAAGCAAGGATCATCTGAGCAAGCTCTTAAGTGTGAACCATTACATCAACCTTGTTGGCCTGAAATGTTAATCAATTGTTGTCCTCCTTATCTTTGCTATGATACATTTCCTTTTGGGGGAGTGTGTCACTAAATATAAGCGCCCGTTTATCTGACTCGTATTAAGTATTACCTTTGTTTCTTTGAAATCGCTATGTTTTGACTAAAAATCTGATGAAATTCTAAGGACAAAGGCGTTGTATTTTGATTGTGTTAACTGTTAAGTGTTTTTCATATTGTTGTTTTCTAAGCGTGTTGTTTGCTTGGGTGCTTGTTGTCTTTTGTGGGAAGAATAAAATGTAATCTTGTGTGTTTGAGATATGAAAAGTTGGTATGGTTTGATTTGGCTTACTTGTGTTTGAGTTTTCTATGTTTGTAAATAAGATCTAAAATAGATCTAGCTAAATGTATTACTTTCGTCTAATTGAGCTTATATATACTACTCAAAAAATTTCGCTTATTTAAGTCTTTTGAGTCATTTAGTGTAAATAGATTTAAACAAAGAGAGTAATCATTTAGGAAATTTATAAAAATAATTAAAAATTATTAAAATTTAACTCAAGGAAAAACTATATCGAATCTGAATTTTAAAAACAACCTGATTTTAATCCAATTTTAAATATCTAGTTCAAAATCAGATCTTCATTCTTAATCATCTATTTACCTAAGTTGGATATTGAATAATTCAAATCAGATTATTATGGACACCTCTATCGAACACTATACTTGTTGGTTCACTCTCCACCTACTTACTTAGTCATATTTTTTCATATAACCAACTATAAGCAGGCATAATTGGTGCTATTAAGCCTAGGCTAATCTTAAAATTATAATTAACTTGATCAAACATACATACATATTAAATACATTGCTATACATGGCTCCACAAGAAACTTTAAACAAGGTAATAGAGTACAATCCAAGTATAATATTAAAATGTTTAATATTTTGTTATTTAAAAGAGAGAATAACAAAAAAAAAAGGTTGATGGCTTGCTACCCTTTGAATGAAGCTTGTATCATGCATGCACCATTCATTCTCCTTCCGTTCTTATTTGATAGTTACACGAGAAATATTCTATTTAAGAAGAGAAACTTATATATCATAATTTTTATGATTATCTACAAATTAAAATTAGGGTAGTTTCTGACCATAGGCAAGATATGCATTAAAAAGGGCCCTAAAATTAAAAAATGACAGTTAATGAAAGTACACACATAAAAATTTGCAGTTTATGAGTAGTTTTTTTCTCATTTAAAAAGTATATGATACGTCTACATTTTTAATACTAATGATAATATATGGGTTCATTTTTGTTATTTTTCCAAACATCCGTTTAAGTTCAAAATTGACCTTCCATAAACCATAGAGAGGGCCCACTTCTCTTAGTTTGCCTAGGGTCCATACAATGACAGGAACGATACTAATTAAAATATAATACATTTGTGCGAAATATACTCATAAATTATTCTCAACGTATAAAATTTTATTATATACAATTTTATATTATTTAAAAATTAACATCAAATCAGAACGGAAGGAGAACGAAAGGAGAAGTTGCAAAGTACAAAACGTGCAAACAACATACTATTACCGAATACTCCTACTACATTTTCCTTGCACTCCACACCTTATTACTTCATGCACTACGCACACTACAACTTATAATTATTACTTCATGCACATATCAATCTATAATTATGACTTGCATTTTTAGTATTCCTTTATCACATAAAACACCACCTAATTGTGTGATTAAGCCTTAAATGTCAAGAAATTAATTTATCCGAAAACTTAAATTAGTAGTTGTCTAGTTGATATTTTATGTTATGTTCAATTACGTCTCCTCACATAACTGTACCTTTTAGATTAGAAGTGTATATACGTATAACACATGCCCTTTTTATACACGAGGCTAAATATTCCTTGTTTGAAGAGTTTGATGAAATTTGAGCTTATGTTATTCTGTCTTATTGGCTTCTGGTACTATGTAAAATATTCAACTTAATTAGAAGTTTAATTTGATGGTTATAAACCTAAAATATGCTATAGAAGTATAAACATCAACTTATAATTGGTTCTTAAGTTTTGTGAAGTCTATATTATCTTAGTAGTTTAATTTTTGTTTTAACTAGCTTTATTTTGACTATATTAAAATTTATAAATTATTTTATCTTTATTAATTCTTATATATGTTAGTAAGTGAATTAAAAATCATAACTTTTGACATGATGCGTATTAAGAAAACAGTGAAGACAATTAAATTGTGTGGATAAGATTATAAAAGTAAGAGAAAATTAGATAATATATGAATGAAAAGTAAAAACAGTGATGAGACCAATAACCGAATTAACAAAATAAAATATAATAAATTCAAGATACAGACTAAAATAAAATGGGTACGTCACAATCTCATCAAAATAAAAAGTATGCTATTTTATTTAAATAAAGGAAATAGTAGCCCCATCTTTAATTTGTTACATAATTTAATTTGGTTGTAAGTACCTTAGTGACAAAGCCGTCTTGAACAATTTGAGGGCCCTGTGCAAAATTTATATTTGCACCTTGATTATAGTAAATATATTTATTTTTTAATAAATTTAACATTTTTTTTTGATTAACTTTTTTTATATATTGGAGAAAGAGGGCCCTGTGCGGTCGATCACCTCGCACATCCTCGAAGACCCCTCTACTTAGTGATGACGTCTATTGAAGATCCACAAAGGGATACATACCTTAATTGTGAGGTCTTGTAGCAGTCACAAGGATAACGACTTCATTACAAAAGGTACAAATAAACACAAAGGTTTCTAAAACTAACTAGCTTAAGTACACCACCCTTCAACGCAAAGTAACCCATATTCAGTTACTTCACTTCCTTTTCCTACGCTTTACCATTAATAGGATTCAAAAAAAAAAATCTGATTATTTGATATTTACTCGATATTATTTTAGAATAAATATAGCGTTTCTAAGTAAGTCGAATGACTCTTTTGACCGCCCTCTCCTTATGGGTATGAGACGCCGTCGAGCCTCCTTCTCCAGACCCTGAACATAGATCTATCTATGGGAATACTGGGTATGATGATGATGATAGTGTTTCTAAGTAGTTATTTTGGTAATTTTTGTTTCTTTTTCATTTTTGTACGATTTGAAAAGCTGAATTTCTACTTGAAAATTTTAGAATTTTTTAGTCCATCAACTTTAGCTTTTAAATCTTAAATGTTTAGAATAAATCAATGAGATCGGTGTAGTTCTAAAATGAATTCAAACTAATTATAAAAAGTCATAAATTGCAGTATATTTGATTAATTTTGAGTTTGAATATAATAAAAAAAATTAAATCAACGGTTAGAGCAAAGATTCAAACCCGACCTAAACGAAAATCAAGAATTATATTTTAAAATTAAAATTGATCCAATTCTTAACCATTTCTATTGGTGACATTGACTCACTAAGTGACCCTACTAGATTAGTGCTACATTTCAACTCTATCCTAATCAAACGGTCTCAAACAACCCTCATTCAATAAACCAATGGTCTGGATTTCATACAAGTTTTTTGTGTGGGGTTTTCCTTTTTGGGTTGTACTTTGAGGCGTGAAGTAAAAACAAGCCAGGAAGAAGAGTGCAGAAAACTCCTGAATCTTTATGCTCCACTTTATCTATTCGTGACAATCGGGTCTTATTTTCATAGATCGTTTATAGCATAGACGAGTAAATATGGGTCAGTTTATTTTACAAAATAAGTAACTGATTAGTCATCAGCCTTATTTTTAATTTTAAAATTATTGGGTTGGGCTGTTGGGAGAGCCGTCTTTGCTGTAGACGGTCTCTGAGGAGACATTCCGTTCTACTAATGGATAAACAACATAGAAAACTATAAATTCGTTTCTCATTTAACTTATTCATTTCTCCATTTATTTTAAATAAAAAAATATAAATTTTCGTTTGAGATGGTGTTACCGTAAAACGCTTTCTATTGATAGCTAAATTGCCCAACTAACATAATTATTATCATATAAAATCTTTATTTTAAAGTCGTTTCATTGAGTGATATAAGAGTAGCTCAATAAAAAATAAATATTATAATCTACTCTTAATGCCCATTAGTTAAAAACTAATGTTGTCTCAATTGAAAGTAACTACTTCATGCGTTTCATTTCAATTGTCCAATTTGTTATTTATAATCAAAAATAATAAAAATCAAATATTAATAAATCTTATGTTGAGACAAATCAAATAAAATCTCATTTGATTATGTTTTAATGCATAAATTATAAAAATATATACAAATTAAGAGTTTAATTAACAATAACTTAAAAAAAGAAGATATTTAAATAGAAACAGAAAAAAATACTATTTTTCTAATATAAATAAAATTAAATTCTCACATTGCGGCTTGCTACGCTACACTCTTCTTTTCTCGACCTACCCGTAATAAGAGAAAAGTGCCCACTAGTAGTGGGCCACCCACCACTCTATAAATCCTGGACTCAACAAAAATTAGAGTAGGGAGTTAAAACCATAACATCATTGCATTTCTTGTGACACAAACTTTTCCTTCTACATCAAAAATTTGTGAGTATTTTTCTTAATCTGATGTTTCATTTTGTTAAATTTTGAATCTTTTTGCCTGTTTTGTCTTTAATTCAGTGTAAAGTTTCAATCTTGATCATGAGTTTTTGTTGATCGTTTATTTTTCCAATTGTTGATTACCATTTACCAAATGTCAGTTTAAAATTTTATTTTCTTTAATTTATAGAGAATCTGAAGGTTTCTCTGTTTAATGATTAAATCCTTTAAATGGGTTATTAATTATTTGTTCATCTAATTTATTGGGATTTTGGGGTTTACAAATTTTTGTAGAAGTTTTGAGGTCATTTTCTGATTGCATGTGTTTTTTTTTTTAATGACTGATTGCATGTGTTTTGAACTCTGTTGTTTTTCCTGGAAGAATATCAGATAACATTTTTGCGTTTTATTTGTTAATTTACGTAAAAGTGGGAGAAATGTAAGTTAGACGTGTAGTCTTAGATGAAAATTAAAGAAAAAATATTTTAAAAAAATTGAAACTTTAATTTGTGTAATGTAGCAAAATGAATTAGTTATCTTGTGTTTTTCATTTGTGATATAAGAGTTTTGATTCATGATTAGTGTAGGGACTTACGGTTATAGAGTTGCCGTTGTCCTTTCCTTCAGACCCTCACCATAGTTTCCAATGGGCGAGAAACACTGAGTATCACCGAGTATAATGATGATGATTAATGGGTTTGGTTTACATTATGACTCTATTTTAGCTTCCATTGGATTAAATTTAATTTCCTAGGTTTTAAAACACCAAATTCTTGTTTTTGTCGAGGAACCAATTCAATCAAAGGCTTTAAATGTATAATTTAGGATTTAGGATATGTTATATACTCTAGAATGCTTATTCACACGAGAGCCTTTGAGCTAGAAGTGTGGATGCAGCATAGACCCTAGAAATATTCACTCGTGGCCTCTTTTGTCACGCTGACTTCTAATACTGTATCAATGAACCAACTTAACCAAAAGCTTAAGTTTATTATTGTGACTCTAGGATATGTTATATACTTTTACATTATTTAACCGAATTGAATCTTGTGGCGCGTGGTGTGAGTGTGAGTGTCAAGACTCAAGAGTAACATGTGTTGGATCGTGTAGGACGGTTGAGGGATCCAACACAGGTACTTGAGGTGAAATGAAAAGTTTTTAAGTAGTATTGCCTTAGATATTTGTAATAGGTAGTCACTTCAGTGTTATGTATGCCATTAGGCTGGAAAGACTAAGGTTGCATACATCTATTAATGCTCCATGATTCACACTGGCATAATTTATGTGCACAGATACCTTCTATTTTTAAATACTCTGTATGCACATTATCTGTAATACTTCTTTTATGTTTCAAGTTATTATACTCAACAATGCCATATAGAGTATATTGATAGTTTTCTAAGAGTTGAGGGTTAAGGAAAACCAGGCAGTATGCTCCATGTTTTAAGCATTAATGAGTTCTTCTATGCTAAATGATGGTGTGAGTGTAACACCTATTATATAGGACTTACATATTGTTGATGATTCTTAGACAAAATACAATAGAATGGTAAATCGGTTCCTTCTAATGGTTGTAGCTATAAGCCTTTCTCCTTTAATGTGATGGTCATGTATCTATGAATGTGAGTGAGTGCTTCTATATTCATTGATGGCTATGTTACTTGGACTCTTCATGTTGCTTTGCGTTCCCGTGTCCGATCCTTGATCCTTGAACATTGTTATGACACTTAGACACTTCATTTTCAGCGTAGAATTGAATATTTAGACGTATTCTACACTTGGGTACGTACCAATATCCAACATCAGTATCCCGTCTTATGTCATAAACCAAATTTGGTGGATATGCTTAGTTTTTTGTTGGAATAAAATAGTGTCAACTTATGATCAATTCATATCTTAATAGTATCTTTAATGTAATGCATTAATAGGTTAGGAATTAGGATGGCTAAACACAATGTGCTGGTGATCCAGCTGTTCCTTTCACTTCTTCTGCTTCCATTGGCCCTTTCGATATCCAATGACGGGTTGCTTAGAGTTGGATTGAAAAAGAAGAAATTCGATCCTAATAATCGTTTTGCATCTCAACTCGGGTTCAAAGATAGGGAGGTGCTTAAATCTTCTCTTGACAAATATCTCTTTGGCAACTCTAAAGATGCTAGTGATGCTGATATCGTTGCCCTCAAGAATTACATGGATGCTCAGTATTTTGGGGAAATTGCAATCGGTACTCCTCCTCAGAAGTTTACTGTTATCTTCGATACGGGTAGTTCTAACTTGTGGGTGCCTTCATCAAAGTGTTACTTATCGGTCAGTAGCTTGCTGTTGTTTTGGCTTGTCTTTGTCTTTGTAACATCAGTTATCTTTAATTTTATGTTCATGTGTTTTTGTTTACAGATTGCTTGCTTCTTCCATTCAAAGTACAAGTCTAGTGCATCTAATTCGTACAAGAAGAACGGTATATCTACTTTCTTCATCTATCTATTTACGCACGCTTTAGTTTTTTGATATACTCTAAGTAGGTGTAAAATATGAGAAGTGGAATGAAATGGAGAGACAATGCTTAAAGAGGGGTGATGGTATTCTTAAGTATAGAGGTGTTCAAAACAGACCGATGACCTCGATATTCACCCGACCTTGTAACCTAACGCGATTTGACCTCGCTTAAAAATGGATTTACAATTATGTAAAAACCTATGTGGACACAAAACTCTTGAACCGAAATCAACCCGATGACCCAAATGAACACCTCTACTTAATTATTATATAATTAATTAATTGTTTGGTATAAAGAGAGGAGATGCAAAAGATGAATTTGCTTGTTTATTAGTGAACATGTCGGATCCATGACTCTCTTACATTGATGTGGACTCTTAGACTCTTTGTTTTGGACCTAAAAACATGAAATCTGTACTCTTGGTCCCTTGAACTTGTTTCCCATACTCATAAATGACTTGAGTTATGAATCCGAGTAACATATACAAATATAGTTACACTGGTCTTTTTTAATGGCAATGTTAGACGATTTCTTTTGTAAACTTTGTCCATTTTTTCCAAAATTCTAAAAACTAGTATCATATGGGATCCTGTTGGATTGATCTGAATTAATATTTTGATATATGTTGTTTTCCCATGAAATGAATGATCAAGTTTTTGGCTATCCCATGGATATTCCACAGGAACATCTGCGGCTATTCGTTATGGAACTGGAGCTATATCTGGCTTCTTCAGTGAAGATAATGTGGCGGTTGGTGACCTTGTTGTAAAACACCAGGCATGCAACATCAACTTTCCTTCAGTTGTAACTTAGTGATAATTGATTAATTAGTCTAATCAAGCAAGTAATTTTCTTTTTTACAGGAATTCATCGAGGCTACTAGTGAGCCTGGTATTACATTTATGGTCGCCAAGTTCGATGGCATACTTGGACTCGGATTCCGAGAAATTGCAGTTGGGGGTGCTGTTCCAGTATGGTATACCTCTACTCATTAAATTCCCTTTATACATCATTTTAGTTGCGGGTATATTGTTTGACCATTTGGGGAACACGTCCATACATAATTGATTCAGGGTTATCTTAGTTCCAAAAGAATAACATATGTTATCGTAACGCTAATACGTCTTACTTGTGCTAAAGGGACAACATGGTTAAGCAAGGGCTAGTCAAGGATCCTGTTTTTTCATTTTGGCTCAACCGTAAAACTGAAGACGAAGCAGGAGGTGAACTTGTTTTTGGTGGGGCTGACCCAAAGCACTACAAAGGCAAGCACACATACGTTCCTGTAACAAAGAAGGGCTATTGGCAGGTATGAGTTCTTTTTAGTTTTCCTACGTGAAGAGCGTCTTCTGGATATATATATATATATACTCTAGGATCTTACTCACACAATCTGCTTGTTGGCAGTTCGATATGGGTGATGTTCTTATCAATGGTAAAACAACAGGTATGCTCTATTTTAGTCTCTTATGCATTTGGTTACGAGTAGAGAGAGTGAAAATTAGAATTTAAAGTTCCAATCTTTAATGTTTTGGGAAGCTTATCTTTCTTCATGAGTCTTTTCGAGTTAGCCTTTTGCAATTCTGACTTCTGATCGACTTGGTTGTTATCTTCAGGGTACTGTAATGGCGGATGCGCAGCTATTGCCGATTCTGGAACTTCTTTGTTGGCTGGGCCCACGGTTAGTCTTTCTTTTCATCTTACATAGTTAGTTGCTTGTTGATCTTACACATTCATTAAAACTGAGCTGACCAGCTGGAATAACGTATAGTCTAAACCAATGCCGGCTGCGCAAATCTAAGTGAAATCCTTACATATAATTAAAAGGGTACAAAAGAACACTTGATGACCCGAACGACTAGATTTGCAAATGTATCATACCCCAATTGTTGCTTGTTCTTTCAAAAATCCATCAAAGTGCGGTGATAGCATCACATCTTGATTTTGATTGCAATTTTACATGTTCCAAATTTGTTGGATTTTTGGTGGAAACATGAGCCGCTGTTCATACTTGGCAATGAATTTCCTGGTCATTTGTACACAAATGCATCAACTAATGGCCGTTGCCCGTTGTAATGTATGCATTGCAGACTGTTATTGCCCAAATCAACCAGGCTATTGGGGCTTTAGGCGTCGCTAGTCAGGCGTGTAAAAATGTTGTTGAGCAATATGGGGAAACAATAATTGATCTTTTATTTTCAATGGTGAGTTGAATTTATATCTGTATATTGCATTTTATAATCTTTGATGACATCGAATTGTTTTGCTTGTATACTCCTACGTTGAATCTTCTCATATGTTCTTAATTAGTTTCCGTACATTTTCAGTCGATAAAACTATAGATTTGCTAGAAAAAGAGTTTCCATACATTTTAGTCGAGGCATACGCCTCGACTATATGGGATTTGTTTTTGAACTAAATCTTTTTATATCCTTTGGTGGGTTTTGTTTGTTCTGTTTGGACAAATAAAAGATACAAACACATTAAAAAAATCTATTGATTTTGCTTCAAAGTTACCGTGGGTCAGAAAACACACCTCTTTGTTATTAGTAACATGGGTAAGGTTGGGTAAATCTGAACCCCCCAAAAATTTCCCATTTAGGCGGGAGCTTCTATTACTGGCATAGACATTGGGGTAATGAAATGTTGGCCATCATTTTATGCATGTTAGACAAAGTTGCAAACTTGTGCGATTATGCGAGATGTACATCTCTTATTGTACTGTATTTGGCATTGACATTCATAATCTTGTTTTGTTAATTACTTTATTTTCTTGAATTTTGAATCATGATAGGAGTCTCCAAACAAGATATGTTCACAAATTGGTGTATGCACCTATGATGGCACTCACGGTGTTAGGTAGGTGTTGGATCTCGTTTAATCTTGTTTCGAGTTTTATATTCCCCGTTGTCTTAGATCAAATGTTGCCAGAGATAGTGTGCATTGGGAGAGAGAAAGAGACATTGTGATAAAATGGGAGAAATAAAATTTTACCGGCTATGAAAAAGCGAAAAAAATCAAGGATACATCAACTTTGAACATCATTTTCGAATGGAAACGACTATAAAAATGAGTCATTGCTGATGACCATGTTTGCGATGATTTAATTAGTTAGTTCACTACTTGCAGCATGGGGATCGAGTCGGTGACAAATAAGGAGAGTTCTGATGGATCTTCCGATGGGTTGCGTGATGGTATGTGCCCTGCTTGTGAGATGGCTGTCGTGTGGATGGAGAGTCAACTCAAACAAAATGCGACCAAGGATCGTATATTAAGCTATGCTAGTGAAGTTAGTATTTTTTATTGAGAATGCTTTGGGATATATTATATATCTCTTTTTGATTCTCTTCTCATTTTGACTGTGGTTTGGAACGTGCAGCTATGTGAACGAGTTCCAAATCCAATGGGACAATCCTCTGTCGATTGTGCTCATATTTCTAAGATGCCCCCGGTTTCCTTTACTATTGCAGGGAAAGTTTTTGAACTTCGTCCCGAAGAGGTTAGTGTGCTTCTATTCTACTGTTAACATGCTTTCTTTGTTCATGTGACTCCTCATGTTTGGTTCCGATCTTAGTTTAACTCTACAAATAAGGTTCTGTATTGAACCATAAATCATTTCCTATGAATCTGTTTGTTCATTTGGTTTCTGTTTCGTTTTACCATGGATTGTTTGGCTTAGATGATGGTATGTCTTCTAGTGGGGATTAAACCCGTGCTACTATCTAAATCGTCAAATTGTAGCGTAAATGGTGTTAAAACTCGTTTACGCGATCAATACTAACAACTCCGTCTACATATACATCCAGTACATACTCAAGATTGGCGAAGGACCTGCCGCACAATGCATTAGCGGATTTACTGCTATGGATATTCCTCCTCCTCATGGACCGCTCTGGTAACTTTATCGATTTACACATTAACTTACGGTTATTTATCGCGTTCATAGAATAGACAATCATCTACATTCGATTGTTGCGACTTTGCAGGATTCTTGGTGACATCTTCATGGGTCGGTATCATACTGTTTTCGACTACGGAAATCTTCGAGTTGGATTTGCTGAAGCCGCGTGATATTGCTATGCCTTTTTTTTAACTTATTTCGTGTGCTCGTTTGGCGGGATTTTCTCTTGTATATATTGTTTAGTATGGTATACTTTTGTTCAAGCAATACAATTGAAGTTTCTTGATTTGCTCTTCTAAATAGTGTTGCTGTGTAATGGAAAGTTGTTTTACCCTTTTAGTTTGGCTTGCATATAAAATGCAACAAAGGTGTCGATCCAACTCGATCCCGATAGCATCATAGTGAGCTCGGGTTAGCTGGAAAGCATATGTAGACCTGTTAATTTTTTATCCGACTAATTGAGATCCTATTTAACTTATTTTCTAAATATGATTTTTTTTTTTTTTTTGCGTTTTGCGCTCTAAATCTACTTGTTTTCTTGGTGTTGAATGTTACAACTTACAAGTGATTGTTGGATTGAAGATTGGATTGTAGGGGATATTTGGCAAAAAAAAAAAAAAGTTTCTAATTTTTGCTTGGTTTTTGATTTTGTGGTTAATCAAACATATAAAAAGAGTTTTTGGTATATAATTTTCAAGTTTTAAGCTAGTTAAAAAGTCGATTTTAAATCCTATATCAAAAGAAACTCATAGTAAATTGTAAAATGTTACTTTCTCTGCTCTTCTCGATTAACATCATGTGTTTCTTGAATGAAAACTATGTAAAGAATGATTATGTTTGAGAATAAGATAAAAACAAACGAATGATAGAAACGAGTAATTAAGATACAAGTGCAAAATCAAAATCAATGTGACAGACTAAAATAAAAAGTGATGCTAATTAAGAGAGACATACAGTAATGAAAAATAATTTGGAAAAAAAAACATACCCCTCCATTCCTTATTATACAAGCACTTTTGTCACTATTCCTAAAATGTTCACTATTTTTCTACTTTACCTTATTATAGTCTTATATTCAAGTACTATCTCTTAACTTAATTGGGTATTTTCTCTCTTTAATGTCCTACTTTATAGGCTTCTAGCCCCCATAAAGTGATGAACTAACTATTTGTATTGTTATTTGCTTATGCATGTAGTAATGGGCAAAAAAGTTTATGTTGTTTATAGACTTATAGTTCATAAAGCAATTAGAAAAAGTTAAGACATTAATAATTTAACCTTTTACTCATCCGCTATGAATAATTTTATCTTTTGATTATTTTTTAATAATCCAATCTTTGTGGTAAATTTGCCTACAACATACCTTATTACTAATAATGGGTAATAATAGAATATGTTGCTAGCAAACTAAAATAAAGATTGAATTATTCATAGCAAACTAAGGACAACTGTTGGATTATTAGAAAATAATCAAAAAGTTAAATTATCCACAGCGGATGAACAAAAGAATGAATTATTAATATCAATTTTTCGAAGCAATTAATCCACATGAAATCTATCTACTAAACTAGGGTACATCATCAAACATAAAAGTTCCCTTATAAGTTATACCACACATTATACTTTGTTTAATATAGACAATATACCAAGTTTCTTTACTTTGCCTATGTTCTATTTAGGGTTATTATTCTTTACTATTGTGAACCATTGATTTGTTCTTTTTTACTTCTACTTTCCAAATCATCTTTAAATGTAAATTCATCATGCAACTTGCAAATTAAAACCAATGGTTTTTATTATTGCTTCTCAATTTTTGTTAAATAAATTACCATTTTATCCTAGCACAACTTGCGTCAAAAAATACATCTTTCTTATAGGAAACTCATACCAAGTTACTTCAGAATTGAGTGTGTTTTAGTAACCACATCGATAGTGACTTATTAATTCAATATTATTATTTTCATGTCAAACAGCATTCTGAATATGTACATTTTAGAACACCGGGTGCGGATTGGGTCTTTTTTGAAGGATACCTCTATTTTGGAGAATATTCTGAAGCTGATGAATTCTTTGGCCGCATTCTCTTTTTTCAGTATAGGTTGCCGTCTTCCCTCCCTTCCCAAATCATAATTTTTATGAGCGAGATATAATTTGCATCTATACTAGATAATATAAACTCGTACAAACAATAGTACTACGTCTTGTAACAACCAAACATGATTCCACAAAATTAAAAGCATCCAAACAAGTGGGTAGAACATTTCTTAAATTCCTTTAGATCACTATTGAAAGATCTCCTTCATAATCTTATTTGATCATTTTGGATTGAGTCAAAAATATATACTCTATCTTTTCAATTTCGAAATTTTATAGAATATCATTAATCACTACTTCACTAGTAGTGTCGTATGTGAAGTTGCTTCAACAAGAAACAACTAATGTTGCATACATCTGACTTCCTCAAACTCCGCATAGACATGATCCACTACACATTAGCGTATGTCATGTTTTTGTTGAAATTTTGTCATCTTAGCTCTTGTAGCTTATATATACCATCCATATTCTCTAATAGAATAAAGCATCAATTTCCAATTCACCTCCATCCTAAGGAAAAAAAATGCCTTGTAGAGAACTACAAACACCACCCTCAATCCAACTAGTTATAGACACAACCACCAACAACACCCTTCCAAGATCTTCGAGAGTAAATCATAAGCAATCATTCACATGGTTTTTATCGATTCTAGCCCGACTTCATGCAGGTTATTTTAGAATCGGTCTATCATTTGGAAGCCAAGCACTACTATGGAAAATGATTTGCCAAACTAATGAAACTATAAGCGAAAACACATCGGTTCTCCTAAATGTCCTCAACATCCTCCCTTCAAGGACTCCCCTCGTGTTTTGGTGTATGTCTTTGTTGATCTTAGCATCACTCTCCGTCTTCTACATTCTTCGATGCTTCTTTCACTTCCGATTAGTGAAAGCAGAGCTCTTACACCATGTAGGAGTGAATTACCTTTTCGCACCTTGGACCTCTTGGCTTTTGCTACTCCAATCGACCCCTATAATCTTCATCGTTCCAAAGACGACTACCCCTTATCTAGTACTTTGGTGGGCGTTTACCATCCCCATCATAGCCTTTGATGTCAAGATATACGGGCAATGGTTCACCACTGAGAAGAGGTTCCTCTCGATGGTGGCAAACCCGACAAGCCAAATATCAGTCCTAGGGAATCTAGTAGGAGCAAGGGCATCAGCACAGATTGGGTGGAAGGAGACAGCAGTATGCATGTTCTCCTTAGGAATGGTTCACTACTTGGTGCTTTTTGTCACCCTTTACCAAAGATTCTCGGGTGGTGATCGCCTTCCTGCCATGCTCCGTCCTGTGTTCTTCCTCTTCATTGCTATCCCAAGCATGGCTAGTTTGGCTTGGAGTTCCATTTCTGGCTCTTTTGGTATCGGATCGAAAATGCTATTTTTCCTCTCGCTCTTTCTGTTTGCATCATTGGTAAGTATCTTTCTTTTGCGAGGTAACTTCGCTTCTTATCAGTTTCAAATATGGAGAAAGACAGACCTGAAAATTTTAAAACAAGCAATTCAGCCACCATGACCCTTTAAAGTATAATAATAAAACAAACTATAGTATATACAGTACCTTAAGCCATTAACTAGGACCTTTCAATAACTTGAACATGATTTATGGAGGAATGGAGCATAAAATTAGGGAAGTAGGACTAAAGTTAGTCATAATACACGCCTAGATATATTAGTTAAGGCATAATAGAAAAATAGAACCCTTGAGTAAAACAGCCTCTTGGACAACTCGATACTCATGAGCTATGTTACTCAGACTCTTCATATTGCTTCACGTACCCGTACCCGATCCTTGATGCACGGAAATTGGTATGACACTTAGACGCTTCATTTTAGGTGTAAATTGAATATTTAGACGACGACACTTGCCAGTATCCGACATCAATACCCGAGTCCAAGTAACTTAGCTCATGAGTCATGAACCCAACGGATTGATATCTACACAACAAGTCGGAGTGCATTCCAAAGGGGGTGCGCCAGTGCGCCCATAGTGCAAAAGCAAGTCGTATCACTGTATTGCGTTCATATCGTAAAGGTATTTGAGCTTATCACAACCAAAACATAGAAATCCACTCGTGATTGAAACCGTATGTTTGCACTATGGGCGCATCCAGTCCAAGAAAGTTCACAATATTAAAGTAGGAGTATATTCTAGCGAATAAATTCTTTTTCGTAACAACTGTGTTCGGTTTGAAGGAATATCAAGTTATAAAAAACAGATTTGTTTCAAAGAACAAATTTGTTTAGTCAAAATCCAAATTTTCTATAATCCTACCCATCCTTTGCATCACTCCTTCTATCTCATCCCCTATTCTCCGTTGCTTCTCTTCCTTCTCGCTCGACTATTTTAACACAGAAGTCAGAACCAAACACAGCCCAAAAATATGTAAAAACTAAGAATGACGGAGTTTTTATATACTGACTAGAATGATGTTTTCAGGTGAGCAGACCGACTCTCTTCAAAAAATCAATGAGGAAGTTTAACATCGCGTGGTGGGCTTACTCGTTCCCAATAACCATGCTAGCTCTTGCATCAGTAGAGTATGCATATGAGGTGAAGGGCCATGTAGCAGCAGCCTTAATGCTCCTAGTCTCAGGACTCTCGTTCCTCGTTTTCATCGGACTCCTGCTCTTTACTATGCTCAATGTTGCTAAGCTGCTTAATGAGAATGATCCTATTCTAAGCTTTGCAAAGGATCCAATGGCTTAATTCATGACAACTGATTAAAGCCTTTGTTTATTTGTCTTAAATCATAGTAAGTATAGTACTACAGATATTGTATTTTGATGCTTAAAGAGATTAGATATACCACATCAACATCTTTCGAAGAAATTCTTCAGGTTCAATTTTTTTTTGTTAGCGATTCATGAATTTCAAACAAACATAATCAAAAGGAATAATTGCCTTAAACCTTCAACGTTCACTTCCGCCCTCAGGACTAAACATTTCAAACCCGAGCTCCACGCAACCATGGTTGATTGATTATATTTGATCAAAGAATATAAAGTGCACATGAGTTGATTAAAAGATCAGATGTTTTATTAACTTTTAGATGAATTATGACGGGATTCAAAAAAACAAAGTATACATTTAAACGAATGATATAAAAGATTGATACTAACCTCATAGCGTCAACTGTCGCATGCTGGGTTTACAAAGGAGTTAAAGGGCCATTTAGCAGCAATGTCGATGCTCAACATATCAGGATTCTCGCTCGGAAGTCTTAATACTCACTCATCAAAGTATTAACTGTAGTCAAAGTTGCTAAAATGCTTCATGAGGATGAATCTATTCCAAGCTTCGCCAAAGATCAAACCATTGTCAAATGATTCTTTGATTCCCATGTGAATCGTGAATCGAAAAAAGCGAATTATGGCTAGTTTTAGGCTATTTTGAACTATTTTGAGCGATAAGGCCATGGTTCCCTCCACAAGACAATTGGAAGACATAAGTACAGAACGATCATCGAATATTTGACCATATTCTGACAGTGAATCAGAAAACATAACTCATATGCAGTGTCAAATACATAACCCAGAAATGAAAGTAGCGCGAAGATAAAAATACTATCTCAACCATCAACCAATAGATCAGTAAACGGAAACTCTTATACTTAAAAGGGCAAAAAATATAGAGTTTGACAAATGAAATAGGAACAAACAAAGCTGAATATAGCACGAAAAATATCTCGAATAAAAATTATAAGCCATGTCGAAACTCTGTTCAAATGTCGACCAAAAGAATTTCATAAAATGTTACAAGACAGAATATTAACAGGAAAACTATGTATATTAGTAAAATGAGCAAACAAAAAGTTCATGACAACATTTTTTGTATTCGATCCTTGTCCCGTTTTTGCTCATCTGGCACTCTCACGTTGTACAAAGATGTTAAAGTGTAATGGTCAAAAAGAAAGACTTAAGCGACTCGAAAGGAAGATCAAAGCAAAGAAAACTCCTTACGAATCTTTCTTCATGCCAGAATACGACAATTTCAGGTCCAAAGTCTGCAATTGATTCCGAAGCTCTTGGTTTTCCGCTAACAAACGATCATATTCAAGAAGCAGCCCCTCGGACTGCTTTCTAAGAGCCTCAACTGTAGCTTCCGATGTAGTTGCTTCCTTAACCTTGCCCTCTAGTTCTGTTTCCAGTTGCCTAATCATCTCCTTGAATGTTTCAACTTGCTGCTCCCGAGCTTTGATTTCCTCAGGGCCCGCACATCTCGTATCATTCTTCTTCATAGCTTCCATGGTCTTCCTTCTTAAACGAAGCTCTCTGATGTAGTGATGCAGGCGATCAATCATTAGCGCAAGAAAGAGGATGAATCCTGCAAAGCACAAAAACAGCCATATAGGCTTAATTATACTATATCATATAATGATATTTGCATTTGGTCATATACTGCGAGCCTATTCTCTTCAAATTTATTAATATTTAAGTGATTTCGAATAAATATTTTTCTAAATTTCACCATACATCAGTAATCAAGAAACCCTTATGCAGTTATGCTCATTAAAAATACAACAAATACAACAAGCTGATTCAGTTCTCAGGTTCATTGGACAGCAATAACAAAATGGTGCATTCATTCATATATACAGCTTCAAAATTAGAGGTGTTTAAAACATACTCGGTGACCGAAATTTTAACCGAACCCCATTTATCCCAACTTCAAAATGATTTACAATTATGCAAAAAACAATATGGATCAAAACCCAATTTCAAACCGACCCGAAACACCTAACCCAAAATCAACCTGATAACCCGAATGAAGACGTCTATGCAAAATAGACAATGGTTTAAAGCAGCCAAAGAGAGAACCACCACCCAATTTCTCAAAATTAAGGATGAACAACACGTGTGTTATACATTGAATGTTTCATTGCAGGCTAATTATTACAATTCATCCCTAGAAAATTCAAATATTCAGAAGATCAGACAAATTCCAATGTCAATAGAAAAAAAAAGGAACAATAATCAAACCAATTTGAAATTGAAATTGGAAAAAAAGAAGAAAGAAAAGGATTTGATTGATGCCCCATTAAAAGAAACTTCAACAAGATGCATATTCCCTAATTTCCATCACATCATCAATCCATTTTTAAAAACAATTGAAGGCATTCATTAAACTATAATCCAAAATTTAATCATTCAAAAAGGAGAACCCAACGTTCATATAAATCACCAAAAAGTAATGCAATTGCCAAAATAAAACTTATCAAGAAAAATGACCAATACCTATAAGAAAAACATCAATATAATCCATTTTTCTAAAATTAATACCAAAATTTACCCCCAAAAGATAATTAAAATACTCAACAGTTGAGAAAGTCATTAAAATGCAATGCAAATGCCGACCTATAAGAAACCCATCAAAACAATTCATTATTCGAAAATTCATACAAAAATTGAAAAAAAAATCCCAACAGCTTCATCAAAAAGCAATGCAAATTCGAAAATTAAAACAAGCCCAAAAAAATTGATGGGGTGAAAGAGAATACCCATAAGAGAAGCTTCAAGAAGGTGCTTAGAAAAGAGGATTTGATCAGTGGGTGTAAGAGTATCAGGGGCACCATCTTCAGCAATTCCGCGTCTTCGGATCTTAAGAATGCTGTAAAGGGTTGAAAGAAAAACAACAGAAATTGTAGCAGAAACAGTTTTGACCACAATAGGTCCACGACCTCTTTTGATTTTGTCAAGAATTGCAATGACGAGCTTTCTCAAAGGAGATTTGAATAATAGGAGCATTATCATGGTGGATTCTCCAAAGATCATTGTGTATAAAAGGGGAATCATCCTTTTTGTAATTGTTGATATCTGGGTGAAGTTGAAGAAGAGAAAAGGGAGGAGGAGAAGGAGAAATGGGAAGAAGAAGAGTTGAGAATTGAGAGGGAAGGAGAAGAGAAATGTGAGGACTGAGGAATGTTAGTCTATTCGTGGGTATGTTTGGAATTTTGGATGTTAGGACTTGGTAATACCAAAGGATGATGGGGTGTTTGGCAATCGGCTTTTCGCTTAGCTTTTTGGTTGGCTTTTGGCTTTTGGCTTGTTGGTTGGTCAAACAGCAAATAAAAAGTGTTTGGTAAATGGCTTTTAAAGCAGCTGAAAAGCTGGCTTTTAAGCCAAAATGAAAAAGCTATTCCAGCTAGCTTTTTGGGTTGGCTTTTGGCTTGTTGGCCTACTTTTTCTCTAATAAACAGCTAACAGCCAACATTCAAATTTACCAAACATCTCCACAAACAGCTAGCTTTTTAAGCTAGCTTAAAAGCCAATAAAAACAGCCAACATTTCCAGCTGATCAAACAAGTCAACTAAAAAAGCCAACCGCCAACAGCTAACAGCCAATTGCCAAACACCCCCAATGTTTGCGCCAATTCGAATCGAGTCTTGTTTTAGTTGAAAATTAGATTTGATTCTTTCTATTTTGATACTATCTTTTATGAGTGGGGTATGTTGATGATGAATATTTTGTGATAATTAATTTATTTGATTTATATTAAACGATTATCGTTTAACAGGCTCTAAACTATCAGAAAATTTCTCGAGCATTGAGCCTAGCATAGGCAATGGGTATGCTCTATCCAAAGCTAGAACTTTTAGGCCTTGTTTACATCTTTCTTTGTTGGTGTTTGTATAGAAAGAGTACTTTTTTGTGATGTATATAAAGAGTACTTTGTATCCTAGTTTGAAGGTTCTTGAATAGTCAAATATGATTCCATCGTTCTTCAACTAGCTAAGAAGGTTAAACTTTATTTAGAGTAAGATGACGATACTTTTAACCTTATCTAGTGTGGTCCACTGACCGCGACTAAACATGCGAATATAAGCTAATATGTAAGAAAAAAGTATAATCAAATGATTAATCGCATATTATATGTACATAATGAAATATATAAATGATTAAAATAACATACTAAATTGCGTAAAAAAATTCAAATGTAAATGGAGAAAGTAATTACTAGTATATTTACATTTTCAAACACGTTTTTTGTGAAACTTTTTTTTTGAGATATTGTGAAACTCAATTATTAAGGAGTACGAAACATTGATATTTTTCACAAATTGAGTTTTGAATCTTCTGACTACTGACTGATGAGTGACGAATAGCATTTATGAATCCAAACAATACTGCTAATCGGCAAAAAAATTCTGGCTGAAGATATTTGATTGATTATCGTTTTCTTCTGAAACAAACCATGACCGGAAACATTGCTAAGAAGGGTTTGCAACGGTATTTGTCCCAGCTTCAACGCCATCCCTTAAGAACTAAGGTTTTCCCCTTCTTTTTAATCCTAAAACTTAACTGGGTTTTTCGATTTTGTTGTAATATTTGGTGGGTTTTTGTTAATTTCATTGTTTGATTATGTTTTTGATTGAAGTTCAGGCTATTACTGCTGGGGTTTTGTCTGCAATTAGTGACATAACTTCTCAGAAACTTTCTGGCATTCAAAAGCTTCAAATCCGCCGCGTTTTGCTTAAAGTGGTATGGATTATGATCTTTTAATAGTACAACAATTAGTACTGATTTGACTTTACATTATTCAATTCTTTCTGGGATTTTGTATTCAGAAAATGGATTTTTAGGGGCGAATTTCGGATATTAGTATAAGGTGACCGAATTAGGGTTGTTAATCAAATGACCCGACCCAATGGACCCATGTTTAGATCTTTTTGTTTTGCTTAATTTGATTAGGTTTTGAATTAAGACCAAATTCCCAATTTGATTGATGGGTATTTGTCATTTTGATTGCTCTTTGTGGCTTCAATTGTGATGCAATCAAAGCTGAATCTTCACTAATAGTATTCTTTTCCTTTGAAAGTTGTGTTTTGTTTTGGTTTTGTTTGAATCTTATTAAAGCTTATTGGTTGTGTTCAAACCCTTTAGCTATACAATTTTTGCATCAAATTGACCATTTTTTATTGTCATCATTACTTCATCTCATAAGTTAGAAAAAAGTTGTTTTTTGTCTCTAGCTTGCTGACCTAGAAATGAATTGTTAATTGATGAAATTAGGAAGTCAAATGCAATTATGGGTTGAAGATGGTGAAGGTCTAAAATGTATTGGTATTTGCTTATTCCCATTTGGGCTTCTTTGAATCTTTGTTGACTTTGATTAAAATAAAGGAGTGCTTAGCTCATGTCATGGCGTTCCAATGGGTGGACCAGGGCGGATGCCTTATTCAATGTTGTCAACTGACGGCATTTAACTAGTTGTATCTCTGAATATGTTTGCCGATTAACTTGGTTAAAATATTGGCGTGTCCCAATTTCAAGCATTACTATCAACATTTTTTAAAAATAATACTTAATACACTGATATCATTCGATTTTATTTTGGATCCGCCCTTGGTTTTGACTAGAATTTAACTTAAGATTTAGTAGCTTGAGTGACTTGAACTATGTTCTTGGTAGGAATATGTTTTAGGACATTGTATACAATATGATTAAGCTTTTCGAATTTGACTGAAGATAAGTAACTTGATGTAGATACAAAATGTTGTAATTTATGTTTACTGATTTTATATAACCAACTCTTGGGCTGGATGCAGCTTTTCGGATTTGCTTATCTTGGACCATTCGGACACTTTTTTCATATGATGCTTGATAAGTTTTTCAAGGGGAAGAGGGATTCAAAGACGGTGGCTAAGAAGGTATTACAGAAATCCTCATTTAATTAAAACGGGTAAAGAGAAAATGCTACAAATTTGATAAGTTGTTGTTTTCACATTATTTACTTGATGATACATCTTAATACGTACGTAACAGTTCATACTTCATTTTTGATGTAAAAAATGCCTGAAGATTTTGTCTGGTTGTTAAGTTTGACTTGAACTTGTGTCTGTGACCATCAAATCTGAGTAACATACATATGATATAACCCATAGGCTTTATTATTATGAAGAGATATTTGAGCAGTGTTACATGATTAACCAATTTCCTCGTGGATCGTGAATCAGAAAAAAAAAAAAAAGTGAATTATGGTCGGTTTTAGGATATATTTTGGTCATTTTGAGCAAATCGCGAATTCGAACAGCGAACTAGATAGCCAATTACGTAACACTGGATTTGAGATTTTGTCGAAAACGAAATTGTGCCCAAGTTGGTGTAAAACTCATTTCTTTTCCATGGTCCTATGGTGATTACAGTGAGTCATCAATACTTGTCGAGCCTTTTCTAATCAAGTTCACCTATACATGTTATTAAAGTTGGAGGGGGTTGAGACATGAGTACAGGATGAATCTTTCAATTCCAAGTGGAAATTATTTCAATAGTTTTCCACTGCAATGTGAACTTTTTTCATGCTTTCTATTTTGAACTTGAATGGAAGAACAAATATATGAAGTGCTTACATAATCTACTTTTTGTATGATTCAGGTTCTTGTAGAACAATTGACCGTTTCTCCGTTGAACAACATACTTTTTATGATATATTATGGATGGATTGTGGAGGGTAAGTTGATTTCAGTTATACATGCTTATCTTGAAGGTTGTTTTACTATGAGGATTGAGGACGATTACTGGTTTCATTCTGTTAAGTACAATTTACTAGTTTCATTCTGTGTGAGGATTGAGGAAGATTTATTTAGTCCCTTCATCCTTTATAAAGGAACAATGGGTTTTTGTATGGTGATTAAAGAAAGTGAAAATTTGGAAAGATAAAAGGGGTGTTTGCCAAACTGCGCATAGTGGTAGGCTGGTAGCTGATTACATTGGTTGATTTAACCAGCTAAATTTATTGATTGGTTTGACCAACTGATTTTGGACCTGTTGCCATGAGCAACTTGTTCAAAAACAGTTTATTCATAACAATAAGCTGTTTCAACCAGTTAATTTACCAAACACTAGCATTGGGTTATTTGACCACTCAATCCTCTATTTGTATTAGAATAACTTAAAATTGCGTAATATATTTTGCCAAACACCCCAAAAGTAGGTGGGTATGCTCAGCTTTTGAGAAAGAACATATATTATGTCCAATATCTCATTATTATTTCATTAACTCCAATGTCATTTATTGGCTCCCACCTAGACGAAGTTTGGGATCGTTGGATGTACGCAATCATGCAATGGTATCCTTGTTAGTTTTAAAAAGAGGTTTACGATTGACCCTTGGTAACAATTAACAAATGTCATCAACAACTTCATGAGTATCTTGTGATAGTACGAGTTTATGTAGCACGTAACATCAAATGACATAATCCAGTTTCGAAATGCAGGACGACCATTTACCCAGGTCAGAAGTAGAATCAGAAAAGATTACCCATCAGTTCAGTTGACAGCATGGACGGTATTACTCTATACATCTACGTTTCTCCATCTATGTCGGTATTCTTAAGACATTCAATTCTAACAACGTACTTCTGAATTCTGATGGTTTGTTCAGTTTTGGCCGGTTTTTGGATGGATAAACCACCAGTATATGCCATTGCATTTACGTGTGGTCTTCCAGAGCATGGTTGCGTTTTGCTGGTAATCGATTAAACTCGAGTTACTTAGTTTTGCTCCTTTTCTAGAAGAAAAATGTAAAATCGCTAAGAAAACCAACGAATTCTCTGTTTCCCATTTTGTCAGGGGTATATTCTTGAATTTACGAGCAAGATCTATGCTTCTCACCAAAACTTGACCGAACAATAGAGCGCGCAGCACATCATCCTGAATGATCAATGCGGGTGGAGTCGAAGCTATCCTATTAGTATGTTTTGTATTATATTGATACCGAATTCTGAAAATGTAGCATCTTCTTGCGCAATTTCTCGTTTGCCACATTAAACCTTAGCAACTCTTCTTGCATCTTGATTCGATAAAAGCTATCATCATTATTTGAATGTGAAGCATTGTAAGGATTTTTACGGAAATTAAGATTCTTTGCTTTGCTCTAATAGGAAGCTGCTTATGATCAGCTGAACTAACGACTCGTCTAACATAAACTGGTTTGACATTCCACGATATTTCGATATTACCCCCGGATGATTAAAATGCCTTTGCAATGAATCTTTGCGAAATTTTGTCATGAATATTCTCGGCTGTTCTTAGACTTGGTTGAACGCTTGATGGATTACTGAGGACCGAGTTCAAAATCTCGAGTTTGCGACTTTACGTCTTCCTTGGTTGGTTAATCGTGGCCTTGCAGGAGTAGATGTGGATGGTGATACGCTAATTTGAATTTTTATCGGTCTCGTTTCGTTTTAATAATATTTAATTAGTGCATTATAGTTCAACATTTTATTTTTACTCATAGTGTCCCTAAAGTTTATCCAGGAGTTCTTGTCGCTTATTGTCGATTCCAAATTCGGACAAATCAGATGGATAAGTGGCCAACTCAATAAAATTTGTATGTTTTCGGCTCAATAATGTGCTACACTTCTTAATCGATTTTAATCTTTTGAGATTAAGACTTAGCTATTATTATTGTCTCATAATTTCACCACTCAGTCTATTTAGTTTAGTTTCATTCAAATCATTTTCACTTTATTCGATTTATTTCAATTTCATTAAATCAATTTATTTCAGTTCTATTAAATTCGAAAAACAACTAATTTAAGAGTATTCTAGCACAAATATTGCTATTTGAACGCCTTTACGAAACGTAGAAGCACACCATGTTTCAAGGTAGATCGACAAAATTGAATCTTGAAACTTGCAAGAGTTTTAAAATATGTGAAAGGTAGTACAAGTACAACTAGCATTAATTGGATATTAGAAAGTCAACTTTAGAAGCCACACACAACATAATAGAATTGCCATTATTCACTCAAAGACAATTGAACATGTACACACATTTTTTATACCCATGAATTCTTGACCACTACTGATATTTTTCCTCGCAACATGCATACTCGTTCTTGATCATAAGCAAAATAGATATTTGTCTAAAGCCTAGCGCTAAAATTGAAAAAGGATCCAACACCTCAACTCAGCAGTATTATCACGTAGGACACGTCTATCTAAACTTTAGCATGCATTTTTATTAGATTAGTTCTTTTAACAATTAAGAAGTATATGACGCGTCTACATTTATATTGATAAATCATATATATATGTGTCCACCTTCTGTTATTTTCCTAAGTACCCATTAAAAAACATATTCAACCCTTTAGAAATAGAGTTTATTTATTTCATTTTGTCAGGGTCTATAAAATACCAAAAACGACACTAAAAACATGTCACTACCAGTAGCAATTAAGACAAAACGAGTACTTTTTAACGGTTTTTAAGGGTAACCTGAATCCCTAAACTAATGGTCATGGCTCCCAAAAATATAAAAGAGTTGTGCATTGGATCTGATAAATATAGGGAGCTTTCCCAGAAAAGCTAAGGGTTGTAGCTATTGTAAGTTGTAACCATATAATATAAACCCAAAACTTCTATAAGTTTCAAATCTAAGGAAAACCCATTTCAGATAACACAGAAATAAGTAATGGGTTACTCTCATTTTGTTACATTTGTTCTTTTTTCGTCACTTCTTGTTCTCTTCTTACCACAAGGTACTAATACATCAAAATTAATTATTTCAAGTTTCTGACCTTTTGAATTTGCTATGATATATTCAAGATTCAAGAAGCTCTCACTTTAATTCGAGTAATTTAGCAAATTTAAAAAGACAGAATATTGTATTTACTGGCCAACTTTTTTTTTCTTTTTTTTTTTTCGATTTTCAATAATAATGTTATGTTTTGAATGTGCTTATGTTTAAAGGGTGTAGCAGAAAGTTGCTTGTTGATCCGAATGCTGCATTGCCTTCCAAAATGCTAGTAAGTTTTTCTTTTCTTTTTACGTTAAAGAATGGATTTTTTGCATATCAACATATGTTGGCTTCAAAAAATGGTATTGAAATGTCATTATTATTACAAATTGAAGCTGTCTCACATCAAAAAAAAAATAAAATAATAAAGTACGTCATTTTATGAATTTATAGAGTACTAAGTACTTTATTTTCCTTCTTTGACTTTGTAAGCGAGTTGCATGATTATGAGTTATGTATCGAATTCAAAATCTTTGAATCTAAGAATTTGATAGTAGTTGACTTTAAAGTGATATTTCAAAATAAGTGCATGCTCCCTCGGGTCTTGATGGCATCAGTGCTCGTCTTAAAAGTTACTAAAACAAATCTGTCAATATATGTTCCTTTGAATTTGCTACTGAAATTGATTATTTTTCATAATACGCCACTTTTAATAGCAAATTCAAAATAAGAAATGGAGTAATAAAAAATATAGACTTGCTTGTATTTTTGTTTAGTAGTTGCTTATATTCTAATTAAATGTTGTATTTATTTTTCATGACATTATTTATCAATTAGTATTGGTTTGCATTTAATTTTCAATCTGAATTATAAGTTAAAATAGTCTAGTGAGATTGTTTTATTCATCTCAATTTAAAGTATATTAGTTTTTAACAATTATAATAATTAAGTTGATTTTTGACATATTGATTTTTGAAATTGAAATAGAGTATTGACATATGTGCAAAATCAAACATAAAATTTGATTAAAATGTATAAGGGAACAATCTAGTCTATTCCATTTTAAAACATAATGTGTCAAGAAATTAATTTAATTTTATTAGTCTTCTAAAAAAATAAGATTAAAAGTAAATAAAATATCTATTTTCAATAACAGAAATAATTTAAAATAAGATGAACATTCTGAAATGAAAATAATGCTAAACAAGAAGAGCATAAATTCAACTTAATGTTAACGTGTAATTATGTCTTCCAGGAAACTCCACCAGGCACAAGGCGTTTCACGGTGGAGCTAATGGATTATGGTACTGAAAACTACGGCGCAAACGTTAATTCCAAGTCAAGTTTTCCGTTCAAAAATCTTCCGTCGCCAATGTCTCCGGCAGAACCGCCTAGCAGCGACTAATTATGAGCATACTATAAGCAAATTTTATAATTTAATTTCGAGCTACTCTTGTGAAAGAAGTTTCTCGATAAGACTTCTAATAAGAAAAGCTTATATATATTAATCCTCATAATAGGTATGAGATAAATTGTTTAATCCATGTACGAGTCGCGTCTTACAATGTGACTGTCTCATTACTCTCATACAATAATTTGTATTAGTTTCTAGTCCTTTTGTTTTCCTCCATAGACATAATAATTACATAATGTTTTTTTAAATAATTATTTTGAAGCGATTAGACATTATACGAAAGTATATTTATTGTACTTTTTAATAATTTATACCCATTTATTAACCAAATTGCATGTAGTTCATTTATACAATAAATGATAGAGTTTAGATGTTCACTAACGAGAGAATATATATAATTAAAAATAAGGTAAGCCTTTAAAATTATTTTTTAAAATTGTTCTATATTGAGAATTAAAGGATAGTAGTTGATTCATCCTATGTATAGTTAACAACCTCTAAATTAGAAATATGATCAAAATATAAATTTTATCGCCTAAATTAAATGACTCTTTTTAATCGTAAATAAGGCTAAAAATTCTCATAAATAAGAAAAGGAGAAAATTACCCTAAATTTAACCCTATCAACTTTCATAATATTAAGGATGATTATAATATCTTTCTAACAATTAGTATTAATGATGAAAATCAAGTCAACTAAACTAAGACATAATGCTCATTATGACGTTAAATTAAAACACCCACAAAGTCTACAAATTATTTTAACTAAAGAAAATGATACTTACTTTATCTGAGATAATATATAATTCACTCATTTTCGATGAGAGCTTAAGTTGATTCAAATCAATGTAAAAATTAACAAATCTAAATAATAATAAATTTGATTATTTTATTAACAATTAACAATATATATATATATAACTAAAACTTTTTTTTTACAAAATATATATATATAACTAAAACTTTAGTCATTAAATTTAACTTAATTGAAAAGTTCATTTTGTTGGTCTTGAAAAGTTGGACATGATGAAATATCAATCTCCCCAAGGACTTTCTCGATCAATAAGTGAAATTACTTTGACGTTCTCATGATGATGAGTTGTTCCTTTTTTACCTATATCGCTTAAAGTTGTTTTTTTTTTTTTTTTTTTTTTTTTTTTTTTTTTTTAATCCCTATGCTTGGCTAACGTGGGTGTAAGATGCAGGTTTTCGGATTTTTGCAGGTCCTATCCTTGAAGACTCCTCTAGAGCCGAAGGACTCTTATGACCGCCCTCTCCTTATGGGTATGAGACGCCGTCGACCTTCCTTCCCCAGACCCTGGCCATAGAGTATCTATGTGCGGGAACACTGGGTATGATGATGATGATGATGATGATGATGAGTTGATTTTAAGTTTAATGGAGATTTTCAGATTACAGATCAAAATTTATTGATCTCAATCAGCTAATTTTCGATTGCATTTCAAATTAATTTCAAATCAACTAAAATAAATAACATAAAAAATTATGAATTTGTAATTAAACTCGGTAGAACTTAAGTCAATATTTTCAAGGTAGAACACATGATATACTTTTCATTCAATTTTTTTGAATTAATTGATTTTTTACACCCAAAAAAAACATTATTAATAATGTAATCAAAACTTTATTACTTTCTCATTTTATTTGATATTCATATTCATTTACTTTTTATTAAGAGAATGATATATTTTCCACCCTCAAGAATGAATAATTTATGAAAATTAGCTTGGAATAATAAATTTCTACGCTTCAGCGTCTCTCAGTCTTCTTAATTCTCAAATCTTCCAGTTTTTGAAGTTTCAGGCAACGTAAGGTATTTTCTTTCTCAGAATTCCATAGATCTATGGCTTCTTTCTTTTCCATTTTTTTCTTAATCTGTAACTCATTCTCTACATTTTTATCATTATACGAAAATTTTGATTTCCGCTGGTTGAACTTCTAAAAATCTCCAAAAAGTAGTGATGAAGTAGAGTACTTAAAAATTTGTCGCTGAATTTTGTTGTTGAAGGAATTATGTTAGGGATTGCGCGGAGAAAAGTTGTTCGTGGCGGTGTCTCGGTAATTTTTCGCAATTTCGCTTCTGTTTGCAGTTTTTGGTATGTGAATTCGAGATTGCTGAATTGTTGCGTTTTTTTGTGCTTTTTTTAGGTGATAGGTCGACAATTTCGGAGGAATTCTGTACTATCTGCTTCTCCGTTTGGATCTCATGGCTATGTTACAACAGCAAAAGAGGTAATTTTGTACCGAGGAAGTTCAATTTTGTTAACTTTGTATTGGTTATGTGCTGAACTTATCAAGTCAAGATGCCTACTGAGATTTTTCATTTCATGAGTCTTAAGCATGATTTTTTTGTTTGTTTGAATTATGTGATGATTGTGAATTGATGGTTGTACATGTATAATTTATTTCATGGATTGCTGCCCTTAGGGTTCTAATTAAGCCGAGGAAGTAATTCTGAGTTACTCTAACTCAATTCAGTATGCAACGACATGATACAATAAGACACTAGAGTTTTTTTTGCCTCCATATTGGTTGCTACACTGATATGTCTGACTGTGGTCAATGCAATTCTGTAGTATCAGTGATATGTGCTTATTATGATGGTGAGTCATTGGTATAGCTCTTTATCGATGTATTTAACTTCTGCATCCTGTCAACTGAATGCTTTGGTGATGGTTATTTATGGTGATTTCTTTTCTTCAAAATTTGCATTTTTCTATGTAGATTTTGCTTCCCGGACAAGGATCAAAGCATGTAAGGATTGTTAGTTTTCCCGGAAGTTTGGGTATGTCTCTTTGTACCTTGCATGCAAACTAGTTAAATGACTAAACAAGTCTAATAAATGCTGAGTTTGGTCATGTGCTCTATTACAGGTTCTGCAACTAATGTAACGTCACTCAGGTTAGTTGATGGCCTTGCCTTTTGTGCCTTTTACCTTAGGTTATGAACTTGAAGAAGTTGAATTTTTTTTAACATGTGGGCACAAATACTGTTCTCTTTCCAGTCATGAAATTTGGATATAATTTTCTTTTCATTGTTTGTTTATTTGGATAACAGACAAGTCGAATCGTGTTTGCCAACAAACTCTTCTAGGAAGACATGGAATAGGTCCTACTCATCAGATGATGGTATGATGCCCTTTTAGATGGACCAAGGTGATAATCTTTGTGCTTTATGTTATGAGTGCAATACTATCAAGTGTCTTGGTTGCAATGCAGGTGATGTCGTGGAAGCAGTTGTACCCTTCATGGGAGAATCAGTAACTGATGGCACTCTGGCTGCATTTTTAAAGCGTATGTTTTTCTGAAATAGGATTTTTTTTCTTGTATTCGGTAATAACACTTCTAACAAGTGCAAGGTTGTATATCCAACCCCCAATCCCACCTTGGTGCGACCCACTAATGGCGTTAGGGTAATGAAATGTATTTGGTGATAATTCTTGCCAACTGTTGACGAGGATTATTTCTGTCCATATTGCTTTATCTTATGCAACTTATGTACATTGATTGTGCAGATCCAGGGGACCGTGTTGAAATTGATGAGCCAATTGCTCAAATTGAAACAGACAAGGTACATTTTTGAGTAAACTTGCTATAATCTTTCTTTGATCTTTTCTGATTAATAATATAGTAACTGGTTTGATCATTTTTTTGATCAGGTCACTATTGATGTTGCTAGTCCTGAAGCTGGAATAATTCATCAGGTTTGTGAATATTTTGTAATTGGATTTTCAACTTCTTCAGGTTAATAGGAGTACTTTGGCGTATTTCTAAATACTACACCACATATTAATTTATGTAACTTTCATATGGCTTTAGCTCGTAGCCAAAGTTGGTGACACTGTAGAGCCTGGCACTAAGGTTGCAATCATTTTAAGATCTGCTGATCACGCACATGTAGCTCCATCTGAGTCATTCATCAGCAAGAAGGAAAAGACTGGTGAATCCGAGATAAAAGCCAAAGCACCTCTTCAAGAGAAGCCCATATCGGAAGACTCTGCTCCCAAGGAGAAGCCAAAAGCTCCCTCTCCAGCATCTACAAAGCCCTCACCTTCAGAACCTCAACTTCCTCCTAAGGAAAGAGAAAGAAGAGTAAGTAAATGACTTCTTAAATCTTTCCTGAGTTTCTTCTAGGTGTGATTTTTTGACGATCTCGCACTTCAACTCTTTCTGAAAAATTTATTAGAACTTTTGTCTTATTACAAATTGCAGGTCCCTATGACAAGACTGAGAAAGCGAGTTGCAACACGTTTAAAAGACTCCCAGAATACCTTTGCCATGCTGACTACTTTCAATGAAGTTGATATGTGAGTTCCAGTGTTTTCTGATTTACTTTAAACAATTATACCTAAGATATGCTACTACTTCAGCCCCAAGTTTTATTATAGTGGTTAAAATCTTCTAACCTTGACCATGAGTTTCACTTAACCTGAACAGAATCTATTAAGATTTACCTTAAAATTTTTTATGCTGAGCCTAGTCATTTTGTGATTTTCCCGGGACAAGGTCTTAGAGCCTTACACCTTTAAAAAAAGGTCAGAAATCGATATTAGTAAAATTATATTTTTTTGTAAAAGGTCTACACTTTATACAAAGTTCATGTCTCTTGATCTTCTAGTGAATTTTGGTGGTTTTTTTTGGTTTGCCTTTCCATCTTTTGGGATCAATGCTTTGGAATATTTGTTGTGTGCTGGATTTAATAACTAGTATTCAAGAACAAAAATCTGTTTTTTATTATTCATAGCATATGTATGTTGATATGATGGAATTTTCTTTGTTATGCTAAATACTCTTTGTCAAACTTAATTCTTCATAAGACTTGATTGTTGAAACCAATTTTATTTTCTTTTTGGAAAAGTACTAAGATCAATATTCTATAGCTAGGAAAAGAAGAGCTATGGGTGTTGTAGAGCTTTGCCATCCTTTTACAGTTGGTAATCGGTATATACATGGTATATTTTGACATATTAGAGGCTGTAAAACATGCCATGCTAATTTTAATTACTTAAAGTTCATCATTGGCTTCAATTGCAGCCAGTCAGCAAGCTTGAACTTTCTGTGAGATCTGGAAGCATTATTTGTTACTTGCTACTTTATATTGACTACTATTAGTCTATTACCACTTTGCCTATAAACATCTTGTTTTTGCACAACACCAGTGCATTTTAACCATATTTTGGACTTCCTTTTGTAAAAGTCTCACCAATTTTTGCGGTGATGGAGATTAGAAGGTAGACTTTTAGTTTCTTCATTGTCTATGGAGATATTTGTCATCTTATATGCGATTGCCTAATGTGGATACCATTATTTATTAGGACAAACTTAATGAAGCTGCGCACTGATTATAAAGATGCTTTTACTGAAAAGCATGGTGTGAAGTTGGGATTTATGTCGGGATTTGTCAAAGTGAGTTATTTCTTTTGTGGTCTTCGATTGGGAGTTTAACATTTATGTTTGATTAGAATTGCTTATATTGGATTCACTGTTAATTTTAGGCGGCTGTCAGTGCACTTCAGAGTCAACCTATCGTTAATGCTGTCATTGATGGTGATGACATTATATACCGAGAGTACATTGATATCAGTATAGCTGTGGGCACTCCTAAGGTTTGCTTTTGATCCGTTTGTGTAACATTCAGTGATCCATTAAAATGTTAAATTTTTTTCTACAACTATTCAAGTTTCAAGTTGTTTTCAATATTGCTTATTTGGGCACCATATGGGTGTTTGATTTAAATTGCTGGCCTGGTGTTGTTTAAATCATCTGCTACCTTAATTCGGATAAACGGGGTTAACTGGACTCTTGTAGTTCTAGTGCTATTTAAAATGAAACTGATTGAGAAGAGTCATAATGGGGTCATCATTGTTGTGGTATACAGAGAAAAAAATATGCTATCTGACTAATATGGTTCAGTATGAAATAACATATTTCTGTGGGTTGGAATGTCAGCCAAAATTGAATGGAGAAACTTACCAATTGTACCTCCGAAAAGTAAGCTATGCCGAGAAACCCATATGTCAAGGTCTTCAAAGAGAGAAACCTGCAACTTACAAATAGAATAAATAGAATACGTACAAATAACTAAAAATAAAGATAAAAGTAAGGAGGTAAAGAGCGATAATTAAAGGCAATGAACAATAACAAACGATGGGTAAAATGGAAAAGTTTAGTAATCTAAGACATGGATAAGACGCCGCCAACTGCCCCTATCCCTGGTCAAGTCCTGGGAGAGGTGGAGTTTATGCATGTCATTTTCAATTTGTTCCTCCCACGTTCTCCTAAGTCGTCATCGACTTCTCTTGCCCTCCACTATAATGCATTCGATCCTTCTTACTAGGGCATCATGATTCATGTGGCTTAATGCTTGGTAATTGTCATATGAAATATACTTTTATGTTTTACTTATTATATTAGCTAAATGTGATGCGTGTTTGCCACATGAACTGTACGCTGTATCATCTTACTGTTGCACTTGATAGCAATTTTTTTTAATACTTCATATCTGACTTGGTCTAATGCTACAAAATCTGTGATGATGGTTTGTTTCTTCTAGGGTCTTGTGGTACCAGTTATCCGAGATGCGGATAAATTGAACTTTGCTGAGATAGAAAAGGGGATCAACGCTCTTGCAAAGAAGGCCAATGATGGAACAATATCTATTGATGAGATGGCCGGAGGGTCATTCACAATATCAAATGGTGGTGTTTATGGAAGCCTTTTAAGCACCCCTATTATAAATCCTCCACAAGTAAGCATATTTGAGAATGATGCCCAATTTTCATTCCTGTATTCGTTTATTTTGTTTTGTTTTTGATCTAATATTTTCTATTTGACTTGGCAGTCGGCAATATTGGGTATGCACTCAATTGTGAACCGCCCGATGGTGGTTGGTGGTCAGATAGTTTCGCGGCCAATGATGAATGTTGCTTTAACATATGATCACAGGCTGATTGATGGAAGAGAGGCTGTCCTCTTCTTACGCCGCATTAAGGATGTGGTAGAAGATCCACGGAGGTTGCTTCTTGACATCTGAAATGCAAACACAATATCTGCTTCGTGACATCGAAGATACAAAAGACGCTCGATTTTGTTTTTTACCTTCATATGAAAAAATAATTTTCTTTTGTGATCACAATTTTTGGGGTTAATTCTACCCTGCCTCAATTCTACATCACTACCTGGGGATGTAAGTTTGAGAGTCCCCGGCATATGATTTTTGCCATTTACATGCAAAAGTACAGTACATTTATAATGGATCGTAATTTTAAGTATTGCGAACATCATCGTATGTTATATTAATTTAATGCAATATCGGTATTCAATGACTGCAGCAAATTGTATTTAGCTACAGATAATCCCTTCCCTGCTATAAAATGAAGAATCAATTCATCAGAGGCATTCTGATTATTTCAAACTATGACTAAATGTAGCAGGAAAACAAATTTTACAGTCCGACTAGAAATTTCAGGAACAAGTAAAACATTCATGGACCGAGTTTGTTTACCATGTTAATGATGAGAACGGTTTTAGAACCAGAAAATTACGATGGCTTGTAGTATTTTGTAGGAACAAACGGCATTTTAGTAACAACACCTTCATAAGATTTTCCTCGTACCAGAATGTTAACCTTGGTGCCAGCCTTGTGGTTTCCGGATTTGACATAACCCATGGCTATGTTTTTCTTAAGGCAAGGGCTAAATCCTCCGCTGGTGATTTCACCGATGTTTTCTCCTTTTTCATTCTGAATTTCACTGTGACTTCTAGCAGGTGGCCCTGACGATACAAACCCGACACGCCTTTTTGGAGGACCATCGGCTATTTGTTTGAGTATCACTTCCGCACCAAGGAAACCGCCTTCTGCTCTTCTCCTCTTTCCGACAGCCCATGTTAGTCCGGCCTCAATTGGCGTAATGTGCTGTTCAAGGTCATTACCATACAGACATAATCCAGCCTCAAGCCTCAGGCTGTCTCGAGCACCCAGTCCGGTGAGTCTTACCTTACCTTCAGATTTTTCCAAGATTTGCTTCGCAAGGTCCACAGCATACTCATTGGGAACTGAAATTTCGAAGCCATCTTCACCGGTATATCTGAATATTGACACAGAAATGTCATATCAAACATTACGACTCAAATCAAAAGTATGCATCGGCTGTTTAACTAATCATTTAAAGAAGATTTTACGGTGAGGGATGAAGGGCAAAACGCAATCATATTAGATACTTAAGAATCTGAGCAAGTGTATAATTATGCTTTTGTAAGACGACGGCACGGAGCTTACCCTGTCCTAGTGAGATAGCAGGGGAATCCACTGATGTCTAGCATACAGAACTGTCCAAAGTAATACTTGCTTAGGTCAAATTTAGTTAAATGTTGTAGAACCGGGGCAGCAAGAGGACCCTGAAAGAATGCATCCAAAAGTTCGTTAATGGCTGTAAATGGTACGACACAACATTGAAAATCATCCTAAAATACAACACAAATGTGTCACGACAATAAATCAAGAAGCATAAATGAATCATCATCATTGTACTCGGTATATCCCGTCCATAGGAACTATGATCAGGGTCTGGAGAGGGAAGGAAGGCGGCAACCCATAGAGGATGCAGCCAAGAGTCCCTCAGCTAAGAAGCATAAACCAATGATGATTACAAATGGAGCAAAATCAAGTTTAACTATGATTTGAAGATTAAACAGTTATAAAGCCATATGAATGGGCTAACAGAATTTAGAGAATAAATTTCTATCAATGCAAGTAGCAGGAAGGACCGAAGGAACGGAGAAAATAAACGATGAACCTGCAAAGCAAGAAGAGATCTTTCATCATGAATGTGCCATGAGACATCACCGCCTTTTGATTTGAATGCCTTCATATGCTCCTCGATATGAGCCAAATCCTTATCTCTACAACCCGCATTCACTACCAAATATATGTGATCATCCTTCACTTTGGTGATTACAGTGTCGTCGATTGATCCACCCTTCTCATTAGTGAATACTGATAAAGTTCCGGTGCCTGGGGCAAGCCCCGCAATATCACCAATCACAAGTTTTTCGAGGAAAGGAATGCAATCCTTCCCTATGAGGCTCAATCCGCACATATGAGCAACATCAAAAAGACTACCATTCTCTCTACAGTTCACAGTCGAATCCATAATTGAATCCTTGTACTGAATTGGCATGCTCCAACCAGCAAAAGGAACCATTTTCCCACCATTTGCAACATGGAAGTCATAAAGAGCTGTCTTCTTAAGATCTCCCTCACTGGCAAAAAATCGTCGAGTAACAAGATTCTTCTCAGATTGAGCGAGGCACCTAGTAACTGATTGCCCAAGCTTCCATAGCCCTCCTCCTCTCATTTCCTTAATTCAAATCTTCTGAGCATATAATCAGAAAAAAGAGTTTCAAAGATCAGAGGACATACGACATAAAGGATACAGCGTGACAAATGACAAAGGGTCTAGTTGCGGAAATTTCAGCAGGAAAGTAAACAGCTAGAAACTTGTGGCCTACAATTTCAAATATGCTTTGCAGTGAATCTATGTTACTTGGACTCGAAAATTGATGTCGGATACTGGTACGTGTCCAAGTGTTGGATACATCTAAAGACAAAATGAAGAGTCCGAGTAACATAGCAGACAATGAAAAAGATGACAGCTTACAGCATTAGGTCACACACGGTGTCTAAAGACAAAATGTTCGGGTAACCCTTTGAGTTGGTTGGGAATCCTCAAAGGAACATTTAAACCGAAGAATACTACAAACGCAATAAATTTAGAGGGAAATTCGACGATAACTAAGACATTTAAGAAACTTTGTCTCTATGTCTTGCATTATATTAAACTCCCTGCGAGTTGTTGTTTCCTCCGAAACTTAAGTATACATACAAGAGAAACATATTGCGGCAAAAGGAACACTATGATTGTTCTGCAGCTCAGTATATGCGAATCATAACAAAAGCACACCAAACAGTCATGCATAAACAACCTTCCATTTATATACTCCCTCCGTCCCTCGTAAGTTTGTTAGTTTGCTACATTTCTTGTTTTCGAAATGACCCCATACACTAAAACTAATTATCATCAACACAGTTCATCTTTCTCCTCCTACCCTCCACACATTTCACCATTTTTATCTAATTCAATTCAAAATCAACCCAAATTACAGAGCCACCAAAATTTTTAGGTAGCAAACTCAGAGTAGTGTGGCAATTTCACACCAATACTTGAAATAAATAGTGTTGTTCTTGACATTTTATAGGCTGTAGGCAAAATAACAGATACGGGCCCTCCATAAAAGACCGATTCAGGTCTTTTTAATAAGTACTCGAAAAAAATAATATAGACGAATTCCTTTATATTGGAATTAATTGTTTTCTTCAAAATTCATCTTCTTCCTCCTCAGTCCTCTCTCAAACATGGCTTCTTTCCAAAAATGTCTACTGTAGACTCATTAATTACACACTAAAATTAGGCCTTCTATGTATCTTAAGCCCTAGGCGGCGGCACTTTTTGCCTACCCCGGGAATGGTCCTGGAAATAAATGCTATAAATTTTAAACTTACCAATGTACCTAAGACTAAAAAGCAATGGGATATTAAGAACCAATATGCAATGTCATCATCAAGAAAGAGGCATATACTATAGTGTCTTGAAAGCCATGCAGCCAATCAATATAGATTAATGCAGATCATTGTGATGGTTATAAGGTAATGGTACCATTATCATATCATCAATACAACAATATGGAAAAGGGGACCAACAAAGTTCAAAACTTTCTTCATAAACATTACACAGCAATATCTAAGAAAGGGTCTATCAAGGGACAATTAGAGGCAATACAACAACATACTATTCTATTATCCCAATGCCATTAGTGCTCCAACTAGACGATATTTTACTATCGGATATACATAACCTTACCTAAGTGACAACATTAACGGCCCGTTTGGTTAGTGGTACTAAATGGTGGTAATGGAAATGAATTATAGAGTAAAATTTCATCAAAACTTTCATGTCATTCCCATGGTAATGAAACTTTAATCACAAAAAGGTTTTTTTGTTCACAAATTTCCATTACCACCTAATACCATCTCTCACATTGGTAATGGATTGGAATGAATTTTATGAACAAAATGAGAAGATTGTCTAAGCATGGTCATCAAGGTAGCAAAGAGATTTTTCAACCAAAATTACACTATTACCACCTACCAAACGGGCCGTAAGGTTATTTTCGATTGATTCTCGATAATAAATATCATGAACAACTTAATATCAATGAAAAGAAAACGAAACAACAAATATAAATGATGCAAGGAAACTAATCAAGATCAAAATTACATCACCAGGTGTTTGATAAAATTCCTCAAAGAGAAATTTACCTACAAAAAAGGCTCCTCGGATTTCCAGCTTTAACAGAATCAGATAAATGAAGTGGGCATTACCCAATCAATCTAACAAAGAAAAAGTTATAAACTTTATATCTATTAATAAGGAAATTAAAAAAAAACGTACAAAAAGAAAATTAATGGGGTTAGTGGTATGTAATGGTGGGTATAGGAGGGTTCTTGAAGGGCAGATCCAAACAGAAATGCCCAAATTTAGTGAGTGGATGCCACTTTCGATCTTTCACTTTTGCTAGGGTTTATGTCAATATGTGTTTGTAAGATCACAATTATGCTTTTTTATCATGGATTTGATTAGGACTTGGGAAGCCAACAGATTTTACGATCATGTTTTTGAAGATCCTATTTGCTAGTATACACCCTTCCTTCACACTATAATGCGTATGCGGGGACATTTTCTGCACTAGGTGTTTGTTTTTTAAAAAAGTTATCAGGTTTAATGCACTTTTTAATTGTTTTTTTGCGATAATATTTTCTCCGAATTATTTTAGATGTTTTATTTGGATTTTTACAGTTATTAAGGATGGTGTATGTTCCATTTAAAAGGCGACAGTTGGGTATTTTAATTGATTGAATTAATTGTAAAGGTGGTAGTTGAGTATTCGGAGTAATAAAAGTGGGGGTATTTAGGTAAAAAAATGATAGACAAAAAAAGAAATGAAACAATTGATATGAATTTGCCAGATAAAAAATAGGACATCTAAAATGATTCGGAGGGAGTATCAATTTTTTATTAATAATTAATAAAATCAACTTAAGGGGTATATCCTTAGAGTAACATGTTAAAAATTGAATTATAGGAGATCATATACAAAAAAATTGGTAAATTAGTTAATAAAGTAAAGTTGGTATTATACTAGAAAAAACCCTTAGTTTGGTGTTATTTATGATTGATCAAAAGTTGGTATTATTGTAAGAAAATTAACAAAAAATTATACTCCCTCCTATTCAGCTTAAGTGTCCCATTTCCTTATTGGGTCAAGTCACCTTAAATGTCCCATTTCTATTTTTGGTATGTTAACTTTACCAATTTATCCCTACTAAACTTAACTTTTTTACACCTTTATACCTACTAACCCCACTTTACACCTATAAAAATTCAAAAACTCTACATTTTCTCTTACACATGTGGTCCCATTTGACTTTTCTTAAAATCCGTGAAAAGTCAAATGGAACACTTAAGCTGAATAGGAGGGAGTATCATTCTAGATCATTTTTTTTTTTATATTTTTTATTTTACCGGCTCATTAACCAATCCTCTAAAGTGAAAGAATGTACACACAATGAGCGGAAAAGAGCACAAATTGACTATACAAAATAACTCAAACTAAGCTTTTTTTTTTTTTTGAAGTAAACTCAAATTAAGCTTAAAATGTATTGAAATTTGAGAAAGGGTCAAATAGGAGAATAATAAAATGACATAAATTAAATAAATGAAATTGGAATTTTCATTATTGATTGGTAAAGATTTTAGAATAACATGAACAAAACCTAATCAAGATGATTTATCCAACCAAATATATCATCAATACGCATTTAAAATTAAGGTGGTTTGGTTTTTTGATTTGTTAATAATGTCATGTATCCAAATTCTGAATGGAGCACGACGTAAAATAGTCATATGTGTATAACATATTCCGCAACTTCAATATTTGTGTAAGTTTTTTATTACATTGATTCAATAACATAGTATTAAAAGTCAATATGACAAAAATAATATTAGCGGAGCGAGTTTGAGCCTTTGAATGCATTCGAATCTCACCGACATATTTGTAAGTTGTAACACAACAAAACCGATTCAAACACATCACGAGAAGCAACACGCCGTATACATAACACATTTCTTCTATTACTATCGTAACAAATTAGTCGAAATCTTGTCTCGGCTCTACTAAGTAGCTCAAGCTTTGTAATGGATGGAGCTCCTTCAACTGCTCAATTCTAAATTGCAATCTTAGATAGTAGAGCTTCACAAGAACGACAATACATCAAAATATTTGAAAACCAACGCGTATTTCTTCATTATCATATTCCTAAAGATCCCATCGACAAAAATACGGAGCACTGTCCTCCGACAAACATACCTCCATTCCGATTTACGGCTATACAAAAAGAGCTGGCTGCCGCAGGCAAATAGAGCCGCTAACAAAGTACCGTTGCACAAAAATTAGCAAGTGCATTGCTTAACTACTTCATACTAGTAATGGTCAAAAGCAAACCGAAATGATCGCTTGGCAAAACCGGACAGGTTAATTCTTGAAACTTGTTCTTGATTTTCCTCGTCTTACTGTATGCCAAATCGGGTATTTCCTCGGTTCCAATCATATCGATGCTGCACACCTCGAAATCAGTCAAACAGCAGATAAATCTATCAAGCCGTTTTCGTAGAGAACGGTTACCAGTTAACATTTTGTTGGACTTGGTGTCATAAGTATATCCAATTTCGGTAGGTCTCAGTTTTTCCCAAGCATCGAACCATCCTTCAGCACACGGGAACTGACCATCGAGTTTATCATCCCAGTTCATATCACCACAAAATACGACATTTGGAAATCTTTTTAGAAAGTTTACAGCTTCTTTAGCCTGATTGACTCGCTCCTTCGAGTTCATTTGATCCCATGTCGGAGGTCCTGGGGTAGGACTCTCGAGATGGCTAGTAGCAACCACAAGTGACTTGTTCTCGTTCACTTTCAATTCCGCTACACAGAGTTCTCTGTCCATTCGTGTGAGGCTGAATTGTTCACAGCGGAATGATTTTACCGGAAGTTTGGTTAGCTGCAGGTAAAAAGATTAAGAAAAATAAATTAAAACAACCACTATTTTAATACAACTTAACTATAGTACTATTAATTAAGTTAACTGCGATTTTGAGGTTAGTTAATCCGAATAATATTATTTTAATACAACTTACAATATTTATTTAGTCAAAAAACTCAAAACTCTTACGTTATGGCAGAAAAAGTATTTTATAAAAGGTGATTAGAACTCGGGCTATTTCATAAATAGCTAGTTATTACAAAAAGAAGATGTGAGATTATGAAAAGCTTTTACAAATACACACAAAGTTACAATCGAGATGTCAAATAACCTAGTGAGGTTTGCGTTCCTCAATCCAACGAAAGTATTTTGGAATTAAAAAACGAGCTTTTTGTACAAATTTTAGGTCATCTATACTCGTTTAGCAGGTCTAGTTGGGTCGATCAATCTCAATTTCTGAGCTCGAACTGCCAAGAAAACAAATGACGAGAGTTTTAAGAGTTTATATATGAAAAAAACACCAGAAATCACGTCCAGAGCAGTATTCACTTGGTAGTCCGCAACGAAACAAGAATATATAAGTTCGAAAATTCGATCTAATCAATGAATCTATTCAACAGTAAAAACACCAAACACAAAGACGAATCGAACAAAAATTAATAGCATTCCTGATAGGCGGTATTAAAGGAACGGAAACAAGTCACCTGCATGCAAAAGTAAACCTCGGAAGCAGCCCTTTCATAAGAAACAGAACAACGATACTTCTTCCACCACGTAGAATTTTGAAGAATGTTATATATATTCGGGGTGATCTCCTACAAGCCGAACAAACAAGTTATACACGCAGAAACGAAGAACCCGAAAATCTTGATGATATAAAGAAGCAAAGAAAAGTAAACCTGAAGACAAATGACATCGGGAGTGTGTAGCTGAATAAGGTCGCCAATCGCTTGCATTCTCCTATGCACCTCTAAATCTTCGGCAAACCAAACATTGTAAGATAGAATCTTTATTGCATTGGAAACTTCCTTGAGATTCTCTAGATTCTCCGCACCGAAATCATTAACAGAATCTGAAACACAAAATCAGTATCTTTACCATTTGGATCATTTGTACAAAAATCTAAGCTATGAAATTGACAGACTAACAAGAAACTAAGTCCCTGGAGCTATAAAAGAGTGGAAAAGGATCAATAGCCGAAAGTTATCAAACCTACCTAAAACGGAAACCATCTTCTTGGAGGACTTAACCTCGCGAAATCCATCTACATTGATGGGCTTATCGATAAAATTACTTAGGTCACAAAGTTTTCTCTTAAACGTTGCACGGTTGTCCGCATTATCTATCTTTGCTGATGTTACGCCCTTCGAACGTAAATCATTTTCTTTATTCTTCGCAGTGAAGGAGCGGAGAACATCAGCATTCTCTACAAAAAAAAAATCACCCAGTTTTAGCACAAATAGATGGTTGGGTGGTCAAATGGTAGAGTAGTGTTTGCTAAATCAGCTAGTTGCTCTTATAAGTGTGTTCAAAATCAACTGGTCAAACCAGCTCATAAAACCAGCCGGTCAAATCAATAACTCCAATCAACTACTAGCTGTAAACTATCTATCATTTGTTAAACACTCCATACAAATTCAAATTTCTCCAAAATTGGAAAGTTTCTAATCCGAGTCAGTACATTGCATTCATCCAAATAATATGTTGGGTGTGGTGCATCCCGAAAGTGTTTTTAGACGATTGTTGGTTTTGACTTCCAAGCATCGGCAAGTTCGGCCACATCCCAACTCAAGGCCATGAACAACTCTAGTTTTGAGCAACTGTAGGGGAACTTCAGCATCTAGTCAAGGTTATCAAACTGTTAGAAATCTAGAGAATTATATCAATACAGGTGAAATTTAAAAATGGGTGTTTGGCAATTGGCTTTTGGCTTAGCTTTTTGTTTGACTTTTGGCTTGTTGGTTGGTTAAACAGCCAAAAAAAACATTTGGTAAATGGCTTTTAAAGCTGCTCCAACTAGCTTTTTGGGTTGTCTTTTGACTTGTTGGCCCACTTTTTCTCTAATAAACAACCAACAACCAATATTTAAATTTACCAAACATCTCCACAAACAGCTAGCTTTTTAGACTAGCTTAAAAGTCAACAAAAACAACCAACATTTCCAACTGATCAAACAAATCAACTAAAAAAGTCAACCGCCAACAGCCAGATCCAAGTGCCAAACACCCCCAAGTTCGGACTGTCTCAAATAAGGGTCAATAGGTTCATCTAAGGATTAAATGGAAACTTATGTATTGCAGCCATCCGGTTCAAGCTATGGAAGGAAAGGTCCAAGAGATGTTGAATTGAGTATCACAAAGAGACACATTTATGCAGACAAACTACTGAAATGAGATACCCTATAGAAAATGCATAGCTAAGATGAGATGCACACATTTTTGACCACCAGGTACCACGGCTTTTAACACTATGTTTGAATAACATTGGATACCTTTCCTCCCTTTTGCTTATTGTCCCTCCATTTCCTATTACCATGCATAGTGCAAATGAACACTTCTATTGTTCAATAAGTCTTTTAAGTTGGAAACAAGGTCCAACAGTTAGTGGGTAATTGACTGAAAGAGCCACACAGATTTCAAGCAAACTAAACAGAATCAAAAAATGAACAGCTGAAACCTACCCCTCATAAAAAGGAAGTGTGACACCCAAATTTCCTCCGGTCCTTCACGATTTTGGTTTCGTTCAAGGTGTCGGAAATGGAGGAAATTCGGGTGTTACAGGAAGCAACTTCCATTCTTATAGATCAAATAGAATAAACAAAAAGGAAGCCACTTCCATTTTTACAGATCAAATAAAATTAACAAAAAAGAAAGCAACTTCTAATTCCAGTTTTGCTATGTATCATGTATGTATGTAGTAGGATTCCACAAGACTAAAACAAGATCATTCACATGGAAAACAACAATCAACAAACAGAAATATATTTTTCTGTAAATTGAAAAACCTTCATTTGTTTACTTTAATTCATTCACTAAAAAGTCAAAACTTTGTACCTGAAACAAAAACTTAAAAACAGATTATTCACACTTCACATGAAAAAAACCATCAATCAGAAATGGTAATAAAGTCTGCAACTAGTCAACTTGAAACTAAAGAAATAAAAAAATTATAAACCATACTAAGATGATAAATTAGGGAAATTTCTATATATTAGTCTTCATTAATTCATCAATAGAGGGAGAAAGATTTAAACTTCAGAAATAAAATAAGTAAACAAAGTGAAAAGTCAGGGAAAGGGAAAACCCACAGAAAATCATTGGAATGGGGGGTCTAGGAAAGGAATTCCATTTCAAAGTTCAAACCCAAAAATAAGGATTTGTAATCATACTCCTTTCCCAACACCCCAAACCTATCATTTTCTGTAAACTCATCTCCCTTTCCACTACTTCTTAATCCACCACCATTGATTTTGTTTGGTGGACAAATGAAGCAAAGATTAGAATTTTGAGGGGAAGTATTTGGAATTGAGAGAAATCGAGAACTGGGAACTTGGGTTATATAAGGAGTAAATTAGGGTTTTAATGGAGCCATGGAAAACGCGTGAAATGGTGACTTTTTAGTACAAAAAGTTTTAACCTTTAGGGTTTAATATAGATGACATCATGCTTCAATAAGAGCTATCTTACATCCATATCTAGTTGAAGTATAAATGAACTTTCCTACTTCCTTTCGTTCCGTAATATTAGCTACTAATCGTCACACTAAATAACAAGTATTATGGAACAGAGAAAATATTATTATCTTTGTCTATTTAAATTCATGTTTTCTTTCTAATTCTCAAATATCTCGGCTCAAAGGGACGTTAGGAGTATGTCATATATTCCACTTCAATTTTACTAAATTTAAACCAACAAGCTCTCGCATCGATTTCATTTTATCAACAAGTTTCCAATCGAGACACCTCAATTTATACTAAGTTGAAATCAATAAGCTCTCACATCGATTTTATTTTATCAACAAGCTCTCACTTGAAAACGACACATAATATATCATTTATCTAGAATTATGATACCATTAAAAAATGTTACACTCATTCCTCTAATTATCATGAAAAATTGTTTATCACCAATAGCTACTCAAATGCAAAATGCAGTAAATTCCACAGTATTTTATACAATTCAAATATATATACACGAATTTGACAGAATACGTCATAATCACGAACATAATCATAGTAGAAAACATTTAATACATAAATATAAGATATTAAGAAATTTTAAATGTAGGAAGAAGAAAAAAAGCAATATAAAAAAACAAAAATCAAACTAACCAGAATTTGGGTCTTGTAATTTGCGCTTATTTCGAGACCCACCAAATTGAATACCTTGATCAACAAATTGATCACTACCCGACTGAATTTGAACCGTTTCCTTTAAACCCACATCATCGTCAACCCGACCCGTATTGCAACGGCGCAAGGGAAAGAAAACAGAGCCCACAGAAGAAGGTCCGGTAAGATCATCATCCGGGTCGGTAGAATCCAATTCTTGGAAGTTAACTGAATTACGAGTGTCACAAATTTCACAGTTTGAGCGACTATAAGAATTCAGAAAAGTACAAGCTTTGCATGATGGGACAAAACAATAGTGAATACCATTACAAACAACCAAGATCGATTATGTTGAATTAGAAGAACAAATTAAAAGACAAGATTAGAGAATACCTGATTCCATAGCACGGTAGACAATCTTGACAAGAGAGAGTATGGATCTTCTAGATTAACAAGTATTCCCTCAAGTGAAAACCCTTGATGTTATCACTCTTAATTCTCTCTGATAATGGGATGTCAGGAGAAAAGGAATATATGTAACCTAGGGACCGTAACTTCTATATATATATATATTAACCTGTGACTAGTATTCAGCCCATCATTGAACCCAGTCATAAAATGAGTCTCTACACATTTAAGGCCCACAACCTATTGATACATTTAGGCCCAAACCTTTTAACTTTAATTAGATCACTTTAAATTGGGCCTTAAGACAGTCTTAATTAATTATAATGACATATAAGTATTTACATATAAGCCCAATATTGGACTTTGGTCCAACAATCTCCCACTTGGGCTATATGTAAAAATTGTATAAACTTGTATCATTATAAAACCAAATTTGAGCTCAACCATACTGTCAAAACTGTAATGTATCAGAAACCAATCTCGTCCATCAATTATATTAGCATAGACCAAAGTTGTCTTTGTTACATCTTTTCGTAACTAGACATCAATGATCATAATACCAACACAAAAGAATGACATAGATCATGAAGTGGATGTGTAGCATGGAAACAACATGAAATGTGATCTTAACATGTCCGTATCCAACTGGTCCACTTTAATAGTGAGATCAGACTATTACCAAAACCATAATCAGGGTATAAAAACCAAACTTTATCATAACTTAATTTCTGCAGAAAACTTTATAACTAAAATGTCAACACACGTTCAATAAATTGAACTTACAAACTCCCACTAAAAACTGAACATCCTCCATGGCAGAAACAACACCCATATGAGCTAAAAGCTCAAAAAACCGCTTGGGTGGTAACGCCTTGGAAAGCGGATCCGCAACTTTAGAGTTTGTACTAAAGTGTGTAATTGACAATTCTTTTCCCTGAATTCTTTCCTTTACAACATAGAATTTGAGAGTCACAAGCTTTGACATCCTCAAACACTTATTGTTGTTAGAAAATTTCGCAGCGGAATGTTTGTCACAAAACAACTTAAGTGCTCTTTGTATAGAATCCACTATACGCAGCCCCGTGACAAAGTTATGAACCATCGAAGTCAATATACTTAATGATCTCGAGCTTATTTGACCTCCTATATGTGAGAATATATTTCTTTGTCCTCTGTATTTACTGTAAAACACCTTTAAACAGCTCTCTAATATTCTAATCCTGAATTACTTAATCAACATCCCAACATCCCTGTTATGTATGCAATATCTAGACGAGTGCAAACTTAAGCATACATTCTACTACTGAAGCATAAGGAATATTTTCCATCTCCTTTTCTCAAATTCATTCTTACGGGTCCTTATTAAGACTGAATTTGTATCCTTTGGCCACAGGGGTATCTCCTGGTTTGCAGTTTTGCATGCCATACCTTTTCAACACATTTTCAATATAACTCTCTTGTGATAACCCAAGAATACCTCGAGAACAATCTCGATGTATTTTAATACCTAATGCAAAAGAGGTGTCACTAAGATCTTTCATCTCAAACTTTGATAAAAAAAATTCTTAGTTTCACGCAAAAAGCTTATATTGTTGCTGGCAAGCAATATGTCATCAACATACAAAACCAGAAAAATGTATTTCCTTCCACTAAACTTGTGGTAAATGCATTCATCAAGCAAATTGATCTCGAAACCAAATGAGAGGATCACTTGATGAAACTTCAAATACCATTGACGAGACGCCTACTTGAGTCCATAGATGGATTTCTTAAGTTTACAAACCATCTTCTTTGGGTCACTCACCGCAAAGTTTTCAGTTTGTTTCATATGAATTGTCTCTTCAATATTACCATTGAGAAACGTCTTTACATCCATCTGATGTAACTCAAGATCAAAATATGCTATTAATGCCATTATTATCCTCAAAGAGTCTTTCGAAGAAACCATGAGAAAGTCTCTTTGTATCAATGCCTTCCTTTGGTGTAAAACATTGCACTAGCAGACGAGCTTTAAATCTCTCTACATTGCCATTTGAATCCCTTTTGGTTTTAAATATCCATTAATTACCAATAGGTTTTATACCTTCTGGCAATGCGACGAGATCCCAAACATCATTGTCCTTCATGGATAACATGTCCTCATTCATGACTTCAAGCCATTACTGAGAATTTGCACTTTCCATAGCTTGATGAAAGTTGACTAGGTCATCTTCCATTACAATGTGTTCAAACTCGTCCTTTTACAGCATCTATCCACTCTAGAAAGGTAGAACTTCAAGTTCTTGAAGTTATGCATTGTAATCATCTGGCAATGCACTTCTTCTCTCTCTAGTGGACCTTCTTAATGGCACAACTTCTTGAGGAGCGAGAGTTTGTTCTCTAGGAGGTTCTCCATTAACATTGTTTTGAATTGCGTCATAAGTAATGTTCGATGCGAGAATCGATTCAATACCAATGACATCTGTAGGAATAATAATATTCTCTTCTTCAAAAAACAATGTTTCTAACTGTATCTCCCTTCACAAAATCGACATCCTCAAGAAACCTAGCATTAATTGTCTCAAAATATTTAGCTTTAGGATCATAAAACTCGAACCCCCTTGACTTTTCAGAGTATCCAACAAAATAGCAACTAACACTTCTGAAATCCAATTTCTTTTCATTAGGCCTGTAAGACCGTGCCTCAGTTGGACATCCCCAAATACGAAAAAGATTTAGACTTGGCCTTCGCCGGTCCACAGTTCATATAGGGTCTCATTATTAGTCGCTTTTGTTGGTACTCTATTATGACTATAAGCTGCATTCTTAAGTGCCAAAGTGACTGGTAAGCTAGAATGACTAATCATGCTCCTTACCGTATTTCCTTTGTTTGGTTTGTTTTCCTTTATTGCCTTCAACACACACATCCATGTTTGTGAAAATTAAAGGTCTTAAAATGCCATCAGACACAAGCCTTTCCATTCTCCTTTGGGAGATATGGCCTAATCTCTTGTGCCATATGATGCTGAATTTTCTTTAGTTGTCTTTCTTTTTATTACTCAAGAAGATAATTGCAAGAATTCATTATAAAAAGCAATAAATACAATTGTATATAGATTATCATTTAACAATAAATAACCAGAAATAACCAACTTTGAATCTTGAAACAAAAAAACCCAAAATTCCATTTCCAAATGAACAAGAAGAACCAAATTTGTCCAAAGTAGAAATTGAAATCAAATTTTGTCAAAAGGACAAAACAATAAATGTTTCATTAAGATCCAAATAAATTCTAGTCTTTAACAATAATCTAAACTTTCCAATTGCAATTACTTCAACCGTATTGCCGTCTCCCACATAGATGTATCTTTCACCATCAATTGGTTTTCGGCAACTCAGGCAACCATGCAAAGACACACGATATGAGTAATTGCACAAGAATCTATCCGCTATGTGTGTCTAGGCACTGAAACTAAATTAACCTCTGAACAAACTAAACTAAGAAGCATAACTTTCTTAGGACGCTAAGCGTGGTATTTGTTGCATTGCTTCTTTCTGTGATTAGAACTTCCACAAAAGAGACAACCCTTATTTTCAACATTGGTTGATTTATCCTTTTGTTGTTTCTTTTGAGAATCCTTATCTGCAGCTTCTTTCTTTTGTGGCCTTTTCCTTTAAGATTTTGAGGTAAAGGCAAGATGAGCACTTTCAGTCTTTTCTAGCTTCAACCTTTCCTCTTCCTGTACTCAGTGTGAGATGAGCTCATTCAGAGACCATGCCTCTTTCTAACAATTATAGCTCATCTTAAACTAATTAAAACTTGCAGGAAGAGATATCAAAACCAAGTACACTTTTAGATCCTCAGAAATTTCCAGGTTCAGTGTCTTTAGTTTTGAAGCTAAATTAGACATTTCCATTATGTACTCCCTGATATTACCGTTACCTTTATATCTCATTGAAATTAAGGTCGTCAAAATTGTACCAATTTCAGCCTTTTCATTTTGACGAACCTTTTTCAATATCTGTAAGGAAAGCTTTAGCTGTAGTTATGTCATCAGACATTGTACCCCTAAATGCTTCAGGAATGACCCTTTTGATAATCATCATACACATGCGATTTGATCTCTCCCACTTTTCAAACTCCCTCTTTTGATCAAAGGTACTCAAATCAACAACTGGTGCGGGAGAGTCAACCCTTAACGCAAGGTCGAGATCCATAACTCCTAAAACAATCGAAGGATTCTCTTTCCATTCTTTAAAATATGAGCCATATCAATAAAGAATTAAATTGATGTTGAAATTACTTTTAACAGGATTAGTTTAAACAGAAAGAGAACAAGAAAATAAACTTAATAATCTCACAAACTTTAATTCTAAAACCCAATAATAATAAGTTTAATTTAGTAACATCCCATTACAAGATGTCGGTTTTCCATTAATATTCCATCTTTGGATGAAAATACTAACTTCTTAGTGACAACTTGTTGTAGTAATCTAACATTGATAATAAAATAACATGTCGATCATAAAACCTTCCTTTGGGCCGATTAAATAATCACATGTAATCCTTATAATTATCACACATTTATCACTACCCGAAAAATTCACACAATTATGTTATTAGGGACCTTCTTTTGAGCCGATCGATAATAATATAATTTATATGAATCATCCTTTTATACTGTTAATAATTTAATTTCAACAAAAGAGGTCACTTTGGCGACATATATATTGTATCAATTAAATTACCTCCAGTATATATATAACCATACTTTATTTAATTTCAACAAAAGAGGTCACTTTGGCGACATATTGTATCAATTAAATTAAACCATACTATAATTAAACTTAAATTATTCCGAATTTTCTGTTTTACAATAATATTTAAAATTATTGTAATACGAGGGCAATTAGAAAAACATAATTTCAGAAAATCATATTTCTCAAAACTTAAAAGAAATTGATTTCCAAAAAAAAAAAAAAAAACTCCACTAAAAGTGGATGATTAAATCTTGATCCCAAGAAAATAGGAGCTTAATAATTTTAGGCTAATCATATTTATTGTAATCGAACAATAAATTGATTCCACCACCTTAAAAAACTGAATTTCCTATAAATAGGAAATATAGACCAAATAATAATAATATTAACTTATCCCAAGACCTTAAGAAAAACTGAATTCTTAATATTAAACTTAAATAAAAAAAAAACTAATTTCTTAAAGTAGGAAACCAATCAATACTGAACGCCCACGCATGTAAACAAAAAAAACTGTATTTCCTTAAAAACTGAATCCATATTGTATTAACTGAAATTCCATTAACCAATTATAATTAATGAAATAAAAGAAAAAAATATATTGGCAAAATACGAGGCGGTTAGCAGCAGGCAGTTTTCGGCGATTCCAATAACTGCTATATACCGAAACTGGATTTCTAATACCAATACTATAAAACTTTAAACTTTATTACTCAATGAAAAGGGAATTGAATTAATATGAACCATCATTAAAAAACTATTTAATGAAGCACTGTATTCATGTATCATAAAAAAAAAACTAACCGAAGAAACAAAGCCAAATAACACTGAATCATGGAATTGTGATATTCCATTAAAAACGGTGAACAAAAAAATGCCCTAAAAACTCAACATAAGAAGCGACTGATACCACTTGATGGGACAAAACAATAGTGAATACCATTACAAACAACCAAGATCGATTATGTTGAATTAGAAGAACAAATTAAAAGACAAGATTAGAGAATACCTGATTCCATAGCACGGTAGACAATCTTGACAAGAGAGAGTATGGATCTTCTAGATTAACAAGTATTCCCTCAAGTGAAAACCCTTGATGTTATCACTCTTAATTCTCTCTGATAATGGGATGTCAGGAGAAAAGGAATATATGTAACCTAGGGACCGTAACTTCTATATATATATATATTAACCTGTGACTAGTATTCAGCCCATCATTGAACCCAGTCATAAAATGAGTCTCTACACATTTAAGGCCCACAACCTATTGATACATTTAGGCCCAAACCTTTTAACTTTAATTAGATCACTTTAAATTGGGCCTTAAGACAGTCTTAATTAATTATAATGACATATAAGTATTTACATATAAGCCCAATATTGGACTTTGGTCCAACATTGCAAGCCCATTTTAGGGGTGAAGATGAGGAGGATGGAGAAGGGTGAGAAAATGGGGTTAAGCAAATTTGGCAGGAGGATGATTGGGAAGAAGGGTTGAGGAAAGTGCATTTAGGGCAAGACCAAGAAGAAGATGTTAACATTGTAATTGAGGAAATTAAAATGGGTTGAAATTGGGGATTTTGATGGGTTTTATTAGGGTTTTTGGTGGATTGAAGATGATGAAGAAGATGGTGGGAAGAATGGAGTAGAAGAGGTTTTAGAGTTGCAATTGTGGTGGAAAGAAGCATTTGAATTTGAATTTGTGATTAGTGAGGGTTTGTTTATGGGGTTTTAATTGGAATTCTTAATCTAAAAAAAATAATAATAAATAAAAAATAAAAAAAAATTAATGGGAATTCTTAAACATTCTCCAATTTATAAGGGTACAAGAAACCAAGAATAAAGCTAGTTTTGAGAATTGGGTTTGTCTCGGTTAGATCAGGTATTATATTTCTAGGTAAGCACTTAGCATTGATCTCATTCTTCACCTAGCACTTTCTTAATGTCAACCTACTCGGTAATTATAAAAGAAAAGAAGAAGTACATCTAGAATCGAAGAGTCTTATGAGTGAGTCTTTGTCTAAGATAGTAATGATGAAAAAAAAAATCTTGAACGTTAAATTTTCTTGAAAAAGCCTTGTAAAACGAAACAATGTAATAATTATTTCTAATTCAATAACAATATGCCAACTCAGATAGAAATATACTCGTTTATTCAAAAAAATAAATAAATAAAATAGAAATACACTCGTAAGTCCAACTATTTCCCATAGAAGAATAAACAGCTAGTTCAACATCATACACTATATTAATTTTAATGTATAGTGATGAAAAAGTCAACTGTACATGAGAGTGACAAGTGTAATTTTTTTATTGGCCAATATTTTTTGCAGGAGTATTTATGGCTAGGAATTTTTAAATACAGCAGGATTATTTATGACCAATGATTTTTTATGTTTAGTTTAGTAATTATATGACCAGGAATCTTTTCCTAAATACGGTAGGAGAAACTTGACCAGAGATTTTTAATGTTTAGTATAATAATTATATGACAATATGACAATAATAACAATGAGATCAGAGATTTTGACCAGTAATTTTTTTATTTATGGAAATAATAGTATAGTGATTAATTTATTTATGACCAGGGATTTTGACAACTGAGACAAAATTTCTACAAATTTAAAATGCCAGGATTTTGAAATATGTCATCGTACGAAGAATGTAGTATATAAAGAAGTGTTTCAAAACTTATAAACTCTTTATTAACAACATATTTTGTGTTTTTTATATTTAATTCTTTTTTTAATTACAATGTATGTATGTAAATAATTTATCACGCACCTTCATTTAATATTTTCGTTTGTATAAAATTTCACTAAAATATCAATGTATTAAAACATCCGTGCATTGCACGAGTTTCTATCCTAGTTTTTCCTATTTTTCTAGTCAAAGTTTCCAAAAAATAACAAATTTTGTCACTATTTTAATTTTTGCTATGGAGTAATATTAATCATTTAGGTTTTTTGTCGTTGTGCTACTTATTTTTTTCTAAAACAAATTTTTCCTAATAAAATAAACATAATTTCAATTATATAAAAAAATATTTAGTCTAAAATGAACATGTGAAAAATATATATATAATTGAATTTAAAGTGAGTTTGAGGATAAAATATAAAATCTTGAATCTCCAGCTATCTTGTCAAAGTGATTCTTTTGTTAGTTATAACACTACATATTTAGTCAATTGATTAATCTAATTATTTCCAAAATATTTAATAAAAATTAATCGTTAGTTGTTAATTGTCAAAAGAAGAAAAGGATAGTCAAAAGGCTTAACCAAATCAAACCGAATTCAGCTTGGCTAATGACTATACAATTACACTAATTTTAGGCCAAAAATATTACAAATTGCCCAAAAAATTACCTTTTATGATCATCAAAATGAAGAAAATTAGAAAAGCAAGACATAAACACAAGGCTACATAATGAAAATATTAAACTTATTTGATTGTTTCCATGAATCCAGATTGCTTCACTTGTAACTTGAGTTGAATTCACCACATCCCTTGTCTTATTTCTTTCCCTCTTACTGCACACCAACAAACATGAAAGTTGATAATCAAATACTGCTATTTGTGGGGTCTAAATGAAAAAACAATTTCTTGTTGCAGACGTCTATAGCATAGACGGGTAATTATAGGCCAGGCTATTTGTTAACACAAAATCTCACAAGAGACGGTCTATAGGATAGACCACAAATTGGGCCAGCCCATATCCTAAATGTAAGGTATTATAATCGCGAATATACTATTCTATAACCCCAAATATAAGTTATTATAACCCAAATAATTTATTATAACCCCAAATATACTATGTTATATTTTGGATTGGGCTTCATGGATTCCGTCTATAGAATAGACCGTCTCCCATGAGACTTACTGATTTGTTAAATGAGTAACTGAATAGTCATGCCAGCCATTGGGCTGGGCTATTGAGAGAGTCGTTTATGCCATAGATGGTCTCTCATGTTACCTTCTAGAATGAAAATGTAGCAAAGTCATAGAGGCGGATCGACTCACATATATACATTATGGTAAAAACAAGGTCGCATCGTATTGCATCGGCTGCGTTGTAAAGGTTTTCGAAAAAAACGAGCCGATTTTTCTCGCGTTGTAATGGTGTAAAAAAACCGTGTTTTGGGCCGCATTAAGGGATATTTTATGGTTTCAACCGATATTTAGGTGATATCATAACCACATCACTCTCGTTACAGCATCAGCACTATGTTATGGGGTCAATTGACCTTAGTTTTGACCCCATTAAATATATTACCTCCGTACTAAAATACTTGTAAATGATAGTGATGATGATGTTTTTAAATACTTGCAACAAATAGTGACATGTTCAGTGGAGAAATGTTACTATCAGTAGCAAGTATACTGGAACAGAGGAAATATTATCTAGATCCGCATAAAGATCAGTTTAATGCTAATCATGATTAAACATGGGCAGGACTAGCTAGATTTGGGCTACCATTTTTAGATGATTGTAGGCTATTGGTTTTGTAGGTTTGAGCCCTCCCCAATAAGGCCAATCAGAGGGCATTTGGATCTATCTAACCAAATTTGGAAATGACACATGTCATATGGTGAATGGACAAAAACGGAAGAAAATATGAATGAGATAAAAAGAGATACTCTATCTGTCTTTATGAAAATGCTACATTTTCAATCATCATTCGTCTCTGTAATTTTGCATCATTTCATTTTATAGAAACATATTCACCACTTTTTTACTCTTTATCCGGACATTTTCTCTCCCTTTCAATACTATCTACACAAAGATCAACGTCCACGCCACTTTCAAAACCTTTGTGCCATTTGAAAGCGGAACAATCACACAGGGACTAAGAGAGTAACGAGTTTGTGAATGAGATTATGAGAAAGAAAATGTAAAATCACCATCCAAAATAAAAATATAGCATAATTACGGATCATTCCATTTTCATCCCTTTAATGTCATTAACTGACTACCATCTAGGCAAAGTTTGGTGGGTAGGGGTCGGATAACAGAATAACGGACGAAAATGAAAAATATAAATAAGCTAAAAGGACAAGGACAGCATAAACTCACCTTCCAGGAAATATGCAGCTTCCATGGCCTACAAAAATTCATCCCAAGAATTAAAAAAGTTGTATGTCTTATGCTATGCACAAAAACAAAGGACTAGTTGGCACTGGCATTTCCAGCAGCAAAGATGCCAAAATATAATAAATACTACTATACTTTTTCTATTCCATTATACTCGCTACATTTGACTTTTTACACAATCTAATACTCCCTCCTATTCAGCCTGAATGTCCCTTAGTATTTTCACATTTGTCGAGATAACATTTTAACCCTTACTATCTCAAATCATTCTTAATTAATTATAAAAGTTTGATATTAATAATCCTTGTATTGAGACGAATCAAACAAGATCCCACATGACTATGTTTTAACTTATAGATTAAGAGTAAAATACAAATTAAGAGTGATGAGTGAATAGTGCCATAAAACTAAATGGGACATTTAGGCTGAATAGGAGGTAGTATGTTATTTGATAATTTATATATTAAACAATCCAAACAAAATCCCGCTTGACTATATTTAGTCTTACACATCACCCGCAATATATAAAATAAGTTTGAACGATGACTAATGCCAATAACCGTAATATACCAAGTATTTCAGAATGAAAAAAGTATTATTATTAATTCATTCCAACTGAGCTAAAAGCCATTCAAATTTTGCATGATAAACTGCAAAATATTTAAGTGGTCAGACAGATAGTTGGGCTCCATTTGTGAAACAGTATCTCCAGTACACAGCATTACAAAATTAATAGTAGAAAATTCATTATTTTTACTTCATTTTACATTTTCAAATTATTAAAAGGTATCATCTTTAATCTTTTTCAACAAGTTCCCTCTTAAATGGTCTTCAATTCTGGAAAAAAAAAAAAAAAAAAAAAAAAAGTTGAACTATTATGATGTTTCTTCCACTTTCTAGGCTAAAAAGTTTGCTCTTTTTTCAAAAATGTACTAACATCAACTACATCTTAGCTCGTGTACGTAGACAGCAATAACATTTCATTACCCTAATGTCATTACGAGGTTCTCATCTGGAATGGAGTTTGAGGAGTCAGACTTACGCAAGTTTACTTTTGTTATTGATAACGGACTAGTGTAGACACCCTTTGCGTATATTTTATACTCCTTTTGTCCTTTTCAATTTGCTTTTGTTCGGAACAAAACATGTACTAGGCTACTAACAACCATGATTAAATGGAGTCACAAATTAGTGACTATAAAAGGTTGTGGCTTGAGACGAAAATCCTCAAACGAACGATGTTACTATCAATCTCAAACCGATGTAGTCGGAAAAATTATGTTTAGGATATAATTTAACTAGGGAGTAGGGACACGACATCGACTACATCAATGCCTTCAATGGCTCCATATGCATAGAATATACATAGAACTATAATTACTATGATAAGATCAATTGCTTCTTCATCTTGCCTAATAAATGTTGTACAAATACGCCCTTGAGATTAGAGAATGACGCCTTTTGAAATTGTAACAAGAGGAGTTGTCACTTGTCACAAAGAATAAATAGTGGTGATGACGTTTGAATTGTGTGGCTGATATTAAATTCAGAAAAAGTGTGGACGAGAATTAAAAAAAGTCGTGGGAACATTTCCATAGATGGAAATGAGACAATGGTAATGTGACAAAGTAAAAGAGACTTGATTAAAAGGGAAAGTGTGGCATATTTAAAGGGGTAAGGACTAAGGAGTAAATTTTTTAACCATTTGTACTAATTTTGAACTTTACACCTAAACATTCGTGCAGCAAAGTGATTTACAATTTACATACATTGTAAAAGCATAATTTTTTAAGATTTAAGTACATAGGAACTACAAGCCAAAGAAAGCTCTAAATTCCATTACCAAGAGGCATGCATTGTGAGTTGTGACTTTATCATATTCACATAGCTTTACACAAGATTTCTTCCTAGCTTTCCTACAAAGAGGAGTGTACTAGTGGCAAACCAAATTCTATCTCCTCCCCAAATGCCTTTTTAGACGCAAGATCGCTCAGAAAATATGAGATTCACAATCACGAGGAGAATTTAAGCTCGGGTCAAACCTTATGAATATTGAATTATGTAACATATAACACAGAAAAATGATAATCGAGTCCATTTTGTATACATGCAGAGATGAGTGGTCGGCCCATTCTATATAAGTATCATAGATTTACCCTATTCGTTGTATGTATAGAAAGTAAATATATTAGTAACTATAATCAAAATTTGAATCTTAGGATGAAAGTATGCTTCACACAAGAAAGAATGTTAGTAGAATAATTTGAAATTTGCAGTGCTTAACAGTAATTAGCAACAATGGGGTGAAGAACTTACTAGGATCGGTGGTAGTGATCATGGCGACGCCTTTGAAATCACAGGACCCAGCAGCCTTCCCCTGCATCTGATAATAGCTATCGAAAGCATACGAAGCATGATTCTGAACATTGTTGGGCTGATAACAAGATTCTCCCGGCTGAATTTCGCTACAATTTGCCCTTCCCGGCCCACAAGCCCAATCTAAAGCAGTTTGCAAAGTCCTTGTATCCATCCCATCCATAGCAATGCAATAAGTCTGGTTTGTTGTGTCATTAGCCAAGAACGTCCCACTCCCCGAAACATGTAACAAATAAACGGGGGTAGTATTTGCATAAAACAAGCCCCAATTGGCCTCGGATATTGGGGGTGACCTCAAATCCTCATTAAACAACTCATATAAATACACACTCGATGTGATCTCTGGGCGAGAGGGGGTGCCGGATTTATCATAAACATGTTTAATGAGGTTCGAATTGTAAGTATCAGCATTATCCATAGTCGCATAAGGCTCTTTAGAATCGCCTTTGGAAGGCCACCCGGTCTCACTCACAAGCACCACAACATCGGTAACATTAAGGTTTTTCATCGAGTAATAAGCCGAATCAATCATTGCATCATACACATTTGTGTAATGAAGCAAAGTGTTAGGATCAACCATTTCTTTGGAAGGTGTTATAGGCTTAAACAAAGAGTTATCCAATGGCACAACACCCTTATTCTCCATAAAAACATAGTAAGGATACAAATTCATCATCAAAGGGGATTGAGTCCTAGACAAAAACTTAACAAGGGGCAACAAATATTGAGTCATAGAAGTGTTGAAAAATGCTTGGGAAGGTGGAAAAGGGTCTAAAATTAGTGAAGCTGAATGTGGGGTTGAAACTTTTATCTGGGTATGAAGATTTGAGGCCACAAGTGCACTATAAAGTGACTCAATAGCAGGCAAAAGCAAAGGGGCAGTTGAAGGAACTGAGGTTAAGACCTCATCACCCACAGAAATGGCAATGATGAGTGTTTCCGGGTAGTAAGCGACGACATTCCGGTCCACCCAAGCCGCAGCGGTGGCATTAGAGGATCCAATCCCAATAAGTTGGTTATTTGGTACCCCAATTATGACTCTAATCTTAGTATGAGCAAGGGCTTTAAGCAAATCAGTGTTGGCATCATAGAGTCTCACATGGGTAATTTTCTGTAATTTGAGAAATGAAACCAAATCTGAGGGAGATGGGAAGTTTGATACATCTGTTCCAATGTTTACTCCAACATAGGGTTCATCTTGACCTTGATTTTGCTTAATTTCTGCTATAATTTTCCCTTGAGCTGAAATTTATACAGAATATATGACTGTTAAGAGCATAAAAATGATTTTCCTAACTGGGTTTCACTCAATTTCAAAAATTAGCACATGGGTTTGCATTATATCAAACAAAAATCACCAAATTTCATCAATTTTATGTTGAATTCAATTGGGTTTAACATACCACACAAGTCAGATAATGGGATTTTACAAAATTGAAAACCAAAGCACAAAAAGACACAAACTTCCATCAAAATTCATGAAACAATATGTAGTGAGCCAATGTAAGACACAAAACCTTCAAAAAAATGCTTAATTTCAAATGGGTTAATAGCATTATAACCCAACAATAATCCCAAACAAAAAAAGATTAAATTTTTCCTCAATAAAAGAGTACAAAGTTAAGAAATTTACCTGGAAATGGAGAGAAATGAAAGAGAAAGAGGATAAATGATGAAAGAAAGAGCCTAAAAGCAGCCATGAAAGCAAAAGCTTGAGCTCTAGAGCATCATCTTCCTCTGTCTCATAAGAAGTGTGCATATTATTTTTGTGCCATAATTGTTTGGTTTTCTTCTCTTTGTTTTTGTTTTTGGGCAACTAGTGAAGCTACAAGACATTTGATTGACAGGGATATCTAAGAAAAATGGGTGTAGTTAATAAGTTTATAATGACATAAAATAAATTAATAAGGTATGATTAATGAATTATGATAATATATATTGTTAATATGTCATTTTTGTTGCTAGTTCTAGTATGTTTGAGATGATTGGATCTGAATTTGGAATCAAAATGATAGTACTAGATGTGTGATTTCCCTAAAAAAGGATTTGCAAATTTGGGTTTTGAAAAGTGACAAAAGAATTTGAGCCCTTTTCTATGTTTCATTATGGTTGGTGAGAAAGGCAATTTAAGTAGTACTTGCAATTTAAGAGTATTTCAACCCTTATTTCAAAAAAAAAAAAAAAAAGTATTTCAACCCTTGCCATTTGGAAAATTATGCTCTCCATGTGGAAGAATGTAATAATTGATGAATTTATGTCAACTTGATTCATAACTAAATTTAGTGTGTTTGAGAAACGATTAATAGTTGGTATCTGATATCTAACAACTAATTAAAAAGATTAATTTGCTTAATAGATTTTGAATCTGCTGCTAAAAGCAGCTTGTTCAAAAATAATTGTTTTATAATAATAAGAAGTTTCAACCGGATGATTTAACATATGTATGTGATTATTCTTATCATATAATCTAGATAGAAAATTTGCCTCTTCCATTAAGGAGTGAAGGCATGTTCACTTCAATTGAATAGAATTACTTAGAATGTACTGTAAAGCTTATTAGTGAGAAGTATTCAAATAAATTAAAAAAACGAGTTTAATAATCAGTACCTTTATCGTTAGTTAGAATTATAAATTTACTTAGTCGTAAAAACCTTTTACAAATATCCTTGTGATATGAGTTCAATCACTAACCTAAAGAAAAAATTAATTCTCTTTTAATTTCATTAACAAATTTAAGATCGATTTGTCCCTATATTTCGCCTTTTTACTTACTTTTCCAATATTATATACTTCTACCAGTTATAAATAACAATAAAATTCTATTTCTCCAATATCATTTTATACTAATGTCAAAAAAAAATATTAACTTTGTCGTTATGAGAAAGCACCATACGACTCAAAAGTATTTTGAAATGAAGATGCATAGGAAAAAATATAAAGAAGAGTTGGCAAGTGACAGATCAATGAGCATAAACAGTAGAATGCTCAGTACTGGCTCTTGGACGCCAGGCTGGTGGGTTTTTAGGGAATATTTAAATTTCTATGGACTTTTTATTTTCCAAATGTACCCTTATGTCAATTTTTGCTTAATCACAAATTCTTACGAGAGATCATTTTTTATTGAGTTGAATCATATAAAAAATGTAAAATAAAAGTAGAAAATAAGCTTTGATAGATTAGACTTAAGAGACATCTCTTAGAGAGACGATCTCGCAGGAGACTAGCTATTTCTTAATTGTTTTTGGCGTTTGGGTTTTAACTTGTGAAATGGCACCAAGACCAAAAGTGTCAAGTTCCGCACTTTAATTAGGTTATTTTGTAGTGAGACTTTTGTTAGCGTATATAACATATTCTGAGACCTCAATCATAAACTTAAGCTTTTAGTTGAGTTGATTTCTTAACAACTTTAGGAAAATTGAAAATATAAGTCTTTTCACTTTTTATTAATTATCTATTAAGGTTGTTTCACCATGAGATGACTTCAATTAGATCAATCCAAACTATTAAAAAAACTACTTCCTGTACAAGTGGAAGTTCAATATTCACTATCTTTTTTTTATTAATGGGTCTTTTGTATTGACCCATTTCACGGTAAAACGATCTCATACAAGACGTGTAGTACACTTTTTTCATGGACTTTGTTCTTTTATTCATTTTTAATTAAAAAAAATTTGATAAATACCATAAAATAGTAAAAAAAATTAGTTTTCAAGTCAAAATGAAAAACAATTTTGCTCATAAGAAGAAATAAAAATTAGTTTTTTCATTAGTAAATACCTTGAGTTTCAAGTTACATTTCTTTCCCTCCCTACCATTTTTTTTTTCTCTATTTATTTTTAATAAATTTATTAACAATTTAATGTTGGTTGTTGCAACTTGCATGGATGGTCCAATCAACTTATATTGCATTTACGATTTATATATGAGTATTTATTTGTTCTTTCTTTTAATCCTAAAGAATAAAGATGCAAAAGAAATGGTCCAAAATTTTGAAGGAATATCTATTGTTTTCTACCATCAAGATTTATCAATTAGTTTATATCAAAAGGTTGGATTCTACTCCATCACAAGCTAATCAATGTATAGTGGGGCGGCCCTAAGCAAGGGCAAAGCGTGGCTACGCCCAAGACTCCTATAAATATAATCTTTCACCCCGAGACCCTACAAACCTAAAATAATAATAATAATAATAATAAGGGAAATTCCACGTGGTAACCATGAGGTTTTGGGTTTTCCACGTGGTAACCAAAACTTTTAAAAAAACCATGTGGTAACCCTGAGGTTTACCGAATTGTTCTACCATGACCTTTTTGCACATAAAACGCTAACAAATCGTTAGAAAACGTTAATTTCGAAGCTTTAAAGTTGTTGTACGCCTATTTATGCGACTCATCATTTTAAATGCCATCAATTTCAACCTTTTTCTCCCAAAATATAAACCCTAACTCTACCATATTTGAATTTAGGGGAAAATATATAATTTGGATGAAAAATGATAGAGTTGGGGTTCATTTTATGGGAAAAAGGTTGCAACTAATGGCATTTGAAATGGTGAGTCGCATAAATAGGCGTACAACAGCCCTAAAGATTCGAAATTAACATTTGCTAACGTTTTTTATGTGCGAAAAGGTCACGGTAGAACAATAACGTAAACCTCAGGGTTACCGCGTGGATTTTTTAAAAGTTTTGGTTACCACGTGGAAAACCCAAAACCTCAGGGTTACCACGTGGAATTTCCCTAATAATAATAATAATAATAATAATAATAATAATAATAATAATAATAATAATAATAATAATAATAATAATATCTCAATATCACAATAAGGGAATGCCAACCAATGTATAGTCACAAAAACACTAAAGTAATATGGAGTCAATATGGAGTACAAGGCAAACATACTTCTAAACTAGCACACTAAATATTTTTTGTCTTAAAACAATTAGCTATATTTTCGTATTTAATCCGACATATTAAATTTGCTCAATTTATATTTTTTTTTGATGATTTGCACTTTTTAATATTCTTATTTACACATTTTTTTATTTACTTTTTAAACTTATTTTCTTAATTTTCACCCTATTTGTATTTGAGGCTACTTCTTTAATTTCTATTTGCTCATCATCTTTTTTATAGGTAATTCAATAAAAGGTTAATTGGTGAAATCGCTATTAAGTGAATCAAAACATGTTATTAGTATTTTAAAGTATCATGTATTCTTGTTTCATGTAGAGTGTGCTCTACGTAGTTATCAATATTTTTTCAGCTAGTCTCCTGAAAAATCGTCTTTCAGACCCAACCCATTAAAGTGAAATATCTACTTAAATTCTACATTTTTTTATGGGTCAATTTAATTAGAGATGATCTTTCAAATAAATCGTTTCTCACAAGGATTTGTGGTATTTTTATAAGAAAAAATGTTAATTGTACGGAGTACAAAACAAACTTATTCACAACTCCAAATTGAACGGGATCCACTAGAACTTGGGATTAATGGGCCGACTTCAGTCACAAAAAGAAATTCACGTGATCTTAGGTTTTTTTACTTTCCGAGTATTTTTTAATTTTGATTCTAACGGTATTAAGTTTGACCTATACCTTTAAGGTCAAAATTAATAAATGCCTAGAAAATTAAAATATTGTTACATATGCGTGAAATACCAGCTCACACTTCGTCTTAACTTGTGACAGTCTCGTCCAAGTTTTTGTGAAAGAAATTGAAAAATTGAAAAGGATAAGCAAAAAAATAAAAAAAAATCAATAAATAAAATATTTTTGAAACTTTATCCCAAAATAAGCACTTTTTCTCCTAAGCTTAGGTTCGGACCGGTTCGCTGTTACTAACAGCGAACAAACTAAAAAACAGCCATAAACTTGTTCGCTGTTACTAACAGCGAACAAAATAAATTGGTCAAATAAAAGTCAATCTCAAATTATGCAGGATAAATTAAAAAAAAATAATAATAGAGGTGTTCGCTGTTATTAACAGCGAACAAACATCGTTCCATCATCACTGAAAATGGAAAGAATTACACCAGCCCCCCATTGTTATACTCTGCATCTTCTGCCCCATCATCATAATTAGCCCTCATATACATTACCTCCCTTCTTTCTATCTCATTTTCTCCTTCAATCTCTTTATTATCAAGAATTACACCAACCCCCATTGTTATACTCTGCATCTTCTTCAATAACTCTCGAATCTCTGTATTCACCTTCCGACGAGTCGCGAACCCAACTATTCGGTCATTACAGAACAATGTCCAAACAGGAACTAAATGTAATGGACAAGAACCCAATTTAGAACTCTTACATTCCAATGCGATTCGAAGAACCCCATATCCCATTTCTTTGACGAGATTTCGGGTGGAAATGGAAAGTTCTTGAAGGAGGGAGGGTTTGGGTGACATTCGATTGGTTTGGACACAGAAGAAAACTTGGTGGCCGCCGCGGTGGCCGAAGAAAGTGCAGATAATCATGGATTTGGAAGGGCGTGGTGGTGCGAATTAGAGTTGTACTGAAGTAGTTTCCTTAACAATGGCAAATTAAAAGAAGATGGAGGATTAAGGAAAAACTAATGGAGAATTAGGTGGGAGATGAATCAGGTGGGAGATGATGGAGGATTAAGTAATTTCTAAATGTTTGTGCAGATGATGGAACGATGAATGAGATGATGGAACGATGTTTGTTCGCTGTTATTAACAGCGAACACATCCATTATTTTTTTTAAAAAAAAAAATTTATCCAATTTATTTTGTTCGCTGTTAGTAACAGCGAACACGTTTATGGCTGTTTTTCAGTTTGTTCGCTGTTAGTAACAGCGAACCGGTCCGAACCTAAGCTTGGGAGAAAAAGTGCTTATTTTGGGATAAAGTTTCAAAAACGTTATATTTATTGATTTTTTTTTTATTTTTTTGCTTATCCTTTTCAATTTTTCAAAGAAATTTAGCATCAAACGGTGAAGGGAGCCCATCTCCAATATAAAATAGAATGTAAATTTTTCAAATTTTTAAATGAAACAACGAAATTATGAGACAATTTATAATTCAGCTAGTCTCTTGAGAGACCGCCTCCTCGAGACGTATCTCAAATTCAACCCATTAAAGATTAATGTCTATTTAATGTATTCTCATTGCTTAATTACCCATCTTAATGGTCGTTTTCATATTTTAAATGTCTACTTACATCATTTTTAATGCCTACTTATAATATTTAAAAAAAATATAGATTTGGGCCAACCCAACTAGAGAGACCGTCACTCATAAAAATGTGTTTATAATTAGATTAAATAGTCACACTAAAATAACTTATACAAGTTCACTTCGAAAATTTATATACTTATTTACTAAAATTTAAATTTCAGACTTTTCTTACTATGAGATGGTCTATAAGACTATAATCATAGTTATCCACTCAAAAGCAACAACACATTTATCTTTATGGCCATCTGAGGTACTAATAAGCTAAAAGTTTACAAGCTTGTTTCAAGAAATCAAGCAAATGATGATCAAGATTCAAGAACACAATCCTAAACCTCAGGAACATCTTCATTTTCCTTCTAGTTTCCATCTATATTTAGAGTCGGCTCGATTCATGAAACAGAATATAAATGAATGATATGAACTCGAAACGATAGAAAAGTCGCATTTATTTGTTCAAAAGCCTTTCAAAATATACACATAACTCTAACCATCTTTGGGGAAGCTTAAGTATCATCAATTCCACCGTGCCCATTTGAAAACCTAACTTTTACACCATCTTCCCAACCCCCAACAAAACTCAAAATAGAAAAGAAAAATAAAGGTTTAAGCTATATGAACATGACATCTCAAACTTACAACAAGTCATCATGTACTACACTCTCTCTAGACTACAAAATAACCTCCCTTAGAATCATAAAGGGAGAATTATGCTCAGGTTTTGTTGAACTTTTGTTCAGCACACAACTGAGTTATCTTCCCTGTCTTTACCAGTAGCCATTCCTATGGAACATTTATCTGGCTGACTGGCTGTTGATGCCTATTATCTGAGGGCATTGACGAAAGCCAAGAGTGAATCGACATCCCTGTTTTCGGAAGGGTATTTGATTGGCTGAGACGAGTGTTTCGGGAAGAGGAGAATTGTTGGGAAGCTTCCCAACTGCAAATCACTTTTAGCAAATGCCTTTTGTTCACCGTCTGCCCTGAACTTTCCTACCTTTACACCACTTCCAGCCAACTTATCAGCCAGCTCTAAATATGAACCTTCCATTCCCTGGCAGAACTGGCACCATGGTGCATAGAGGACAACGATCCATGGGTCTTTTCGGTTCTCCAATCGCATCAAGTTCTCGATTCCAGCCCTGCTCAAGCTCACCAAGTTTGGAGATTCAAATAAGTCAGCAACCTCACCGTTGGCTTGTGCACTACCATTTTGAGTTTCAGTACTTTCTTGCTTAAGATTACCCTTATGGAGTCCACACTCCTTAGCCTTGGCATCTTCCCACCACCATCTTCCTTCCCTCTCATGCTGACCAGGCAGAACAGGCCTCGTGCACGGCTCACACCCGATCGACACATATCCTTGGGAGTGCAAGGAGTTGACAGGGACATTCATAGTCCTAAGGAAGTTCCAAACATCCTTACCATCAACATTAGCAACAGGATTCCACTTCACAAGACTACCGATTCCACCATCCAAACCCTCAAAAACAGGATCAACTTGGACAACTGGAACATCAGATCGAGTCCCAGGAGACTGGTCCTTTCTTTGGCCAGTAATCCAGGCTCGCAACCCCTTTAAAGCTCTCCTTAGAGGCCTGACCTTCCTTACACGGCAACATTCTTGATGACCGTCCTCATAGAAGGAAAACAAACCCTTGTTCCTAACTAATGCCTGAACTTCTACTGAATCTGGAAACATGTATTCAATATGTATGTCATAGTGTTTTTCAACCTCATCGAAAAAGCGGTATGTTTCTGGGTTCAATCTTCCTGTGTCTAAACTAAAAACTCTGAAAGGTCTGCCAGTTAATTTGGCATATTCAATCAAAGCAACATCTTCCGCACCACTGCAAATAGAGGATGTTTAATTACATGTTAGCCACTCCTTGAAAAATCTACAAAAGTCTGTAAATACTAGTCTTCTTACTCATTCAGGATGAAAATATTCAAAAAATTCAATTCCTTACACTTAAACATCCAAACATTGCTATGTACAATTCAACTTTATACTTGGTGATCACAACATGATAACATGTAAATTTGACAATTTTGATTTTTTCTCTTAGAATATTCACCAACGACCATCCTTAAATATTTCTCAGGTAGTAATGAACATAAGATCTTAATCAAGGAGAGTTAAAAATTTACTACTAACATTATTGAAACCACAAGAACCATTCAATCAGATTTTAGATTTCAGAATAATTGAAATACAGTCATTAATCCACAGACCACGAGTCAAGTCCAGGTCAAGGTTCATATTATAACAGAGATGAGCATATTGGAAAGTTCAAGTCACACCCCAGGGGCAAAAAGTAATTACGTAATTGTGTATATGTGGTTCTTGGTTCTTACAATTATTTTAATTAATCGAGCAAATCTTATTTTGGTATTCCTACAAATTCTTACAAAACAGATGTAGAAGTATTTAAAAGGCATAGAACAATACTGCTAGTTTAATCTGACTAAACATCCCAAATCAAGAATCATGAAAAAGAAAAATAATTAGAAAAAAATATACCTAAAAGCAATGGCGATATCATTTCCGAATTTCGCAAGAGCTTTATCCATAATTTCAAGAGGAGAAGCATTCTCGAGCTCCTTTGCCAACTGTTGAAAGTCTTCTTCTTCCACAATTCTCACTTCCTCTTTAACATCTTCCTCTGTAAATTAATCACAAATCAATTTCATCATCAAATTACCTAATAAACATAATTTCCAACAATCTTGTCTCAAACAGAAAGAGAAATACCAGTTTTAGGAGCGGCAATGGCGGTGGCAGCGAGTGGACTCACCGAGTCATTCCGACGTGACTCGGCCGCTGCTCGTAACGGCTTAACGGCTGAAGCAGCGCGACGAGATGAAAAATTAACAACCGCGGTCAAATTCTTGAACGAACAATCGGAATGTTGAAATGCGCCGATACTTGGAACTGTAAAAATCAAAATTATAACACTTAACAAAATTCAACAATGAAACAAAAAAATCAAAAAAAAATGAAGAAATGATGAAAATGAGAATTGAAAAACTAACCTTTGATTTCAGATGAAAGAGAAGATCGAACAGCCATAGCCATTTTTACAATGTATGATTTCTTCTTCTGTTCCTCTTGATTGAAAACTTGTGATTTGTTTGAAGAAATGGAAGAGAAAAAAGATTCTTAAATAAATGGGAAACGAGAAAAGAGGGGATATTTGAGGTTCATTGAACCTGGACGTTATTTTGGAAGAGAGAGAATATTTGAAGTTTTGATTACGTGGCGGATGATGATTGGTTAAAGGGTGAGATGATGGAAGTATATCTCAGCATTTACGTCACGTGGCGGCTCATGCAGTTTCTTGGCGCGTGCCTTCCGCCTGCTACTTTTAACTAGCTCAAAATTAGGTCATTTTATGCATTTTATACTCTTACCTATTACTCTATTAGCTCCCTCCGTTTTCTAATATTCTTCTTGTTTAAAACATTTTGTTTTAGAGGGAAAAGAAATTTAATTAAGATTTTTAAGACATATATATATGATAAAATATGATACCGTCTTTCTGATCTCTAATTATCGTAATATTTTCTGTTAACTTTTCCGTTTAATTCATTATTTGAAATAATCAAGATTTAAAAAAGACAGTTTGCTATGAATAAGTGACCAAGAAATGAAAATTTGAAATAATCAAGATTTAAAAAAAAGGGTTCGGGTAAACTTGATTTTAAATATAAGCGTTTTTATGTCTGAACATAAAAAGTTAGGTTTATTCGCAATTATTAACAGCGAACAAAAAATTTAGTTAAAATAAGTCAAAATTGTTTGTTCGTATTATTATAGAAAAATTAACAAAATATTGTATTATTCACGGTATTTTTTCCTTTTCATAATACATATTTAGAGATATTGAGATTCGACAGTTGCTTTAAAATTGTTCGGAAAATAGATGAAAAGAACAAAAAAGAACGAAGAGAGTAATAATTTATAATGATATATTGCTTATCCCAAAAGTAAGGCCCAAATCCAGCCAATATGGACAAGCCCAAACAAGTAACTGAAATGTTGATAGTAATGAAGGAAGAGCTTAACTGAAATGTTGAGTGAATGCATTAAACGATATATATAGATGAAAACTATCCCCGCATGTTTGGAGAATCAAGCGGAGATTAGTAAAAAAAGTGCAACTGAATGATATTTTTAAAATTCTGTTTTTTTAAATTTCTTATTCTTTTCAAATACAATCAACATTTTTATTAAATGATAATTTTAATGGTCTCCTAAAATTTAATCAAATAAAATACATTAACAAGTTTGAAGATTGCATAGGACAAAACTATAAATCGAATTTCCAGCTTTATCTTTTTATATTTAGGAAAAATTACCATGAATAATACAATTTTTTGTTAATTTCCCTACAATAATACGAACTTTTGATTAACCATGAATAATACAACTTTGGAGGGTTTTTCCCTATAATAATACCAACTTTAGTTTATTAACTAATTTGCAAAATTTTTTTGTCATATAATCACCTATAATTTAATTTTTAACATATTAGATATATTGTCGGAAAACACACCCATAAGTTGGTATTATTCATGGTTAATCAAAAGTTAGTATTATTGTAGGGAAATAAGCAAAAGGTTGTATTATTCCTGGTAAATTTTCCTTATATTTATTCACAATGTAGCTTAATATCAGATGTCTCCGAAGAGACAATGTAGTTTAATATATTACATTATTTTAACAATAGAAAATCTCGTACAGTTTTTTTTTCATTATATTGATTATTATTTAAAAAAAAGAAAATAAATTAATAAATTATTGGTTATTAATTTTCAATTAATTATTAATAGCATATAAGAGTTAATATTTAATTTATTTTTTATTGTAAAAAAACCTTTTTATAAGTTATATGATGTTAAATAATGTTATTTTTAACATTATTTAAATTTTATTGATCACTGTAAGATTGTAAGTGAAAAATTCAGACCTTGGTTAAGCTTGATTTGAGCTAGTTCTATCCTACAGGTTTCTTTCAAAAAAAGAGATTGTAAGTGACGGATTATTATTTTTTGTGTCCAATTATTTTTTTTTGGTTTCCAAAATGTAAGCTAACAAATCATTATAGTGTATTGAAGAATGAAAAGTCACATACATCTCACTCAAACAATTTAATGAAAGCTAATATAATACTAAGTCACATATTTCCCATACATTTTATTAGCAAATAATGACATCACTTTTGATAAATGGACGGAAAACATATCTTGAAAAGTTGACAATTTATCATTTTTTGAGTTTACTTACGTCATCCGTATTTTGCTTCAGTATAATGTATAGAATTTAAAATTCGAGAGAAACCTAAGTGAGTATATTTGCACAAATAACATTTCCATGTAAATTGACTACAATATAAGCAAATGGTTCGGGCTTCATTTAGGAATGAATATCATACATTACTGTTTCTCAATAAAACGGCCTAAAAATAAAAAGTTCATATATTCTCTTACAATAATTTATAATGATATATAAGGGGGTTAATATCAAAAGAAGCTTATCCCAAAAGTAAGGCCCAAATCCAGCCATAATGGACAAGCCCAAACAAGTTTGAAGATTGTATAGGACAGAACTATGAATCGAAAACCCGGCCTGAAAGCTTACAAGCTTAGCCCAAATACTCGATAAAAGCCCATTTGGTCCGAACCTCGGGCCTGCAATACCAGGTCGATCCACGGGCTCATCGACTACACGGTAAAATCAGTTTTGAGAAGAAAAATAGGTTCACGAAAGGAAAACGTGCATATTTTCCGAGTGTGGTCATAAAATGTACAAATGTTAACTCAAAATGAGTATCAAAGAAAGCCAATAGGCAATACCAATAGCAGCTTCCTGTGGACTGTGTGTGGCCTCCCAATTCCCATGAACAATTTTGTGAACCTTTTTATCTTTTTTCTCTTAAAAACATTTTTGAAAATAACAGCATTTACCCTCAAATAACAGAGATTTCATTTCATAATTCATATATTGTATAGACTATAAAGAATGGAGATAGTATAGGGCGACAAAGCATAAGCCGTCTTGACTGCTACAGAAATTCTCGTGATGGCTTCACGGAAAAAGGTGGATCCTATGTACGGGATTGAATATGAATAGGCTTTATCTTGCTCGCGTCACTGATTAATGTCATTGTTTTATTTGGCAATCCATCGGATAACTTCCTAGGACACGAAGAAAGCTAGCGAACTCCTGCATCAATAGGAAAACACGTCATTGTATTTTTCACGTCACAATCCAATGTAAAAGAATCCCCACGAGTGATTTTCATTTTATTGTAATTCCTTCCATTCTTCAAGAAAATCGGTCCAAGCACGCCATTTCAACGTTTCTTTTCATTTTACCGTACAGGATTATGATTTGAAGTTCATTTTTGATAGTAAATATTCGAAGTTTCATTAAAAGATAGCTATTCGAAGTTTTGGGTTCAAAGAATAGTATCTTGGCGTTTCCGTAAAGCAACAACAGTGTAGATGGTGGGAATGGTAAAAGCCAATTAAGAAGTAACCTGCAGATGACCCAACGCAAATTGGGCTTCAGGCGCTGCCATTGATGCTTGAAAGTCAATGTAGAAAAGGTAGTCGAAATATCTGCCACCAAAATTAGACTGTCAAGTGATGAAAAGTATTCAAATTCTGAAGACAACAGCTATAACATCAAACACAAACAAAAAAAAGGGTTAAACCAAGGGTGAAAACCGTGCTAATATATTCGAGAGCTTAACAAACCATTGCTCAGTGCTCAGTGCTCATGCTCGACAATATCACATGGCCAAGCCTCCAAGAAAAAAAGGTCATCTTTAGAGGTGACTGCTGTGCTTGAAGGTATAAGTCTTCTCACCCTCTATCCTTAAGGTATCACCATAGTGCAAACGGTTTCGGTTGCAAAACAGATTTTGTGGTCAATGTGGCCTATATTGCGGTCGCGGTAAACTCAAAAACCTTCAAGATGCATTTTTGTAATATGGGAATCAAACTTGTAAGCGTATCAGTCACTTGCCAAGTATGTTTTAACCCTACTTCAATCTTTCAGCAATCAATCAATAGTTGATACCATTTCCAATCATCATATCTAGACATATTTTTGTCGGCTTAAATATAAAGGTTGTTCTTGTTCTTGGCGGGTGTGCCTTATTATGACTTAAATATTTTTGCCAACGTAATAACTTTTTTTTTCAAAGAATAAAAGTTGTGATCACCCATATTGACCACATATTTTAAAATTTAGTCAAAATAAGAACTTAATTTAAACAAAAATTTTATATTTGTGGATAAACCAAAAAGATAGGGTCACCCGCTAAATATAGTCAAGCCCGCAATCCCATGGGCCGACACGCCCCATTAACCTGCTCTACTCTGTACCTCTCAATTTTTCTCATTTTGTATGTAGGGATGTCCCACTCATTTTGCCTTATCTTTTATCTGGGCTTAACAACATCAATTTCTTTTTTTAATTTCATCAACACCAGTGTCGGCTATGGCTGTGTGCAGCTAAGTTTTGTGCATAGGCCCCCAAGTATCAGGATCTCCAATATATATTTAAGAGCTAACGGAAAGACCAAGTGAGAATTTGAACAAGACTTTACTTGAGAAAAAATAACTTGATTTCCGACTAAAACAAAACCTCATTCTCCATTACTCAACGATTTTTTTTTATATTTTTTGCTTTGAATGTAAGGATGTTGGATTAAATCAAGTAAATCTGAATTTCCAAACTTTTTATAGTAGGGTCAACACCGTGTGCTGCCATTACATCAAAATTCTGCATATTCATTATTTGTTGAGGATGTTCAGATGTAGTTGAGTTCCACTGATGATAAAGCTCATCTGCCATTTAATTAAATGATTATATTGGTAAAATAATAGTGTTGGTAGTTGTAGACTTGTAGTAAGAGATTCCGTATCACTGTCTCTTCATTATAACCAAGTATATCAAACATTTAATTAACATGAAAAATCTTAGCCTAAAAAGTCCTACTTATTCACCATTTCTATAGGATTTTGTAATGAGGTTATTTGTCAGTCACTTACGTCCATAACAATAAGGTCCTTCATTAATAGTTCGTTCATTATACTAAAAAGAAAGGGCTTATTAACATTTTTTCAATTTCTTGGCAAGTTCCCTCATTATACTGGAAGAAATTAGACCTTTTTGACAAAGAACAATCAATGATGCAAGCGTAGTTTTCTGCTATCAGTTATGCTTTTATTCTTTTTGTACTTGTAAGAAAAGGATTTATTTATAAAACTTTTGAGCATAACTGATATTAGAGCATAACTGATATTAAAGAAATAAGTATCTTTATTATAAGCTCTCATTCAGTTATGCTCAAAAGTTTTATAAATAGGATCATTTTCTAACAAGTATAAAAAAATAAAAGCATAACTGGTGTTTGGAAGCTACGCCTGAATTATTACTTGATCTTTGTCAAAAAGGTCTTATTTCTTCTAATATAATGAGGGAACTTACCAAGAAACATGAAAGAGATAATAAACCCCTTTCTCTTAATATAATGAACAAACTCATAAAAAAGGCCTTATTGATATGGACATAAGTGACTTAAAATCCTAAAGAAGTGATAGATGAGCATGACTTTTCTGGTCAAGATTTTTATGTTGATGAACTATTTGATATACTTGATTTTAGTAAAGAAATAGTGATACAAAATCTCCTACTACAACCACCAAAACCTTCATTTTACCAACAATATAATATTCATGATCAGATATCATTTAATCAAATAATGGATGAGCTTTATTATCAGTGAAAATCAACTACAACTGAAAATCCTCGCCAAATAATGAATATGCAGAATTTTGACAAACTGCAAACGCACGGTGTAAACTCTACTATATAAAGTTTGAAAATTCATTTTTAACTTCAACATCCTCATGTTCGAAGCAAAAAATAAAAAGAAAAAAATTGAGTCATGAAGAATTAGGTTTTGTTTTAGTTGAAGATCAAGTAATATTTTCTCAAATAAAGTCCTCGTTTAAATTCTCACTTTGTCTTTTGTTAACTTTTTATATATTGAACATCCTTTCTCAAGTATAGAAAAATAAAGAAAAAGAGGTTGTAAAGACAATTTTGAAGAGCTAGCTTCGACAAGCACTACAACAAATTAAACAAAAATAAAGTATTCCTAATAAAGGGTATTAATGGACATGTCATTTGTTAGTGCCTTAGTGGACAACAATCTCTCAACTTCACCATAGGATGTAAGGTCACTAGGCAGAACAACTAACATCAATTTTGAAGGTTGAATAATATGTTGAACTTCCTTAACGACCAAATGATCAGTCAATGTCTATTGAAAATATACAAAGTAAAACCTAATGATCCAAAACTCCAAATATACTAGCATGACAATATAGCCAAATATAAAATATATGACTTTCAAATCAAAAACTCGTAGTTTCACGCTTTTAGCACTTACTTGGGACTTCCCTTATTTGAGTCATCCACAATACGAAGAGGGCGCTTCCTCTGTGGTCTACTCTCAATCTGAACACCATAGAAAATAGAAAAGTTGAGTAAACACTGAAGGACTGAACTAAAATGATTAGACAACAAATTCCAAACATTACACCAGGCCCACCTTTGTTAAATTAATATCACGTAGGGCAAATGCTGCCAAAGCCTTGAAAAGTACACCAGGACCTTCCTCTAAAGAGAAAACGATGCTAGTCTGAAACAAAAGTTATAATTAGAAGGAAATATAGAATACCGCTTCCATAGATTGTCCTACAAGACAGGTAGATTCCTACTAAGAATATAGTAGACCAACTATGGAAGATTTAGCAAAGAAAATGTGATCTATTCTTCCTTTTAACTGTATTAATATATTAATGAACGTCTAATATTGCTATGCCTGAATTAGTTTCAAATAGAACACCTTATAAGGCCTATCTATGCCTGGAATAACAGGTTCTCTTGCAAGTATCATAAATCGGGTAACATTGTCTTCATCATCCTGCAAATTGTGATGCGGGAAAGTTAGGAAAGATTAACAAGAAAAATAGATAAATTCCACTTGCAACAACAAAGAATGAAATAGGAATGTGTACAGAAGACAGCCACCAACCAATCTACATTCTACATTAACCAAATTACAAAAGACTTGACATCTATTTGGAGTGTGGAGTTGTAGACTATGATAGACAAAATCGTATAAAGATCACTATCCAATTTCTCTTTCGGGGATGGTGTACTTTACCTGTATTCCGTCTTCAAGAATATTAAGCCCGTATATAGCTGCAGCACGAGCACTGGCAACTGCTCCTGTTTCTCTTTGCCTTTCTGAAGCTACAACCTGGGAGAGGAGATGTCAATTGTCAAATAAGCATTAAGCGCCCACAAATTAACATCAGTATAAGTTCATAAAAGTTCTTGACTACCACCTGTGCTGCACCAGCAGCATCAGCAGCATTAATTCTGGTAAGACCCAACTGGCTCAAAGTCTTCTCGCACTGATCCAATGCCTGCAAGGAATAAACAACCATAGAAGAGTATCACCACTGATTTCCTGAAGAAGCTAAACAAGATATATCAAAACTAACAAATACATCTTTTTAAGTTGGCTTCTTTGTGTGCTATAACTATGGGGGAAATGAATATCTAAGCACCTGAGGATGACTTAAGACACGTTTCAGATCCTCTTTTCTGATCCCTGGCAATCCCATCAGACAATGGTTGACATCTAACTGAACCTCGCCCACTATATGCAGTCTATGCCGAAGGAGTAGATCATAATTGCGGTGGATGCTACCGGCTACAGAATTTTCAATAGGTATAACTGCTCTATCCACTAACCACAGTTCCACTGCCTGCAAAACAATTGAGAGCAGACAGCAAGAAAACATTAAAAACGCATGCAAAAGACCATAAAAATTGCAAAGAATAAAGTTGAACCTTAAAGGCTGCTTCGAATCCGTCACAAGGAACAGTCTCACAATTTGGATATGCTTTGAGAGCTGCATCCTCACTATATGAGCCTGGCACGCCCTAAATTAATGCATAAAGAGGCATACATAAGTGAAAAAAAAAAAACCCTCTTTTTAAAGCATCACAGATACAATAAACTAGCATTTACTTGATAAGCAACGCGGACTTTTGAGCCACCATTACGAGAAGGAGAGAGATCAGAGGCTGATAATGGTTCTGCAGTTAATAAATGTTACCAAGTAAGAGATATGTCAGTGTATTATATCTAAGTAAATTCATTAATTGACAAGGTAAGACAATTAGCTTAACATATTGACTAAATCCATCAAAAATTATGCTTCCTGAAAACTTGTGATTTTTCGAAACAGCCAATCTATACATGGCATTGCAATCTTATGCCGTAAAGATCAGAAAGAAACATCGCACAACGGGGTGGAGTGTGGTGAAGCAGAAATCTATTATCGCCAAAAAGGATAGGTCCGATAAATCCTACAAGATTCAGTTAAACATTTTTCTGAAATTTAAGGTAGCTGCTAGAACGAGGAACTCTTGGTATTGGCTCTCTTCACTAAAAAACAAAATTCAGTTAAAAGCGAGTTTAGATGAGTATACACCATAAAAATCGATTTAAAAGAGTGGAATCATTAAAATGCCTCCTCACAAATCAACCATAATTTTGCGTTGGTTGTCACTTGTCACTCATCTACTACTACCCTCCTCCTTTATACGGGCTTGCAAAAATGGATTTGGCAATCTAGTGTGTCGTTGTAAAAGTTAGTTTAATCAATGAAGAAATAATTTGAATTCACTATATTTGATGAATATCCATTCTTGAAGGAACCAAAAAACTTATAGTTCTCGAGTTTTGGAATATAATTATAATTATCAAGCAAAAAGACTCGTTAAACAATAGGCACTTCTATTTACATGAAGTTGCAAATAACAATTTGCAACAAAGGGTGAATGCAAACAACTTTTATTTCTAGAAGCGAAAGATTGCATACATTCAACCCAAAAATCCCACTTAAGTGGAGGTCGAGATGGGAGATATTTAATGGCATTCAGACAATGGAATGTTATTGTGACATCTAATGAAGGTGAAAAGTTCATAAATGGAAACATGAGATACAAATGAGTAATTTAAGCAATGTGGCAAAAAGTGACATCACAATTAAAAATCATTTCATTCCAAAAGTATCCATTTCCAAACCTTGAGCAAACACTCCAAATTCCAATACAAAGTGACACTTGGAAAGTTAAAATTATATCAATATCAAATGATTCTTCTTAATAATAACACAATCTAACCTTAAGATGGACACATAGATCTTATTCTTATATGTCCCCAAGTCTAGATCAAGCTATACCTCACATATTCTCTATAGTTATATCAATGAAACTAAATAGACAAATCAATAACAATTCAAAAATCAAATACTATAACAAAGCTCAAAGAAATATCCCTTTATGACACTCATTGCTTCAAAAATTAGATAACAAGGTTTAATTCCATATTAAATTATACAAATCTCAAATAACATAATTTGCTCATATTCAAGAAGAATTCCACAATGATAATCAATACCCACCAAAGAAATCAAACTAGATTTAGTTAAAATGCAAGTTAAATGGCAATAACAATGAAGAAAACTCACTAGGAAGGGAATTTAAATCCCTATGAAAACCAGGGTGCTGATTTTGTTGAATCCCAACAGAATGATTCTCAGCAGGAGTGCTAGGGTTCAATGGTTTCTCATCATCAACAGGGGTAGGAGTGATAGCCCTTTGTCCCAAAACAGCACAACAACAATCCCATTTCCCTAATCTCTTAGGATCTCTCCTAAAATTTAAGTTACTAAAGCTAGACCTCGTTTGCAAATCAGTTGACGGAAAAATCCCACACCCTAAAATGATTGAATCAGCTTTTAAAGCCATAATTCAACCCTAAAAACTCAAATTAAAGGATTTAACTCAAGTACCCAGAAAGAATATCGGCGAATTTGGTGGGATTTTGAAGTACCCACTTCAGCATTGCTGAGAAAAATGTGTGAATGAAAGGGAAATTGACCTAATTGACAAGAAATGTAGTATTTTGGGTAAAAGAAAGAGAAATTGAGAAGAAAATTAATGGTAAAAAGAGTTGGAAAATGAAGATGGAAAAGTATAATCTATGGAGGGGTAGATGAGGGTGGGTAGGTGAGCAGAATAATGGTTACTACTAACACGTTTTGATGGACGAAAAACTACAGAAAGATTTGGGAATTTTTACCACATTTTATAGATTTTGACAGAAAAAGGTGTAGATTGTACAACTTTTGTAATTTTTGTTGGGGATAAATGGAAGGGAAGAGCAGACAGCTGCTCAAAGGATTAACAAACATTTCCCTTTCGTAGTACTTCTTTCGTTCCATTTTACTTGCAATACTTGTCGTTTTTGGAAGTTTTATATTACTTGCAACATTACTATTTTTTTTCTACCCCACGTATCACCATCAATCATACATCATCTCTACTTATACCATACTGATTTGACAGCCCTTAAATATAGTGTTAAACCCAATGGTGCAACTAAAATTGAACGAAAGAAGTACTATGATATTGTAATTTGTATATTCACCTGTCCCATCCGAGTCAAAAAAAAAAAAAGTGAGTCAATTTTAAGGAAATTATAACTATAATAAATAAAAAGATGATGAATTATGTGGATGAAATGAAAAGAAATTTAAAATATATGGGTGAGATTAAAAGGGAGTGGTGGGTCATTATCTAAAAATAGAAATAATGAAAATTAAGAAAAAAGAAAAAAAATAAAAAATGTTGTTAATTTAATGGGACGGGGGTAATATTTTTCTACAAGATTAACCTTTAATTTGTTGGGAAAATTACATTTAAAACTCCCAACTATTCGCCGTTTAAATATAAAACTCCCAACAATTGATTATTATTTAAAACTCCCAACTTTAGGTCCATTTTATATTTAAAGTCCAAGATGACTTATAACCTAATAAATCGGTTATAGTTGAGAAACAGTGAGACCAAATTGTATTTATTAATCACCTCACCCTTTTAACCTTAAATGAGCTTTCAAATATCCTCTCATTTTAACAACATGGTAACCGGTTAAACAAGTTATAAAATTGTGTCGGTGCTTTAAATTTAAAATGTGCCTAAAGTTGGGAGTTTTGAATAATAATCGATAGTTGGGAGTTTTATATTTAAACTGCGAATAGTTCGGAGTTTTTAAAGTAATTTTCCCTAATTTATATGGAGCTACTCTGTGAAAAATCATTTTTGGATGAGATGTAAACTTATGTGTTAATTATTGTCTTGGTTGGATTATTTAATTCAGTATTAGAAATGTTTGAAATCTTACGCTAAGAATGTCTTACACTAGAATTTGTGATTAATATTTTAATTTTAATATATAAGCTAAAATATGTTGGGTTATTTATTTCCTGTATATGGAAATGTTTGAAATCTTACGTTGAGAATGTCTTATACAAGAATTTGTGATTTATATTTTAATTTTAATATAAAAGCTAAAATATAGTCCAATATGATTCTATTTAATTCGTTTCAATGTAAATTTTATTAATATTAACTTTTTAGAACTTTAACCAAACATGGAGATATTTTCACCATAGATTTAGTACCAAATATAATGCACTTAATTAGAAATTAACATAGGAGTTAGTACTACTTTGTTATGGTAATGAACTAATGGTCATGCCTATGGGCTATGGGATAGGTATTACTTTTTTTATTTGTGTAACATCAATATTTGGTAATCTTTTCCGTTGAAACAAGTTGTTGTCATGACTATTGTTTGTATATATGGTGTTTGATCAGCTGGTTAAATCGTTACTCTAATTATCTACTAATTATTACTTATATTTCAATCATTTTCTTTTTTTTTTGAATATAATCATTTTCTTAAAGACCCCTAATTCAATGATTATTGTGTTCTTTGAGTTTGCTTTTTAAAATCATCATAAAAATGATAAAAATTAAAAAATTGTCTAGGATGAGTTATTTTCTAATCCTTAAATGACTTAATTAGGGAGATAAAAAAATATAAAAGTAAAAATACTTTAAAGTAGTGGGACTCTATCAAATTTAATACACAAATCAAAATAAAAAGACAAACAACCCATGTAGAGGGTAGAGCCATATTTTCTCCACTTAGCCGTCCCGTCGTAGAAAGAACGATTCACCGTTTGGCCGTTAAAATGAGGGAGCCACAAGATTAAAGATGATTTCTAGAAGGCCAGAATTAGTACAGCCATACGTCAGCAAAACAGTGTTATTGTACTATACGTCACCGTTTCCCGGTTTTCATCTGCAGACTGCACATGTACCCGCTTTCTCGGTGTCATGAGCTTGGCCCCCATTTCTGATAAAAAATTTATGAAAGTGTTTGGCAAATGACTGATATTTTTTTCGTTTTATAATACTCCATTCAATTCACCACTAAAGTCTCATTTGTTTTAGCATTCTATTCAATGCACTTATTCAATCATTAATATTTCTAATTGTGCATAATTAAAAATTATGGAAAGTTGATATAAATAATCCTTGTATTGAGACAAATCAAACAAGATTCCACTTGACTATGTTTTAACTTATACTACCTCCGTTCCATTTTAGTTGCACCATTGGGTTTGGGCACAGGAATTTAGGCAAGTCAAATCAATATGGTAAAAGTAGGGATAATGTATGATTGATGGTGATATGTAGGATAAAAATAAAAAAATTATTATAAGTAGATAGTGGTTGTGACTTGTGGGTATATTAAATAATTAATGGGATGATGTATGATTGATGGTGATAGTGGGGTAGGAATAAAGTGAGGATAAAATAAGTAGATTATTTTAGTCAAAAATAGTAATGGTGCAAGTAATTTGAAACTTTCTAATATAGTAAGTGTTGCAAGTATTTTGGAACGGAGGTAGTAGATTAATGATAAAATACTACCTCTGTTTCAAAATACTTGCAACATTTGTCTTTTTCATGCAGTCCAATTTACTAATTCAAACTTTAATATCTATAATTATGTATAATATAAAATTATAAAAATTTAATATTAATAATCTTTACGTCGAGACGAATCAAACAAGATTACTTATTAATCACAAATAAAGGGAGATAAGTGAATAATGCTTATTTTTCGTATGTTGCGACTATGTTGGAACAGAGGAAGTACAAATTAAGAGTAAGATAGGAATAGTGTCAAAAAACAAATGAGAATTTAGTGGTGAATTGGAAGGAGTACTTGTTATAGTATTTTCTATTTTTGACAATTTTATTTTACTTTAGCCAATATTCATTTGAATTCGACCTATTTAGACTAGCTTAAAACCCAGACAGAACTCAGTTTCCAAATCCGCTTAAAATTCACCGTAAACTCGACATATTGGTTAACTCATTAATTAATTATAGACTTATTTTACACATTTTATTTATATAAATTAGAACTATATTTGTTAATATACATAACGTACACCTCATTATCAAGTAAGATTAGTTGGATATGAGATGCTACTCACTCTATAAAAAATAAATAAATAATTGTTGTCGGTCAAATCAAATATCAAGAATTTTGTACTTTATATACGAATTAATCATGGTAAGTATACTCTACAGACGCGGGAGTCTTAGTAAATAATGGTAATCTGTAAAGTTAATAAATCATCCTTATGTGGTAGAATTTGATAGGTGAGCGTTTTATAATTTTAATTTATTTTTTTGATTTTGTTTATTTTATTATTATTATTTTTATCTTTTTGTGGCATTTTTCTATACGGTAATTGATTAGGAATTATTGCTCCATGGACCATGATATGAGTTGGCAAATAGCAATGAAGTTTAAGCTATTTTTATTTGAGAATGAACTCCCAACAAACTCTAGCCTCCTTTTCTTTCACTAACAAAGTCAAATTCATGGTGTTTATATAATTATTTATTGTTATTATCAATACAATTTGTTGATGACATGATTAATTTTTAATGTATTTTTCTCATTTTATTTGACCTTCTAGAAATCCAAGATGGACTAAGGACTAAAAATACGCATTTCATTTCAGTTTTCACAACTTAAAGTGATTTTTATGATATTCTTTTTTTATATAATAATATAAGTCGTATGTAGGTTTTTGAGCCAGGGACTCCTTTTGGTCGCGTTCTCCTTTACGGGTATGAGTTGTTGTCGTCCTTTCCTCCTTAGACCTTGCTCATAATTTTCTATGAGCGGAATACACTAGGTAAGATGATGATGATGATAATGTCGTATGTAGGTTCCGGTGAAAACGTGAAAACATGAAAAGTTAGATGTGAATTTTAAAGAGATAAATATAAAAATTACACGGATATATTAGATGAGCCAAAGCTAAATTAACTAACTGCAAATCTTTTTATCTTTTATTCGAAAAAGTTTCTTTTATGCTTAATTGTTGGTTTAGATGGATTTTATATATTAACCTTATAAGGCCTTGTTTTATTTGCCTTAAAAAAAGTTATCACTAAAATCAATTATAATCAGTAAAATTAGTTTTAATCAGTATAATTCAGTGATAATTTATAACTCATTATGAGACCGTCAATTTGGATCGATCCAATATGCGCGTTTAACTTAATTTTTTGGGCATTTATCAATTAATACCGTTTAGATCAAAATTGAAAAATGTCTAGAAAATGAAAAATGCCCAGATTGTTACACGCGTCAATTGAGCCAATCCAAATTAATGATCTCATTACGAGGTCATCTCGTCCAAGACCAAATAAAATTTAAATATAAGCTGGAAAAGAGCCTACAACCTTAGAAAATAGATCAAATATACTCTTACTATATTGTTAATTGAACTAACCCGTGAGGCTGGTGAGTTGGGGGTGTTTAATGGGCCGGACAAGAATCCTTTAAAATGGGCCGGGCTTTTAAAGCCCAATCCAGCCAACTTTGCTCATTTTTACTACTAAAAATTATTTGAATCCCTATTTATAACAATGAAATTATCATATATAATAATTAGATTGAAAAATATTAATAATTTCATTGACATTGTCATTTATAATATTTTAATTATACATTAATTATATTATTTACAAAGGCGCATTTTCGGCCCTTCTTAAGCCCTTAACCCGTTTTATTTTAATTATAGTATACGTATTTTTACTCGGCCCATTTTTAACCCGGTCCAATCCTTATAAAGCCCTTCTAAAAATGAGTCAGATAGCCGTGACCCGTGACCATGATTTTCACGTTTATTCACTGAAAATTTTATAACTGCTCTAATCAGCTCACAAACTTCATCTACAAATTTACTTCCTCCGTTCCGAAATACTCGCTACATTTCATTTTTGTGCACTATTCATCGTTCAAGCTTATTTTATATATTACGACTAATGTGTAAGTAAAAATATAGTCAAGTGGGATCTTGTTTGAATCGTCTAATTGCATACTTTCATAATATTAAATTTTTATAATTTTTAGATAAGTGTAGTTTAAGATATTAATGATCAAAATTGTGCATTGGATTGCGTAAAAAAGTGAAATGTAGCAAGTATTATGGAACGGAGGAAGTAAGTAATTAGGATGAACATAGGCCTTACATTAGGCCCAGACCTATCTAGACATCTAAACTTATCTTGTCATCATTTCTTTAATTTTTTGATGTAAAATCACATATAAATTATTTTTAAATATAGACTTTAGACCATAGCCCAAGACATCTCAATAAAGACCCTAGAATTGTTACATTGTGCAAGATTTTTAGTTGTTACACTTCTACTTTTTACATTGCATAGTTTTAATACTAAATATCTTTAATTGCACATATTTATTAAAGCGAATTAAATAAAATTTTAATTGATTATATTTTACATTGTAAATAAGGTAGGTACTACTCGAAGAATAATACCCAAATTAAAATGATAATTCAATCCAACCTAATCTTGTACTTCTTCTCACTTGAGGTCATAAAGTAAAAACAAAACCACATCGCATCGCATTAGCTGAGTTGTAAAGATTTTCAATAAACCATTTAATATTTTCCGTGTCACAAAAACGTAAAAAAAATCCGCATTTAGGCGTTATGATTATTACATCACCGTTTGATTACCACGATTGCAATTATTACTGCATTTTTACACTGTCCGAGAGAGAAGAGCCAAGATATACTACCTCCGTTTATATTTATGTGCAACTTTTAGCCCAAGCACAGTTACCAACGCAAAACTTTGTAGGGAGAAATTAGAGGAAGTAGGTATAGGTAATTAAGGGAAAAAAGGAGAGAGAAAATGATAGAAGTAGGGATAGGTAAGTAAGAGAAAGAATGAGAGAGGAAGTAGGAATAGGTAATTAAGGCAAAAGAAGGAGAGAGAAAATGATGTGATAGGTAATTAAAGGAGAGAGAAAATGATGGGATATGTATTTAGATAGGTTATTTTTTACTAAAAAAGGAAATAAAAAAATGCGTTGCACATAATTTTTAGCGGACAAAAATGGCAAAAGTTGCACATAAATATAAACAGAGGTAGTATAATACTTCATCCGTTTCATAATACTTGCTATATTTTCCATTTTGGGAAATTTCATATTACTTGCTACATTTCCTTTTTAATTAGTAAAAAACCAATCATTTAAAGTTATACCTACTCCTACTTTTATCCTACTTTATATCTAACTAGTATAAAACCCCGTGCAATGCACGAAATTCTTAGTACGAAGATGTACATAAATATATTTTTAAAAAACATGCAATAATAACTTATAATTAAATATACTATATAAAGATGAAATAATAAATAATAATTGTTAAAATAGGGTAATATATATGAAATTTTTATGTGTTATAAATTGAAATAGTTTGTAGATGAATAAAATAAATAACTGGTTGATTAATTAATTTTATTATTCACTTAAACCAACACTACAAGAAAAAAGCTTTTGGGCAACAAATGACAAAAAAATGGGCAACAAATTTTTTTGTCGTTGCCTATATTTAAAGCAAAGACAACGAAAATCATTTTGTTGCACAAACAACATATAGGGCAACAAAAAATTCATTTTGTTGCACAAACTACAATAATTGACAACAAATTTCATTTTTATTGCACAAAATAAACATTTTGTACAACAAGTTTAATTTTTGTTGTTGATTATATGTTTTTGGCAACAACTTTTTTTTTGGGTTGCACAATATCTATAATTTGAATAATAAAAATAATTAATTATTGTTTCTTGTATAATTTTATATCGTTGCAAAAGTCTAAAGAAAAGCAGCGAAAATTTTCCCTCTAATATCTTTTTCATTTTCTAAAATTGTATAACTTCTCGCTCCATTATCCTTCACACAGGCTCCTCAACTAAATACAAGAAAACGCACTCCATTATCGTTCCCACTCCATTATCATTAAGTCTACTCGACTTTAATTTTGCAGTTCTTGGTCATTGATGGTAAATTTCTTGCCTTAACATTTTTTTGTTTGTGTTTTAGGGATTAAATGAAGTATTTTGTTGCCTTGTAGATTATTGTCATTGATTTCGTATGATTGTGATTTTATTAATTAATATTTTCATGTTTCTTGATTTTGCATGATGTAACTTGTTGGACAATTTATTTCTCTAGGTTTATTTTTCGTATGATTGAGTATTTTATTAATTGATATTATGCATTTGAATTTTATTAATTGATATATATATATATATAAATTTTAATTTACACTTATTGACAGGAAGAAATTCTGATGATGGAGTCAAGATTACAAGATGCTTGAGTTTTTAAGAGATAAATGCTATTTTCAAGATTTCAAGATTACAAGATTACACTTTTGTGGGCAATATTTTTTTATTTCTTCAAGATATATAGGACGAATGATGTTTATCTTTGTTTTAGATATGGATTTTTAGGTTTGTATATTGTAATGAATTATATCCTTTTGGTTAATGCAAGTTTATGTTATAATAATCTTGTAAATGTTGTTATTTTAGAGGTTAGTTAATATTTTGGGCGTTTTTATTTCCAAATCTCGTACATATAGAAAATTAAATGGGAAACTAAACGTTCATTGCACAAGGTAATATATACGGGCAACAATGTCATTCATTGCACTAGATAAATCTATGGGCATCGACAATTTTCGTTGCACAAAATGCTTTTTTTAATGAGCAACGCTCAAGTTTGTTGCCCTTGGTAATTACCTTATACAACAACAAATCTTGTTGCTATACATCGTTTCAATAAGCAACAATAAAATTTGTTGCTCAAGATACTCTTTAGTTGTTGCTCAAAAGTAACGGTTTTGAGCGACAAATAATTCACAACTCGTTGCCCATAATCTTGTGCAACGACCCTTAGGCAACGACTTCACAACGAATATTATTTTGTTGCACAATACTTCGGGCAACGAAAAAACAATTTTGTGCAACAAATTCTTTTGCCGCCCAAAAGCTTTTTTCTTGTAGTGCAATATTAACAAATAAAATTCTTTAATCTAGCGTGGCTCCAAAAGAATGAACGTGTGATTTTGAGTCTTTTTATTAAATTATATGATGATTAATTGAAATAATTTCTATAACTAAATCAGTTTAAATTTTAATAAATTATTTAATGTTATCTAAATACTTCTTACTTTATTTTGTTTTAAAATTTCTCTAGTAGTAATTTATTAAGATATATATGATTTATATTTTATTCCCTAATTTGTAATTTCAACATTGTTAACATCATCTTAATGATTATTAAATTAATGTTTCTATTCTCTTATTCAATCTATAGATTAAAGTATTAATTGATTGTCAAATCTTTAATTGAAGTAGATTGGTCAACTATTTAAGTCATTTAATTTAAATACTTCAATAGAAAAATTACATATAGCAAGTGCTCTAAAAAATTGACACTTGACTTTTTACAGTTTTTTTAATAGATGTTATGATTACTCCTATTTTTCTTTTTCATTTTTCAATAAATAATATTAAAAAATTTCAAAAAAACAACTTTTCACCTCCTACTCATCATTGCACAATAACTTCTTAATCTTTGCGTCCATGCAATGGTAGCGAGTATTATGAAACGGAGGAAGTATGATGACAGGTCATCACAAGCGAGAAATAGAAGAACCAGAAGGAAAGTATGACATTGGAATTGGAGCAGATGATCTCTTGATTTGGGGTTCTTTCCTCTTTTCCTTGGCCTTTACATGGCTAGCTTCATCTTCACAAACAACTTGATGCTTAGAATTTGAAAAGCAACTAAACAAACTATAAAATAATGAAACCATTTTCAAAGCTTTAATTTTTTATTTATAGGAATCCGAACGTTAGATGAGAATCAGACTCAGAAATACTTTATCACAATAAAAATAGATATTTATTTCAACTGAGACAAGATTCGATTTTCCAGATATATGATAGAAAGGGGTAAAATAGGCTTAAGAGAAAGTATGTGTGTTTAGAAGTTGGTGTAGGGTTTTAAGTTAAGGAGGGTATATATATAATGGTTGGTACTAAGTATGATTGGGAAGAGTGGTGAGCAAGGAATTGAATTAAAGAAGAATAATGAATGAAGACTTAGTTTTGGTTTCCAAGAAAATGGTTTGGTCATGTTTGACATCATTGTCTATGCTTGACTTTTCAAGGCATGAAGCTTCCCAATTACTACTCATTTACTAGTACTTTATATATTTCCTCCGTTTCATAATACTTGCTATCATTGCATGGGTACAAAGATTAAGAAGTTACTATGCAATGATGACTAGGAGGTGGAAAGTGGTTTTTTTGAAATTTTTTAATATTATTTGTTCAAAAATGAAAAAGAAAAATAGGAGTAATTAGATATAGAGTAGGATAAAAATAGGAGTAGGTATAACTTTAAATGATTGGTTTTTTTACTAAAAAGAAAATGTAGCAAGTAATATGAAATTTCCCAAAATGGAAAATGAAGCAAGTATTATGGAACGGAGGAAGTATATAATATCTCATTTTAAAATAATTGCAACAGATCGTGATACATTCCCTCCTATTGGAACGGAGGAAGTATATAATATCTCATACTTGTCGAGGTAATATTTTAACTCTTAATATCTCAAATTATTCTTAATTAAAAATTATAAATAATTGATATTAATAATCCTTGTATTGAGACGAATCAAACAAAATATCTCATGACTATGTTTTAACTTATAGATAGTAAAATACAAATTAAAAGTGATGAGTGAATAGTGCCAAAAAAATATGAGACATTTAGACTGAATAGGAGGTATTATTATATAGAAAAATATTATTATTAATTGCAAGTATAATAAAAGGAATTTTTATATTAATTTCCTAAACGTTTTATAATTAAATAGGAGAGACGTTGGAGGAGGGTAGTAAAAATGTCAAAAGGAGGTACGTAATTCATGAAAATGAAAGGTTGCAACTTAATCAATATTAAAATTAATTAACAAAGTTAAAAAGGTACAACACTTAACCTATTTAGAATTTTAGTTTTTTTTAATAAGATCTTTTTACTATAGGACGAGTTTGAAAAAATATTGTCCATTTAAAAAAAAATTGTTGATTGAATTTTTATATTAATTTCCTAAAACAACTTTTAATTTTTTTGTTTTTATCTTTTTTTTTTAAATTATAATTTTAGGTCAACCCAATATAAATCGTTTTACTATAAAACGGTCTTGACAAAAAATTAGTCTTAAAATTTTAGAGTTCAATGACAAAAATTTGAGTGAAAAAATAAACGGAATTTTTTAAAGGTTTATAGACAGATAAATATACTCCACAATATACTCATACACTTCCAATATAATTAATAAATTGTCAAATGATATAAAAATCAATAAAGTAATGGGGATATTAGAATTATGTGGATATATTAAAAGTGCGAAAAATAAAAGATATACATGAGAATAAAAATTATTCAAAATGAAAATATTGTCAAGTCAAAAGTGCAAACAATTGGCGTTAAAGTATATTAACGTAAACAACAAATTAGCATCAACAACGGCCTATTAGCTCAGCTGGTTAGAGCATCGTGCTAATAACGCGAAGGTCGCAGGTTCGAGACCTGCATGGGCCAGATTTTTAAAACTTTTTTTTACACCATATTTTACCTTAGGCAATTGTTATTTGTTAATACTATGTGAATTATTTATTCATAATTGTACAAAAACAGGGGAAAAATGGTAAAACAGAAAATGAAAATAGTTAAATACAAGATTATTAAAAAAAATGAATTATTTTTATTGATAATGAAGAACTGTTCCATTTATAGTATAAATAAAGTGTATAGACTGTATACCCAAGACTTAGGTATTTCACATTATTATGATCCAATCCATGAATATGTGTTTCACAAAAACTTATTAGCAAATAAATTACTGAGCCTGTACAACTTGTAGAAATATGTGTTCTAAACTTGTTTGCCTAAGAGATAGTGACCTCCTCATTGCTTGCGTGCCGCGTGATAAAGCTCCATATACTCGAGGGCCGGTCGATTCCAAGACCAGTCTTGTTCCATCACCAGCTTTTGTAATCCGTTGAACCATTCCCTTCCATCGTACCAAGATGATATCGCCCTGAAAATGTTCGTTAGAGAGTAAGCATGGTAGAAATTAGAATAGACAATATACGTTGACGCTAGAGGTGATCAAACCCGGTCTTGGCCAAATGCGCCCGCCCAAGAAAGCCTGTGTCGTAAAAATAGCAACCGAAGGTCTGAAATTCAGGCTGAGGGATTGGCTTGCAGGTTGATCTGCTCGTGACACCAAGGACATTTCGGACACACCATTGCTAAAGTTTATCCGACCTTGAAACCGAACCCGACTTAACCCGGCTTCAAAATGAATTTATAATAATGTAACTAAATCAATGTGGACACAAGACCTGATTTTGAACCGACCTGAAACATCTGACTTGAAATTGGCCCGAGGACTAGAATGAACACCTCTATATCAGGGTCTGGGCACGTTGGATGACGACAAAACATACTCTTATTAAAGGAGATAAGGAGGTTGTGCCCAATAGGTTCCTCGGCTCCGTAGAGGAGTCAAACCAGTTCTAGGACTTCTAAATGCAAGCTAGGATATTGCTCCATTAATCCACACAGATCATATAAAAGTCTTCGGGGCGATCACTTTGGAACTTAAAATAAAAACTCTAATGGAGCAAATATCCGAATGTACTCACCTATTAAGAGCGTAATCGACACCTGCAGGATCAGCTCCTTCAAAATTGAATCCATTCGGTTCCAAACCCTGCGCTTTTGCTCTCTCTATGTCATGATCAACATCAAATACAGTATCGTAAAGTCCTGGAGAACATGAAAAGACATGTAAACACATGTTTGATGAGGTATATTGTGGAGAAACGGTAAAAAAAAAAAAGACGAAGCATTTAAAGATGAACACCTTATGTCAAATATTTAGAACATGAACAGGACAAAATATTGGGTTGGATAAGGGCCCTTTAAACTTAATGTGGGCATTACATGGGCCGGGCTTTGAGAGCCTAGCCCGACCCAAACTCTCGCGTTTTTATTACTAAAAGTTATGGAGTATAATTTCCATTGATTGATTTAAATTAATTAAATTATTATTGATGAAGCACACAGTCGAATTGCAATTTAGATTATTTGGCCGTGTCAGGTTTGGGTACGTCAATCTATTCTTTAGCATATTCAGATTTTTTTTGTCGGATTTTGAAATAGGTTGGGTTCAAGCATCGCATTTCCGGAAGATTTCAATTCAGTATTGCGTGGGTTTCCACATCGAAAACTTTTTGACAATTTTTTTGGGTATGACACAAAAAATAAAAGATGCTTCATACCTCCTGTTTTACGAACAACGGGAATTGAACCATATCTCATAGCTACAAGCTGCGTAAGCCCACATGGTTCAAATATTGAGGGGACAAGAATCAAATCTGAGCCAGCGTAAATCTACAAGCGAAATCGTATGAAATGAGTAGGTTTAGTTGCAAAATGCTTTTCGATTACCGGTAAGATGACATGAAAGAAAAAACAATAAATTTGAGCTAAGGATTAAGTACCAAATGTGAAAGAGGTTCATCGTAAGTCAAACAAAGGCGAGCACGGTCATGATGCATATTATGCAACTGATTTGCTAGATCAACAAATTCTTGCTGTATGCGCGGGTCGGGAGCAGAACCTAGCAGAACAACCTGCGAATGGGGAGCATTAGAACAGATTTCTATGAACCAAGAAACAATAATTAAGGAAAGCCGAGCAAAAATAGTAGTAGTACTTGTCCACCACGCTCTATGGTGCGCCAAATGGCATGCTTGATGAGATGAATGCCTTTCTGATGAGTTAAGCGAGTAATTATTCCCACTACCGGGAAATCACCTTTCTTTATGTGAAGCCTTTCTTGTAAGGCTTCCTTGGCCGCTCGTTTTCCTTCTACGACGTTTTCTGATGTGTAAGATACCTGAAATTACGTATTCATCAGGTATATGATATCCGAGCAACAGAAGGCGGTGATTGAATTGACAGAGTACTTGGACAAAAGGTTATATGTGAGCATAAATAACTTATGTCTCAATCTTTTATAGTCGTTAGAACAAAACTATTAAAATAAGCTACATTTCCCAACGAAGATGTAGCCCACCCAGTGTCACATGATTCGCTAATTGCCTTGCGAATCGCGAATTAGAAAAGTGAATTATGGTCAGTATTAGGCTATTTCCGAACCATTTTGAGCAAATCACGAATCCAAAAGGCGAACTAACTAGTGAATAATGTTTCACTAAGCCCACCTCAATGCCTTATGCATGGATTCCAGAGCATGGATAATACTTTTTCCCGAGTATTCCATATCATATCGGGAAAAAAATCTATTCTACCCAGCATATATTATATAGTGAAAAAAGATGCGCCAAAGCACGGACTCGGAAGGGCAGTGCATAGTGAATGTCACTCATTTTTTCAACATTCACAATCATCCCTAAAATTGCAATGGAAAATTACAAAAAAATTCACACATATCATCATCATGGAAAATAAAATTTCTCCCTATCATCCTGCAATTTAGCTATCTGGCAGCTAGACCAAATAGCATATAAAGGCTTAACATGCTACACATTCACTTCTTTTTTTTTTTTTCTCTTGCCACCTACCAAATCCTAAGTTTGTATTGGGTTGCTAAAAAGGTAGAGGAAAGCCATAATTGTGATCTCAGATAGACGAAGCGAGTCAATAACTATAGCCTATAGGCACATTTTAAGCAACCAACTAGAATAAAGTAACATATAATAGTAATAATAGTAGTCATATTCATCGTCATCAATCCAGTATACCACACAAGTCAGGGTAAGCAACCAACTAGAATAAAGTAACATATAATAGTAATAATAGTAGTCATATTCATCGTCATCAATCCAGTATACCACACAAGTCAGGGTCCGGGGGAGGAGGGTAGCGGACTAATCATACCCGTGCCCCCTCCAAGGAGAGGACAAGCAGAAATGCGCGCACTCACTTTATCCCCCATAAAGATTAACAAATAATGGTAGTTGGGTTAAAATATGGTGCTTCTGTCAATCGATGTAGTCAAAGATGTTTCAAAATATAGAATATGTTTCTACAACGATACAAATCTCCAACCTCATTTCTCAAGAAATTTAAAATAAAACCCGTAAAAAGTTACAAGAGCAAACTCGAGGTTTACAAATATTTATAGCATAAAAGAGGATGAGTAACTCACAGGAATGAACTTATCATTAAAAGGATCCCATATGTCCGGATCTATCCCGTTCAATATCCCATGGAATTTGTACAGGTGAGGAGCAATTGCAGGATTTCCAGCAACCTCCTTTGAATACGTATTGGAAACCTGATAACATACATAATCAAACAAACAGATTAACACATTAGCTGAAATATGTAAATAAATCAACACCAACACAAAAATCATTTTTGGCAAACTCATATTCCTCTTTATGCAAGGCCCACACTTTTGGGGTAAAATTGACTACATTCGTCTAGCCCTCTCTTTGAAGGAAGTACGAGTATAAATTGTCCATCATCTCCCCTCACCCAAACCCTCTTTTCAAGCGGGATATTGGGTTGATGATAATGATGATGATCAATTCAAGTACTGTATAGGATACTTTCTATATGGCTTTTTTAAAATTATCTTGTTTAAATTTATCGACACTTATTAGCCCTTGTTTGAGCTAATGTGACCTTATTGTAATTTTGGTTTGGAGCTTCAGATTCCCTTATCTGATTTTATTGGTCCCTTATTAACCATAGGCAGAGGCTGCATGGGGGGTCCCACCAATGTGGGTGGTTTTAAGGTTGTCGGGGCTTTCGAGGTAAGCTCAAAACTTTTACGGATATACAAGCATGCAGGTGACACATAGCACTATATTCCCGACCCTCCATCAATTTCGAAACTTCCAACTTTTACACTATGGATAGAAAGTGAGGCCACACGCTAGTATGCTATTAGTTTTCCTTCTTTATTCCCGCAAAGCTGACGTAAAACCAATCAGAATTCAAATGTATATACTCACAGTTGTAGCCTTGTCCGCAAATGCCATGGCTCTTCCAATGAAATATGCCCCAAATTCAAGATTATGAATAGTGAACACAACACGAGCATTAGTAAGACCATACTGTCCATAATTCTCTTTGTAAAGCCATGCCACTGGAGCACTTGACCAATCGTGGCAATGAATTATATCCTGTACAAAAGAATGAACACGTAAGATATAACATCTTAGATAAATTGGGAAAAACTAAGAGCTCGTACAACACGTAAATTGACTAGTAAAATATGGCACTTAAAAACCTTTGGTCTTGCATTTCTACTGAAAACCTTTGGCTAATAGATTTGCTTTGGCTAGGGTCCATGCGATAGTAAAGCTAATGAGGGGGGCTTTTGTCGAGGTAAAAATCTGTTGGATAGTGATAAACAACTTGGGGTGTTCAACAGGCAGAGTCCCCATTTTGAGCCCTAATCCGGCCTATTTTTAGAAGGGTTTTGTAAGGTCCGGGTTGAAAATGGGTCGGGCCAAAAACGGGCTCTACTATAATTAAAATGAAAGGGCTTCAAAGGGCTCAATAAGGGTCGAAAACGGGCCTTTATAAATAGCATAATTGATGGATAATTTAATTATTATAAGGAGAATGCCAATGGGAATTATTAACATTTCTACAATTCATTTATTATAAATGATAATTTAATTATTATAAATTGATTGATAAGGATTATAATAATTTGTAGGGAAAAACGGACCGGGTTGGATCAGGCCGGACTTTCAAAACCTACCTATATTAAATTTAAAAGGCCCTTATTAAATTCGGCCCATATTTGTTTAAGCCCAGCCTGGCCCGTATTTGGCGCATTGAACACCCCAACAAACAACCAAAAGATTAAGAAACCAATTAAATTAAGTACTCAAAACTCACAGGATGGAATCCACTTTGGAGGAGATACTCAAGTGCAGCGTGACAAAAGAAGCCAAACCTCTCACCATCATTTCTACCAATATAAACAGAACCGGTACGGAATAATCTGTCCAAAACAAGAAAGAATCATCAGCAAATGACCAAATCGTGGCGCAATCACAATAGCAACTGTACAGTAGAGACTGCAAGAAGCAGTCAAACATAAATCGGTATTGAGACACAGAAAATTTATCAATTACCCGTTCAAAGGCTCCAAAAAGTGAACGGAAAGGCCTTCAACCTTCCCGAACCAAACTTTTATCTCGGTACCACCCCATGAATAGCTCTTAGCGTGATGGAAGTCCTTCACCTGTTTCAAATCATCGACAGTAATTCACAGTCAAGAACGTTTTTTAATCTGAAGACTTCAAAAAAAAAAGCTATAAACAGAAATTATAAGAGCTTCAAAATATAAGCCATTCTGATTCGATAAGAGCAAGCATAAAAAATCGGAAATTTGCTTACATGGTTAAGGTTCAAGCAATCATACTTTGGAAGAATTACATCAACATGATGGTTCAAGTCTTGAACGGCACGTGACAAGCTAGTTACAACATCTCCAAGACCACCCACCTGCAGCAGATTTCGAATAACAAATTATCATGTATTTAGGCATCAGTGAAACATTATTCGCTAGTTAGTTCGCCTTTTGAATTCGCGATTCGCTCAACAATAGCCTAAAATCGACCATAATTAGAGGTGATTAGCGTTTCATGCGACACTGGTAGGCATTAGGCAACTTGGGCTTAAATAGCATACAGAAGGCATATTAAGTTTTCTTTCACATTAGATGAAGAAATGAGCACTACCTAGCGCAAGCCGTAATTAGTTAATTAAAGTTTTTAGCACGCGGACAACAGCTTCTGTATGATCCCCGCCAAGCAAATAAAGAGGCAACTTGAGCTTGTAGAAAATACAGTCCACCATATCACTCAGCTCCTTAGGTTGTAAATTGTAATATTTCGAAAACAGGGTACCACTTTATTACCTAAAGTCTTGGTTCATATATTCATTTTCAATTCTCGGACTTATTTAGGAAAATTTCATTATCTAATACCAAAGTGCAAATCGTAAACAACCTCTTCGTCGTTGCAAATGGTATGGCTTTCCTTCCTAAAATATTAACCAAACACACTCTAAGGAATAATCTTAATATAAGCTCACCGGGACCCATTTCCCCCTTCAAAATAAAGCACAATACTTACTATAGTTTTTAGTTGTGTCACTTTCTTTTAGGGTGGTTTTTTAGTAGTTGAAGAATGCCTAAATTAGTAATGTAACCCACGTGCCTTCTCTCTATTTCCTCGCATCACAATTCACATGGGTCCGTTTCTCCACTGCTCTATCTCTCTCCTATCACATGGAATCCCTCCACATCCACGATGCAACAACAAAAATGAACTTCGTGTAACATGTCTCAACACAATTTTATTGACCGCATAACCTTAATTATCAGTATGGTTCTAGGCTTGTAACGATAGGAAACTTTGAGAACTTATTAGAATACAAGCAAAGATGAACTAAACTTGCATTAGAGTAACACTCGACAAAAATAACAACACAAAGATACCAAAGCATTAATAGCAACACTTGTATTTTAATAGAACCAAAACCATTGCATCAAAATATTAGCCCGATAAAAATTGTACCTTAGCTATAGGAGCCATTTCCACAGCTATATGGACAATATGCAAAGGAGGCTCTTTGGCTATCCCACCAAAGACGGGTACATGGTAATCCATACCATTCCTGTTGTCAAAAACTCCACCATCCTCCCGCTCAGAGAAAACAAAATCCATCATGTATGCATCCAATGGCACCTTGACTACAAAGACGACTTTGCTTTAGAAGGTTATCAAGGACTAAACTCTCAATTTCAAAACCACTTCAATATTTAATATTTAAAAAGTCTACACAGAACAATGAAAAATTCAAGCATCAAATTAATTTCCAACGTGTATGCTTCCGATGGGGCCTTGATTACAATAGGGGCAAAATCTCAAAAGCAAAGCAAATGTGATGTTAAATGTATTAACTCGAGGTTATCGAAACAAAGTACAATCCATAAATTCACTGGACAAACAATGACATCCATATAATTCACCGGACAAACAAGAAATATTGAAGCAAATTGACACCTCCAACATCAAGAAAATGGATCCGTGATTGGAAATCAAGCATATGGTTTAAGAGAATATTAGGCCTACCAGTTGTTTGGACATGAGAATCATTCTCGGAAGGTAACATTTTCTGAGGAGGCAATGGGCCTCTACGATGAGTCCATCGATTAAAGGAACCTCTAAACCAAACTTCTTGTTTCCCATGCAAAACAGTGTTAGAAGGGTTGTAATGCACGGTAACATCTCGTCCCGCTTGTACATCTACGGGATCAGTGTAAACAATGTGTCTCTGAGACAGCAAGAATTTCTTCAATGTTTTTTCTTTTGTTTCAGCTTTCATGCGAGCTGTTTTCTCAGCCTGTTCCACAAAAAAAAAAACACAACTATTATGGGATATATCATATATCGAAAACAAACTTGTTGCCTAATGCTTACCAAGGGTCTATCGAAAACAACCTCTTTGTTATTGTTATCACTAACAAGTAACAAGAGTAAGGTTGCCTACATCAAATCCCCCCAAAACCCACCATTGGTGTTTGATGGCAATGGGTTAATGGAATGTTAATGAGATAGGAACATACTACTAAAAAGATACCCTCCGGGTGAAACTTAATGATGAAGTGATTACCTTGGCACGTGCTGCCTGCTCTTTTAGTCTCCTTTCCTCCTGAAGATTCTGGTAAATACGCAGTTCTTCCTCAATCCAAAAGAGTTCATCAGGCACAGCCAAGGGAACAATAGCATGAAAATCCTGGCGCTGGTTGTTATCATAGATGGAAGCATTCTTCGGTGCACCATCAGCAAAAACCCAGTCCAAGACAACCGCTTGATCAGGAACAGTAACTAAACAAAGAAACACTCAAATGCATCACTACATGGAGGTAAGAAACAGTTCAAAGATGCAACATTTATAAAAAAAAATATCCCCACAAGCCCTAAAGTTCATCTTAAAATCCTTCTCATCATAATGCAGAAATAAAGTACTGCCAAATATCGGCCAAGACCATGAGACTAAAATTACCAGGATTAATACAACCTTTTGCTTATTTCCCTACAACAATACCAACTTTTGATTAACCATGAATAATACCAGCTTAGGGGTGCTTCCCTAGTTATCCCTAACATGTTAAAAATCAAACTATAGCAGATTATATATGATAAAAAAATTGGTAAATAGCTAATAAACTAAAGTTGTATTATTCTAGGAAAAAACCCCTAAGTTGGTTTTTTGATGGTTAATCAAAAGTTGGTATTATTGTAGGGGAATTAATGAAAAGTTGTATTATTCACGGTAATTTTTCCAAAAGAAAAGAAATTTCCAAGACAGTCAGTTACTCAGTTGAATAGATTAGTGCTACAACAAAAGAAGGATCATCATACCTTCAGCATACCACCAGTCACCACCTTTCTCCTCAGATTTCACCAATTGAGCAACAACCGAGAGCCCGTGACTCCAACTATTATGACCCCCATGAATCCAAACATCTTTGGCATGAACGAGTGGACCAGAACTCTTGTTATAATACAAACGCACCAAATCACCTTCTTTAAACTCTCGAGGTTCAAAAAACCAAACATTTTCCAGGGACAAAACAGCTTTACCCATCAATTCTTTCAACTTTCCTCTTCGTTTCTCCACTTCTGCCTTTGCTTGTGCTCGATCAGCTTCGCTTTCAGCTCTCTCTTCCTCCCTTCGTCTCTGCTCCTCAGCTTGTCGTTGTCTCTCAGCTTCCATCGCAGCCAACTTCTCTTGTTCCTTACGTTTCTCCTCGAGCAAAAAGTCCTCAAAAATGTACGCATCCATACCCCCTTCAACAGCTATGTGGAAATCCTTCTTCCCATTATTGTCATAAACATCCCGCCCATTAAAAAATACGAAATCTATCTTATATGCTTCCTTGGGAACATGAATCTGACAGGACCACCAGTCACCTTTGAGATTTGTCTTTTGAAGTCTTGTCGTAAATGAATTCCAGCGCCAGTCATTAAATGCGCCCATGACCAGCACATCCGGTTCATCTTTAAGAGTCGAAAGACTCCGATTGATGAACAGCTCAATATCTTGATCCGGCTTTGCTGACCTAGGATAAATAAAGATTTTGTTCCCATTGGATAAATTCTCCTCAGCCATTTCCTCGATCACTTGTTTCCGTACGAGTGCTTCCCTCTCCAACTCCAATTTCCGCAAAGACTCTTCCAATTCCTTCTCGTAAGTCGACACAGTACCTCTCATATCGGAACGCAACACCTCCGTTTCCGCAACATTATCATCATCAGCTACCGTACTATCTAAAATTTCAGGGGCAGTTCCGAGCCCCAGTGTTTCGGTTTCAGTAACATTCGTGTCAGACTCAACGGTTTCGTAGCTCGTCATAGATAGATTCTCCTGAACATTAACTAAATCCATCACCTTTTTCTCAAATGGGGTTATATCGGAAACCCCTTTCTTCGATAGCAACACTTTCTTCGAAGCTAAATCCTCAATTACCTTTGATTTGTCACTCTCTTTCTCGTCACTGATTATCGTATCAGAAACCACTATTTCATTTTCAGTGGAAGTTTCTTGATCATCGTCTAAATCCTCACTAGTTTTCTCTTTCCCAATAGACCCACTAGAATTTGCTATCACCTTGAGTGGAGTTGTACTAGCAACGACTGCTTCGTTAGCTGCAGATACATTTCCGACTTTCCCATTAGTCGCATCCTCTCTTTGTTCGAATTTATTTACTCGAGAAGCTTCTAGTCTCTCACTTCCCTTGCCACTACTAATTCCTACATCAGATTCTCTCCTACGAAGCTCGGGAGATGAAGAAACTGAACTGCTGCTATCTTCTTCATTCCTTTGATCCCTCTTCTGCGAGCTAGTTCCGACTGGAGCCTTTGGAACGAACCCTTTTGGAGCCGGACTTTTAGACCTTGATGTAGACCATCTTTTTTGTTTCTTCTTCGAAAAATCTATCAGAATCGATGAGCATTGCTAAGTTAGTGTCTGAATAACTAAAAAAGGAAACGACTTCCAAAAACGAACTGAAAAGGAAAGTGAGAACATAACACTACTGACCACCGGTGGCAGAACATGGACGGAAAAACCCATTCCTTGAATACTCGAGGTTCCTAGAATAAAACTGGGACAAAAATGTGTACCAGAACCAAAGTTAGTTGAGGCTCCTATACAACTGATAATCACAACAAGGAATCATTGCTCATAAACTAAGCATGCACTCTTGAAATATGCTTAAATATAATAGCCAAAATTGATTTTATAAGCGGGATATATTGGGTATGATGACGATAATGATGATGATGATGATAATAGCCTAAATTGAGGAACCAATTGATGAAAACATTTGATCTACGTTCATTAGAAGACTCCTACTGAAAGTCCTAATGCCAGAGATAGTGAGATAGATATAAATCAACACATGAAAGAGGTTGGAAAGTAAAATAATATGTACATACAACATAGCAAAAAGTACAAAATGGACAATTCATAAGTTTCATAGCAACTCAAAAGCCATTAAAATAAGAGCAACCCACAAGAACAGACTGCCAAAAAATGAACAAGGAAGAATAATCAAATAAGCATGTGCATCACCTCATTGCTTTTAGGCACAACATTGATAAATTTTCGACGTGGGATCACATGTGGGTTATTTTTCCTACCCTCCCCCCACAAGTGATCCCATTTTAATTGGACGGAACGTCATTCTTTTCCAACCCGCACATTGTTTTGTACGGAAGGCCGATATTTTCTTTGTTTACAGTTGATTGGAAACCGTCGGTTCTGATACCATGATAAATTTTCGATGTGTGATCACATGTTGCTTATTTTTCCAACAAAAATAGTGTCTTCATTGCAAATTCCAAAACTAAAATGATTAATTCAATTAAATCAAAAACCCTTTTTGCAAAGAAACAATTTACAGCATAACATATAGGAATGGCACAAAAGATCTCAGCTTTGGGTAATTCTTAACATGTAAATCAAACCCTAATTCCATTGCCACATTACTAGGAATCCATTATTGATACAGAATTGAGTTCTATACCCCATACTCCATAGCAACAAGAAATCATATGGGAAATTCTGAATTTCATCATACAAGAATAATCTACAGCACAACATATGTAAAAAGTTCATCAAAAACAGACAAACTACAAGGATTAAAAGTATAAAAACAGTCTAAAATTCATATAACATAAACAAATTAAACCCAAAAAAAAAAAAAAAAAAAAAAAAAAAACTTACTTGAGAGAATCTAGTAGATGGTTTAAAAGGGAAAAAACCAGTAAATGGTCTAAAATTCAAATGGGCATTTTGCCTAAAACTCTGTCTACACCAAAGATTTGGTCTTTGAGTTTGTAGAGGAACATCCATGGCTGCTTTTTCCTTGATTTCTTCTCAAAGTTTCTTCCTTTGCATTAAAAACTCCAATACCCACCTCTAATTAGCGTTCATTCATTAAATTTCGTAAACAAAAAAAATTAAAAATTGTAAAGTATTTATTTTAATAAATTTGATTTATTTATTATTTATATAGTGTTTTTTTCTTGACAAACTAAATAATAATAACAAATGGAAAAATGTCAAGATAAGAAGACAGGCAAAATTTGGCTAGTAGTAAAACCATTGTATTCTCCTGCTGAGTGGAATTATCAGTCATGGCCTAAGAATTTGAGCCATATGTTGGAGAGTTTTTTTATCTTGGGAGTATTCTTTTGCATACTTGGGTTTTCATCATTTTCCACCGTTCATTACTCTGCCTATTGCCCATGATTTTCAATTGACGGGTAAGAATTGTCCTAGATTTTGATTTGTGGGCTCACCAATCTTCTTGTTAGTAGATTTGTAATGAAAAGAACAACTGATTTTGGACGAGACCGTCTCATAATGAGAATGTTAGATTGGCCTAATTTGCGAGTGTAACAATTTGGGTGTGTTTTTTGGGCATTTTTCAATTTTGATCTTGTATCAATTTTGCTCATCACTTTTCAAAATTGGTACTTTTAAGGTCGAAATTGATAAATGTCCAGAAAATCAAAATGTTGTTACACGTGCGAAATGGGCAGAACCAAATTGACGGTTTCATAATGAGACTGTCTTGTCCAAGTTTTTGTGAAAAAAAGAGATATTCTATATGGTAAGACCAATTATAGCAAAAGGCGAGTGATAGCAATTCTCATGAGTAAGTCTTTTAATTCCTAAAAATTAGAATTCACTCCATCATAAATTGAAAAATGAAAATACTCAATATTTTATTATTTTTTGTTGTTGTCTTTATTTATCGATTTAAATTATTTTGTGTTTGATCCAAAAGCCAAATGCAATGAGCTTTGAGCTACTCTTGTGTAAGAGAACATTTTTTTTATGTGACTTCCTAAAACAAGTTAGTTTATATGCAAATGTTTTATATCAGTTGGACTATCCAATTCATGTAAAGATACATCTTATGATAAAACTGTCTCATATAAGTTAATGGTTGAGTTAACGTCCAAATACAAAAAGGTATGTGTTTGCCATGGACTAAAGCAATGTGGATGTGCTTGGTCTTAAGTCCAAATACAACAATGTTGGATTTGCCTTTTTTTTTGTTACTCATTAAAAATTTACATGAATTAATAAAATACTTTTGGTTATTGTCTATATGTATTCTTCATCAATTTAACTTCATGAATCATGGATCTGATTTAGTTTTACTGAGCATATAATTACAGATCTATTTCTTATCATCTTTTATATCTAGACCCAAACTCGAGAATAAGCAACAAACAATCACAACCAAGAATTTTTACTTCATGTGACTAGAAAGTACTAGATGTTATGGCCTATAACTATAAGAGTGCAATATAATAACTAAATTTGATTCCTCTATGTAATAGATTAGTAATTTACTAATTTAAAAGTGTCATTCTTGTTAAGATGTGGGCTTAACAATTGTTTGGTAAAATAATTTATTTACTAATTTTAGCTTATTTTTGGTATTAATAGACAGTTAGTCCTTAAAGTATCTATTAGTATGGTAAATTAGTTAGTTTAAAAAACTTTGTTGATATAATAAGTGTTTTTTTTTAAAAAAAAACTTACAACTGCGTTTTTAGAATCAATTGGTCATAATGCTAACCGGTTAATCAATAGTCGGTCATATTAATTATCAACTGTTCAGGGCCGGCCTTAGATATTTTGGAGCCCTGGAAAAAATAGTATATTGGGGTTTTTTTCTTTGCAATTTATAACTTATATAGACCTTCTTCAACCATTAATTTTGTTTTTTTCACATGAGGCCTTGGGCAACGGTCCCTCTTGTCCATCCTTAGAGCCGGCCCTGCAACTGTTTGCCGAGCAAAAGAGTATATAGCTTACAGCTAGTCTCCTGAGAAACCGTCTCTCTGAGAGACGTTTCTCAGGCCCAGTTCATCAAAACTTATTTTCTACTCTTATTTCACTTTTTCTTTTATAGGCCAACCTAATAAGAGATGGTCCGTCTCTTACAAGAATTTGTGTATAAATTATGGGTTGGTCTTTTCTTCAAGAAGTTTTTGGTCATTGTCAAATGTCAACATAAACAATGGGCCCTAAGAAGTGAAATATTGAAACACCTTTACATCTGTATATTCACGATGAAAAGCCAAAAGGTAGTTTAACTATGTGCTTATCATGCAACATCAATTTTTATTAAGGAGATATTATATTTGAGAAATTTTATGGAGTAATCATGAGATTTTATATTTTTCATTTGGTCCACAATTTTTTTTATAATTTAAATTGTAACATCTAAAATTTATTTATTAAAATATTTGTAATTTTTTTGACAATAATATATATCATTCGTTAGTTGTCACATATGGGTCATAAAAAATTTAACTCGTCCTTATTTTTAATGACAGAAGCTAAACTGAGTAATTTCTTGGCCTTGATTTTAATTTATATCTTTTGGTAAATTTTTGTTATCATGCGAAAAAGTTTCGTTCTCGCCATGAAAACTAAGGATGAGTTAGGACTTTTTACGATCAAAGTGAGAAAATTAGCTGGTGAAACATTTTTATCCAAAAAAGTCACATATGACATAAGTTTAAAATAGTAAATCTTAGGGTAGCTATGTAAATGTTAGAAAAAAATTGCTACCATATGAAAAATTCAAGTCTTAAGGTTATCGCATGAATTTTAATTTAATTAAGCTTTGATAGATTGGATATAAAAAACATCTTTAAAGATAAACGATTTCTCAGCAGAGTGGATGAAGAATATACAAGAAGTATAATAAACTTGCCCAACCAAAAAAAATATTGAAATGAATACTTATAGTTATAGCCCAACAAATAAGGAAAAGGAACCTATACGGCTATGACCCAATAAACAAAGAATTGGCCCAATAATTAAGATTAAACACAAATTCTTGTGAAAGACGGTTTTTATGAAAGACCATCTCTATTTAAACTGACTCATAAAGAAAATATAAAGTAAAAGTAAATATTAAGCTTTAATGGGTTGGGCCTGAGAAACATCTTTAAAAAATACGGTCTCTCAAGAGACTAGTTGAAGATTAAAACCCTTTTTTCACAGATTTTTAAATGAAACGGTCTCATATAAGATGAATTATTTTTCCTTTAAAAAAATCCTAATTTTACTCCCGCAAGTCTTGTATGAGATAGTCTAAATATGAGATGGCCTATATAAATAACCCATTTTTATAATTGGACACATTAAAATTAATGTTATAAATAATCACTTTAAAACTATATGCACTTGTTGTTTTAATACTACAAGTGATTACTTTAAAATTATAATTGGTCAGTAAAATTGTAAGTGGCCACTTTAGAAAATAATTGACATTTATATTGGCAATAATATACTCCTTTCAGCTTCTGTTATCTAATGTTCTTCCCATTTAATATACTCTATTCTAAACAGATAAATTTGATTAAGATTTTTGACATATATCAATGCGATATCTTATTAGATTTGTCTTATACTTACTTATTATATATTTTTATTGTTTTTTTTATTTTGCGATACATATTTTGAGATATTAATTCCTCGAAGGTGGGCCTCGGTTCCACACTGATACAATTAGGCTTTTCCGAGTTTCCCTGACTTTGGTGTTTTGGTGTTTTTCTGGTAAATGAAAAAGCTTTTTATTTGCCAAAAAATATGATAATATCATAGTAGCTATGTAAATAGTAAAGATTTTCAATTCAAATTCAATGATTTTCCTATAATAACTATTATTATAAAAAATATTCAAGACATTTGATAGAGAGTTTATAGCACTAGAATTTGAATAAATTTGAGAGCTTATATTCTGTGTCTATATATTTGCCTAATCAAAAATAAATCTTCTTACGATACTTTAAACTCCTTTTTTACGCAATAATTTCTAATTTAATTTTAAGAAACATTTTTGTTTCTCAAATTTCTTATCTCCGTTGAAAGTAACGTTCTCAAATTTCATTTTTTTCGAATAACAATCTTCAATTTATTTTTTCTAAAAATAACAATTTTAAATCTTCTAAATAACAAAATTCTTAAAGTTTTAAATAACTCATTTGAAATATACGGGGCACGGGAGTAATCACGTTTCTAACGCCTAGAATCACTTTTTTTTTTTTTTTTTTTAAGTGTTGAAATTTTAGTTGAGATATTCTAGAGAATAAATAAAATCTATACAAAAAGATTTTCAAGAATATTATTGATGATCTTCCTTTCAAAAAAAAAAAAGATTATTGATGATATTTTTGAGAAAGCGAAATGTTTTAAAACCCTAATCCCGCCTTGTTTCTCCAATTCATTTTCCCGCCTCCAATTCTCCACCGTCTTCTACTTTTATACCCTTCCTTCATCCATCCCTTCTTCCAAATCTTTCCATCTTTCTCATTCTTCTAATCAAAATCATGAATTCTAGAATCTTCTTCCAACCACCACCACCGTCATCACCACCACAAGCACCATCACCATCACCACCACCACCACCACCACCACCACCACCACCACCGTCATCACTGCCATCACCATCATCGCTATCATCATCACCATCACCATCACCATCACCGCCATCTTCAACATCGCCGCCATCACCATCACCGCCATATTCAACATCGCCGCCATCACCAACACCATCACCATCACTATCACCATCGCCATCATACAATAGGTATCTAAGACCAGGAGCTTTGGCTCAGATGAGAGACTTCAAACTCACAACCAACAGACGGTCTCAGATCTGTTTCTCCCTCCTCCTGCTCTCCAACTCCCACATACAACCGTCTACAGCTGATTCCAACCGTTCTATGGAAGTAGGTCCTTCATTTTTTCCTCTCTCTCCTCACCGTCCTCGTTGTCTCCGCCGCAAAAAACTCGCTGCTCTTCCCCCAATTTTTACTCCTTAACCCTAGCAAGATTAATTACTCAGAAAATCTTTTAATTTGAAAGACCTCTTGAGAGAAAACTGTACAACGGGAGATGTAGATTTGTGTTTTAGAACTGTTTGATTACGAATTGGAAAATGGATTGATTGCAATTCAATGTAATTTCTATACATTGTTTAATAAAGTTGAAATTGTAGCATATCTTTAACTTTCTTATTCTCAATTGGTAATTGAATTTAGATCTCAGGTAAATTTTCTTGTAGTCATTGATTGCTATAGAAGTGGCTGTTTTTAATTTGGATAATGTTTTGAAATGAGCATATACTAATTGTGAATCAATTAATAGTCTGTGGTGGATTGTGAATTTGCTTTTATTGCTAATAGGCTAGATGTAATAATTTTTCGATCTTGAATTAAGTCTTCAAATTATGGATTAAGTGTTTCAAGATACTGTAATTAAGTCTTCAAATTATGGATTAAGTGTTTCAATTATGTAAGTAGTTTTCTTTGTTGATTGTTTTGATTTGTAATGAACCGATATTGTAGTTAGAACTTTCTCTCATTATGTTGATCATTAGTCTTAACTCAAATCTACTAATATTCATCCTTTAATGCTTTGCTTAGGTGTTCTTGATAATAGAATCCATTATTAGTCTTAAGAGCCTCAAATCTACTAATATTCATGCTTTAATGCTTTGTTTAGGTGTTCTAAATGTTGATAATAGAGTTAATCATTGGTCTTAGAGGCTGGAATCTACTAATATTCATGCTATTAAATGCTTTGTTTAGGTGTTCTCGCTTATAGATTTGATCATTAGTATTAGAGCTCAAATCTACTAATGTTCATGCTTTATAATGCTTTGTTTAGGTGTTCTTGATGATAAAGTTGATTATTAGTCTTATAGATTCGAATCTACTAATATTCTTCCTTTAATGTTAGGTGTTCTTGATCTTGATAATAGAGTTGTGTGTTTATGAGGAGGGAAATGGTTGAATTTGGATTGTGTTTGTGTGAGTGTAATGTGGAAGAAAGGAGGGAAATGAGAGATTAAGAGGTGGTGGAAGGAGGATGTTGATGAGATTTTTGGTTGTGGGGGTGGATGAGGATTGAGGGAGATTTAGATTCTTGAATTTTGAGGTAAAAAAAAAATATGAATTTGGATTTTTAATACGGATGGCTTTATATGCTTTTAAATCATTAACCTAAATCGATCCAATATATAAGTCCGAATTTAGACTAAATATGTGGAGTATAATTATAGAATTCGAACAAATTTGAAATTGACTTTGGAGTTTGGATTATGTAAGAGGTTAAATTGAGAATAGATTTGAGATGATTTTAGCGGTCTTGACTCATAAATGGGTTTGAAAAGAAGATGTGGATCTCAAAACTGGACTTGAATACGTGGGTTTCAAAAATTAAATCCACTTATATTTTAGACTCGAATTTGCTAGGTCTCAAAAAAATAAACCCATTTATTTATTTTGAAATCGTAACTGGACTTGAATTCGTCGAGCTTCAAAAAATTAGACATAGACTCTACAAATAAGAGTGTGTCTAAAAAGGGTATTGGTCCTATTGGACCCATGAGGCCATGATTATCTTTAAGTACACTACTCTGTATCATGAGTATTACCTACAAGTACAAATCTTTTGCAAACCACTGAAAATGAGAAAAAAGGGCAAAAATGTATAAGAAAAACTAAAAGTAATGTATAAATGAGATGAAAGTATAATTAAATATGTAAATAAAAATAAGAACTATAAAAAGAACGAAAACTATAACAAAAATTAAAACAAACTAAAAACAAAAAAAAATGTAGCAAAATCCATCAAATAGATAATATATCATGATAAAATTTAGAAAATGGGTCTGGTGAATCCAAATACAGACACTCTCTTGTCTTGAGAGACCGTCTATGCTATAGACCTCTCTCAAGAGCTCAATCCATATCTCTCTTTTAACTTACAAAATAACCAATCAATTTTTTTAAAATTAACAATTGGGTCAGCCCCAAGACTTGAGACGTCTATTGTATAAACGGTTTCAAGTAAGAATTTGTGATCCAAATAAAGAGAAAAAGAAGTAGTCCACTCATAAACCCAAAGAAAATTTACTACTAAAACCAATTGGTGATAATAGGAATTACTCCTTGAGTTTATAAAGTGATACATACTTTTCTCTTTCTCCGATATAAAACAACTCACATATGGATAACACATGGACACTTCAATATATATATTACTCTGGTCCCAAGAGCCTAAGCCGTTACTCTAGGTGGACTCACTTCACCATATTAGTGTCAGGCCATTAATATTTGAAATGCAGTGTTCCAATACCAAGTGGCAAAGTGGCCCCTTATCTTTATACCTTATCACTTTACTCCATTATTTAAGGGGTGACAAACTTGTAACTTATTACATTATCATTCTAAAGAAAAATATAAAAAAGGAAAAAATGGGAGTGATGAGATCTAAACCTTTCTTAATTTTCTTAATTTTTGTAGTTTTATTTTCAGCTGCATTTGCAGGAAATAATGCAGAGGAAGAAGAAAAAACAGTTGGGCTTGTTATGAATTATTATAAGGATAGTTGTCCTCAAGCTGAAGATATTATTAAAGAACAAGTTAAACTTCTTTACAAACGCCATAAAAATACTGCTTTTTCTTGGCTCAGAAATATCTTCCATGATTGTGCTGTTGAGGTTTGATTTTCTTTTAGTTTTACTATTTATAGAAATGTTAATATGTTACATTTATGTACTTCATTTGTCATAAATGGTATCAGAGCTAACGTAACAGAGGGTTCAAATCTCAATTATTTCTCAAATTGGTGAAATATTTAGCATTAGATATGAGGAGGGTCTATGTTGCATCCACCCGAAAGGCTCTCGCGTGCATCAATTTAAGCTTTTGGTTGAATTGATTCCCTTACAGCAAATCTGCAAGTATAGTGAAATGTAACAAGTATATAGATATATTAAAAAAACATTGTAGATTTGATGAAAAAAAGGGGGAAAAAAGGTTGATAATGTGATGTAAGGGTACATTTACTAGAGATTAAGGTTTTAGTAAACATTAAAGTTCAATTTGTATAGTTAGTTTTGGTTACATTTGATTTTGGCCTTTTGGGTTTTTAATTTTTTAGGCAATTGCTTAAATTATTAGCATTAATTCGAGCCATATTTCCCATTTTAAAATTTAATTTTATTAATTATTAATTTTTTTTATTATACAAAGTAGTCCCCCACTCGCTCTGAGTGGGGTTTGAGGGTCTGATGTACGTCACAGAAAGTTGTCAATTGACTGTTAATAGTAAATATATTTGTAATAACTTCACATAAATTTTAAAGTGTATACGAAATAAGAATTAATAAACCTTACATTTTAATTTAAGAACATGCTACTTTAATTATGATGACTAAATTGTAATTATCAGTCAGATATATTTGTTGAGTATTTATGTATGTATGTATGTTGATGTTGGGTATGTATGTATGTATGTATGTTGGTGTTGTAAGTCATGTGATGCATCATTGCTGCTGGATTCAACAAGGAGAATGATGTCAGAGAAAGAAATGGACAGAAGTTTTGGGCTTAGAAATTTCAGATACCTCGACACCATCAAAGAAGCTCTTGAAAGAGAGTGTCCTGGCGTTGTGTCTTGTGCTGATATTCTTGTTTTATCCGCCAGAGATGGCGTTGTTCAGGTTAACTCTACTTTTCCATCTTTTTTTACCCATAAATAAAATTGTAGATATTTTCATCACCAAATATACTGATATCCGACACAGTTGATGCTGTTAAGCGGCTCCCACCTAATCGAAACTCAAAAGGGTTGGATGTACACAAATGAATCTTGTTCATCAAACAAAGAGATTTTGTATTTTACCCTTGTTAGTGATAACAAAAAGGTTGTTTCCGACTAACTGGTAGTAAATTCATGGAATGCATATGTTCAATTAAATGTGGTTCCCACCTAAAAGGAGTTTGGAACAAATGTAATCTTATTTGTAAAACAATGAGATTCTCGTACGTTATCCTTGTTAGTGATAGCAAAAATGTTATTTTCGATTAACTACTAGAAAACTGATGGAACACCAATATTCCATCACCCTGGTGTCATAAAATGGTCATACCTAAGCGGGGTTTGAAGGGTTGGATATACGAAATCCTATCCTTATCAGTAAAAACTCAAAACAATGAGATTCTCGTATGTTATCCTAGTTATGTATGATGTATGTTAGTATCTTCCTAAATAATTTTTTTTTTTAAATTAAAAATTTAATAGGTTGGAGGACCTTACATTCCATTGAAAACTGGAAGAAGAGATGGAAGAAAAAGCAGAGCAGAGATGTTGGAACAATATCTTCCTGACCATAATGAGAGCATGAGTGTGGTGCTTGATAGGTTTAAGGCCATTGGTATTGACACCAAGGGTGTGGTTGCTTTGCTAGGTAACATAATATCCATCCATATTCCATATTATTGCATACAACATACATCATACATCATACATCATACTAACATACATCATACATAATCCATAAGTACATACATGTTAACATACATAGCTGCCCACAAATTCTTGCTATAGACCGTCTGTAGCTTAGACAAGTAAATATGAGTCAGCCCATTTTGCAAAATAAGTAACTAATTAGTCATCAGCCTTATTTTTTAATTTAAAGTCATTGGGCTGGGCTGTTGGGAGAGCCGTCTTTGATATAGACGGTCTATCAGGAGACCTTCTGTACTTTAAGAGGCCTATATAGCTTATCCTATTTGTTTTATCCATGCTTTATAGCCATAGGTAGATATTATATGTGGGGTTGTATATCACATGTATGTCATCATCTCATTTTCAATTCTTTAGAGATTCCATCCCAAAGTGTCCAAGCAATAGAAGTAATATTCTTATTCTTAATTGATACACTCAAGTTTTACTTTTGAGTAATATTCCACTCAAACTTTACTTTTCTTGGGATTTAATATAAGGACAACAAATAAGTTTCTTAATCCATGCATCTCTTTCAAGATTCTATTTTTAGATTTTCATCAATTAATCAATTTTTTTGTCTAATTCATTAAACAACAAGTCTTTTGAGAGACCGTCTTTCTGAGAGACGTCTTTCATATCCAATCCATTAAAGCTTAATGCGTATACTTATTCTATATTTTCCCTAATAGGCCAATCTAACTAAAGAGTCTTTTAAAGAGACGGTCTCTCACAACAATTTGTGTTAAATCAATTATTTCATTAAGTATGGATCAAATACCTTTCTTGTGGATTTTCATTGGGACCAATAATTCAATTCTCTTTAATATCATGATGTAATAATAGAGTAATGGACCCACTAATGACTTAACCTTATAATTAGTATACTTATTTCTGAGTTAGTCTGGTGGTTGAGAATTTTTTTTCCACTCTTTTAATCGAAGTTTGATTATCACCACCTATAAAGATGAACACAAATTCTTAAATGAGACTATCTGATGTTGAGATCATTTTTATTGGGCTAGTCCTGTGTACATTTATTGTTTTAAAGTGATATTTACAATCTTGAAATAAGCAATTAAAGAAATAGATTAATTATATAGGTCTGTTTCATGATAAGACAGTCTTATACAAAATGACTCGATAGATGAAATGATTTGATACTTTAAATTACTCTTTAAACAGGAGCTCACAGTGTGGGCAGAACCCATTGTGTGAAGCTGGTTCACAGGCTATACCCAGAAGTAGACCCGAACTTGAACCCGGACCACGTACCCCACATGCTCAAGAAATGTTACGACCCGATTCCTGACCCGAAATCGGTCCAATATGTTCGAAATGACAGAGGTACCCCTATGATCTTTGACAACAACTACTACAGAAACATATTGGACAGCAAGGGTTTACTCATAGTGGATCACCAACTAGCCACAGATAAAAGAACTAGACCTTTTGTGGTTAAAATGGCCAAAAATCAAGATTATTTCTTTAAGGAATTTTCTAGAGCACTTACCATATTGTCCGAAAATAACCCACTTACTGGTACCAAAGGTGAGATTAGGAGGCAATGTAGTGTTGTTAATAAGCTTCATTAGATGATAATTAACAATATATTAATCCTTAATTACTTCTTAATTATGGATTAATATGTAATTTATGTGTGTTAATTAATCTAGCTTTTGTACGTATCTCTATCATCCTGGAGCCGGAGGACTCCCGTTGGGCCGTGCTCTCCTTTACGGGTATGAGTGCCGCCGTCCTTCCCTCCCCAGACCCTGTCCATAGGATCTATGAGCGGGATATACTGGATAGGATGATGATGATGAAGAATTAATCTAGCTTTTGAATAAAAGAGTTTGTTACCTTTTGAGTTTTGCTCTATAATAGTGGCATGGGGATGTTAATGATGTTATATACCATGCCATCATTTAGTGCAAGTTTCTTTGCTTTCATGTAATGGGTGTAGATGTATGTTCTTGTGTAATGATAAGTGAAGCATTAGTGTATATTTTTCTATGTAAAAGCTTAATTCTTGTTTGTGTAATGCTTGATTATATTTTTCACTTTTTGTTATCATAATACTAGTTTAACTTACATTATAAAGGAAATAATATGGTTAAATTTCGGGGTTAATTTAGGATAAGGTATGCCTAACAAACTTCTTTACATGTGTACTGAACCAACTTGACTACCATTCTAGCTTTCCTTCAGCTATAAGCCTATGACTATGCAACGTTAATTGATAGAGTATGTTCATATTTTAAAGTCTTAACTATCAGCTTAAGCTTACCTAGACCTTACTCTCGAGCGGGACATTGGATTTGATGATGATGAATTATCAGTTTAAACTTTTGATTGAGAGCAGATTATGTGTTCGTATTTCATAAAAGTAATTTTTCTTTTTTATTGCAAAAAATTTATTTCTAATGGGAAAGAGGCATATTACAAGAGTTAGTACTTAGTAGTGCATTAATTGATTACCAAACATAGTGTCGGTAGGTTGAATGGTTTCAAGTTGAAACAAACCCAAAGTTGAGGGACAGTTATGGAGAAAAAGACATAAAGGTAAAGAAATATAAAAAGACAAATGGAAATTGGGACCCATGAAAAGTATGATGTACTCTAGTATTTTGAATTCAGAGGTGGGAATTATCAAGGATAAGATTTCAAATTCTCGCTCCGTTCTGATGAGTTAGTAGCAAATAGAAAATGAGTGAATGTTAAGAAAGTGGTAATAAATGAAGAAAAAGAATGAATTGTGTGGATGAAATTAAAAGAGAGTTAAAATGTATGAATGAGATTAAAAGAAAATGGTGGGCCATTATCCAAAAATAGAAATGTTGCAAATCAAGTGGGACAGACCAAAATGAAAAATGCTGCAATTTCAATGGGACAGAGGGAGTATCTCTTGAGCTAAATACTTCATCGTTTTTATAATACTTGCTACTGAGTATAATATATTGTGTAAGAAAATGTCACTAACAGTAATAAGTATTATGAAACGAAGGAAATATTTAGTGATTTAATTATTAAGAGGAATTGATTGATGATGTTGAGTCACACAAGAGATGAATTATTAATTGGGTATCAATGTATCATAGTGGCAAGCATGTTTGGTAATGTTGAAATAGGCCAAATATGAGTCCTAGTGAAAATTGATTAAATTGGCATGTTTGAATTCGATTGTGTTAAATTAAGCTGAATTTATTGTCAATGCTGATATATAATTGAGAAAATATGAGGTACACTGCATAGAGTTAAGCATGGAAGATGGGTTGATTATGCACAAGGTCGATTGTGTCAATCTTTGATTTTTGCAATTCTCTTGGGCCTATAGAAAAAGATCCCAAGGTCAAAAGATTGGGATTGTATATTGTGTGAGGAAACTACGTTGGAGGCAATTGAGTTGTATCCAAACACTAAAGAGGTGCTTGAGAATGTATGCGCGCTTACGGCTCGTTTGATAGGTGGTCATAAACGATGGTAATAGGAATGAAAAATTAGTGTAATTTTAGTTGAAAAATCTCTTGTCTACCTTGATGGTCATGTTTGTCTAACTCCAATCATCTCATTTTCTTCATAAAATTTATTCCAATGCATCACCATAAAATTTATTTGGTTGTAATGGAAATTTGTATACAAAAAGACTTTTTTTGTGATCAAGGTTTCATTATCATGAGAATGATATGGATCTTTTGATGAAATTTTACAGTTAAATCGTTTCCATTATCACCATTTAGTACCACTAACCAAACAGGCCGTTAATGTAATTGATGAATATCATTTATTAAGTAATACAAACCATTTGAATCAAGAGAGATTACCTTAAAGTATTATAAAACGTACACTTAATTTTGTACTTGCATTGTTTGTGCTTGTATGTTGTTTTTATTTGCTCTCCCTTATCTTTATCTTTTTCTCCGAGTCTAAATTCACCACATAGTTATCCATTTTATAATTAAAAATTTTGAGTTAAAACACGTACTTGCTAGAATATAAATACAATCCTAATTACAATGTTTATGAAAATTAAATAATTACAAAATATTTTCTAAATATTCTCTAAAATAATTTACAAAATATATAAAGATACACAAAATATACAAGATATCAAGAATATATTCCTATATTCTAGCAGCACTCCTATTCCATGTCCATGACTATAAAAAGGCCATGGATGGATAGGCATATAGTTTCCTCCGTATATTCCTCCTACATTTCGATACAAGAGTATAAGCAAGCAGGATACCGTTAGAATTTAGAAAATAGGCCTAGATATTCCAAATAATGAGGAGATAGGTCTAGATATTCCAAATAATGAGGCCGAGAATAGGTAACTCTTGTATAAATTTAAAAGAGAATCACTATTAAAACCAATTAGTAGTAGCACGAGCTACTCCTTAAGTATATAAAGTGACATCCTTTTCTCTTTCTTCAGTATGGAACAATTCACATGTGGGTAATAACCGATTAGGCAGAAATGAGATCAAGCATAACAGATCAACTCAACTAAAAGTTTAGGCTGATGGTTATGATCTGAGATATGTTTTATACTCCAACACTTGGGACATACACTGACATACGTGTCATCATCATCAACAACCTAATATCCCGTTCGAAAACAGGATCTGAGTGAGGGAATATGACGGACTATCCATACTCCTGGGACATACGTGTGACAAGTACAAAATTTTCTCATATTCACTCTTTATAGCTTCAGAAAGTAATTGAGGAAATTGGGACTATATTAAGAGTCATTTTGGAATTTATCATATGGGAAGAAACCTTGATTTACTACACTATGTTATTTAGACTCGGAGATTTATACCTGATAAGAGTACAAGTATTAAACTCGGCTAATTTTTATAGAAAAAAATATAAATCTTTTTTGGGCCTAAAATTGTACAATAATCTTAACTTTTGACTAATCATGAATAATCTCAATTTTGGGATCACTTACCTAAGGACATTATTGCCCAAATGGAGACCGTTTTTTGCAGGTTAATCGCTAAAATAATAAAAACTTTAAAAATTTAAGTTAAAATCAATAAAGAAATTTACTTGATAACTTTTTAAATTTTTTAAGTTTTTCAATTTTTTTATAATTTAATTATATATTTACCTTTTTTTATGCAAAATGACTTATCGTAAGATAAGAGGTTACCTTGGTGCATTTTAGCAAACATCTCTTATAGTTGAGGTTATTAATTATGTTTAATAATTAAAAATTAAAATTATTGTAGGGAAATTGATAAATATTGGATTATTTTAGTTAATTTTTTCTAATTAATTATATGTAATTACACTTTCTTAGGTAATCATAAACCCTCCTTAATGCAAAATAATTCAACACTAATTGGCGAAGGACAACACATCATTACTATCATTAATGCTAATACAATCCTCCTTAACTAAAATTAGACAAAAAGATGAACAATAACTTAGTGCTAAGCTCAAAAATGAGAAAAGACTTCAAACAATAAGTTAAGTTTTATGTGACACCGTCTCACCATAAAATGTATTATTATTAATTTATTTATCTGATTGGCATTCTAAAAATCACAAGTAAGTATTTTAATTAATAGACTAAATGTATATGAGTCAACCCAATAGAGATGGTCTCACCATAAGACGTTAGAGTATATAACATATTTTGGGGCCTCAACCATCAGCTTAAGCTTTTGGTTGAGTTGGTTCCTTGACATGGTATCAGAGCCAGGGTGCGTGACAAGAGGTCACAGGTTCGAATCTCAACCACCCCTCATTTAAAGTGGAAAATTAAGCGCCATGTATGAGGAGGGCATGTGCTGCATCCACACTTCTAGCCCAAATGGCTCTCGTGTGATTGAGGGGGCGTGTTAGAGTATATAACATATCCTGAGCTGATGGTTGAGTTGGTTCCTTGACACTATCACATCAAAGAATTTGTTGATTATAACCTCATACTGCTATTTCAAAAATAAATAAATAAATAGATAAAATAAAAATAAAAAATAACCTAATATAGCCAAAATGACGTTCTTCTACGGCAAAATAAAGATTAGCCCAAAAACAATGCCTATATTTGTTATGCTATGTTTTCCTTAAATGTCTTTATAATTGATGCATTTCAAACTTCTTACCATTACAAAACATCTTCCATTAATTATGTACAATTTTCTATTTCATTCTAATCATATATTCCTTTTAATAGAAGTTGGCTTAAAACTTTTACACCTTTGATTTGATTCTTTATTATTTCTATTAATTATCTTTTCTAATTATTAATTCTCATGAACTTCAACTAGTATAAACCCCGTGCATTGCACGGAATTTTGTGAATGAATTTTTTTATTTGAAATCATCATCATTATACCAGTGTATTCCGTTTATTTGACACGTAACTTTTAAATTATTGTGCAATTGCATATTTGAAGTGTAACTTTTAAAATTATATTGTATTTAGTATAAAATGAAAGTATTGTGATCCTGTGCTGTTTTATTATAGGAAATTAATTGTTTTTGGACCGTTTTTATTTGTGATGTATAATATTTTCTTACAGCTATTGAAAATACTTGTAAATGCAATAATAAAGGGGAATAGTAATATTTTCTTACTAAAATATTTTTAGAAGGTTTATTATTTTTCCATTTCAGTATTTTAATGTCTGATGTTATAAATATTGTATTAATGTAAAATAATTTCTGAAAGCTATATATTTTTTTAAATTAATGTATTTTTAAAAATAAATTGTTATACTATTGAAAGCTCAATAATTCTGCTTTATAGAATTGTATGATTTTAAAAATAAATTGTTTTACTATTGAAAGACCAATAATCCTGCTGCATTTGGCAGATGACTGTGAGACTGTCATTTGTTATTTAGCAGCAAAATTATAGAATTGTATGATATGATGGTTATTATTGAGTTTATATAATTTTTTTTTCATCGAAAATTATATATGTACTATATACAGTGGGTCACATTAGCAAAAGATATGAAACTAAAATAAAATATGTAATTATAATTAGACAAAACGAGGTTACATTACCTAAGTTTTAAATGATTCTAGAATTAGAAAATAAATTATTATTACTATTGATTTTTTGCTTTACTAATTCTTAAATAAGGCTCATTCAAAAAAAAATCTTAAATAAGGCCATTTCATATAGTAATAATTAACATCATAATATAATAGCTTATTAATATGTTTAAGCTAGTCATCAAATCTATTATATAAATGAAAATGTATTACACAATAGTTTATAAGAAGACCAAATGGGATTCTCTTTTGAAAAGAGATATTCTTTTATTGTTGTAAATGTCGCAAATCCAATTATATCCTTAAGTGAAATTTGATCACTCCTTTTCTATTGTGATAGTTTAAGTATATAATATAGCTCCAACTATCAGCATAAGAATTTTATTAAGTGTGCATGTAAGTCAATTCTTATTACCTGTGGGCGTTTGTGAGCCTGAGTCTACGGGTGCCTTGTGAGTGTGTCTACATGAGTGGGACCACGGGACGCCGATTATGTGACGCACTAATCGTATATAATTTGGGGCCCTGGGCGAAATAGCAAATTGGGGCCCTTTTTCTTTATAATTTATAACCTATATGTACCTTCTACAATTATTAATTTTGCTTTTTTGATATGGGCCCTGGGCGACGGCCCCTCTTGCCCACCCGTAGGGCCGGCCCTGTTGACTATTGTCACGGCCTAACAGTGATAAAACTTTACCAACTAAACTTAATAGGTAAATTATTCAAAATTTTGTTCTCTTGTTGTCCAATGTTCTAATTTTCCTCATCTACAAATTGTCATAGACTATAAAGCAATTAGGGGCAAATTAATTAAGAAATTTCCAAATACAAGTATGCACTAATTACAAGTTCGAATGCTTAACGTTATTGTCTCTTAATGCATCAATGCCGTGTAGAGATATCCATGAAAGTTGATGTTCTTGTCACTTAAGAAACTAATTATATATTATTCTCTCTAATTGATTAATGTTTTGCTCTTTTCACTTTTTCTTCAACTTTTTATATATATTAACCAAGAATTAATTAAAAATAAGTTTTTTATTTTCACTAACAATATATAAGGGTAAGATTGTGTACATTAGACTCTCAAACCCTGCAACTTAGTTGAGAGTCACTTGTTCGCATTAATTAGGGCAATAAAATGTATGTGTGTGTTTATATATATATATACATATCAATGGGGTCAAATATTTAATGTTTTTTTGGTTCAAACTTATAATTACTTATAATCTCTCCGAATCAGTTTAGATGTCCCATTTGGGATTTCATGGATTTTAAGGGTTGAGTGGGGTCCATTAAAAAGGAGGTAGTTGAGTATTTTAATTGATTAAATTAAATGTAAAGGTGGTAGTTGGGTATTGAAAATTGGAAAAGTGAGGGTATTTAGGTAAAAAAAGGATAGACAAAAAAGAAAATGGGACAATTGATATGATTTTGCCAAATAAGGAAATGAGATATCTAAACTGATTTTCGCAGGGAGTATTAAAAAGGCTCATTAACTTATGTGCAACTTTTTATCTATTTGAAGTTAATTATTTATGTGAAGCTACAAATGATACTTACTAATAAGTTCCAATCAAAAATTTTTTGTCATCTTTATTAGCGGAAGTTACATACTTCTGATCTCTAAACCTCATCAAGATGGAGGCCACTTAATAATATTAGAGCGATAAAATGTAAAATTTTGTTGGCATTGTAATTTCCTTAGGCAACCTTAATAATCAACAACTTAATGTTAGACCGTAATTCTATTATCTATATATTGTTTCTTTCTTATGCCTCATAAATAATCTCATTCTTTTATCCTACGTCTTTACTTTCTCTCTTCCTCATTCATTTTACTAAAAAAATCTGAAAACCATTACACCTAAACAGAAATATGTATCAGAACGACAAAGATAAGGGATTTCAAATCGTACCCTCCACTCCTAAAAACCAACCAAACAACACTTATGAATCCCAATTTAGCATTTCATCAAACTCAAACAATAAATTCTTACCAAATCTCCACTCATATCTACCACTCCATGACCTAACATCTTTAAACACTACATTTGATCATACATCTTCATGTAACCCTAATAATAATATCATAAACCCTAATAATAATAACATAATAAACCCTAATGATGAACCAAACAAGGAACAAGATGAAGAACAAGAGATAAGAAGATTAAAAAGGATGATATCAAATAGAGAATCCGCAAGAAGATCTAGGCTTCGAAAACGAAAACAACTAGAAAATCTTCAATCACAAGTTTTGCAACTTCTTAGTGCAAATCACCAATTAGCCGAAAAACTTAACCTCGTTATGGAGTCTAATTACGAGTTACTTCAGGAGAATTCTAGACTTCGAGATGAATCTATCTGTTTACGTAACGAGTTGTTAATATCTATGAAATGTGATTTGGGATTGGATGATAATGGGGTTTGTACTAGGGCTAATAATCAAAGTCATGATAATAGCCCTAATAGTATTACTAGTTCTATGGATGTTCTACACTAAAGAATAAAAAAATGTTGTGTTTGTTCATGAGGTTAGCCATTTTTGGCCTCTTTTCATTGTGTGTGAAGAAATTCTTGTTGTTTGATGTGATGGGCCCACAATAATTATAATAATGTAATTTCAAATAATTTCAATTTTCATGATCTATTTATAGCATATCTATGGTTGTAAAGTTAAATTGCATAATTTTAATTGAATTTGTTTTCTTTAAAAGGTATGACTATTAATTATTATAGTTCTCAATATGTGATGCCCAAAATTTATATGTTACTTTTAAATTATGATATTATATGATCATTTCAAGATAATTTGTGATACCATGCTAGAAATTTTTTTTTTAATTTTGTAAATAGAAATGAAGAATGATGTAAGTAGTCATTTAAGATATTGAAAGTAGGCAGTAACAATTCGGTATTTAAGCATTAATGATAATGTAAGTAGTCATTAAGAATACGGTAAGTAGGCATTAATCTTTAATGGATTGGACTTAAAATACGTCTCTCAAAGAGATGGTCACTCAAAAGACTAGCTGGAAGGAAAATAATATTCATTAAATTATGGGCTTCAAAACTAGGCATTGAAAGGGAGGATATTTGTTCATTAATGGGCTTATGAGTTGGAGGATTGGGTTATCATTTTATCAATTTAGGATCAAAGAGCCTTACTTGCTTCCTTGATTAGTTACTTTCCAAGAGATCTCTTCATACCCTAGGAAACCCATACAATTTATTCATTAATACCAGTAGCACCCGGTATCTCAGCAACATTTATTTCTACACAAAAACTTGAACTAGATCGTCGCAAGTTAAGATGAAGTGTTGGTCAGCCCATTTAACTCACGTGTAATAATATTTTAATTTTTTGGGCATCTATCAATTTTGGCCTTTAACGTCAAAATTGATACCTTTAAGATCAAAATTGAAAAATGCCCAGAAAATGAGAAAAATGACAAGGTTGTTACATGCGTGAATTGGGCTGACCCAAATTAATGGTCTCATTATGAGGTGGTCTCGTCCAAGACTAGCTGTTATTTTTATTTATCTTTATTTTTCATACATTGCTTGTAATGCGTAACTCCAATTGAGTGTGACCAGATTCGATCCGAAATAACTCATATATAAAAACTGATTTATATTGTTCATTATTTACTAGTACTCATATGGTTCTAAATGTTTGATATTGAAGTTTTAGAGGTTGTATATCGATCCTTTATTATGATAATAAAAATTATATAAAATGATAAATCAAAAACATTTATCGGAAATTTTCGATAGTAAAAGAATATTTTACCCTTTGGCCCTAGCTTTTATTCACTCTAAATTAAGCTAAATTGAAAGCGACTGTATTAGAAAATAACTCAATCTAAAAAAGAATTTATTTTGAAATTGACTTGACTAACCATTTTTAAATGTGAACTCTAAAAAATACTACTTTCTCCGTTCTTTTTTGTTTGTCTACTTTAAGAAAAATAAATTTAAATTAGATTTTTGAAGTAGATAATAAAGATAAAATATATTCATGTGAGATTTTGTTAAATTTGTGTTGATGTAAAGTTTTTTAATATATAATTTTTATAATTTTTTATGAAGCGTTACTTAGAGATATTAAGACTTAAAATTTGCTAAAAAATGCTTGTAAAAGGTAAAGTGGCCAAACAAAAAGAAACAGAGAGAGTAATGTACTAACAATATTATATTACTCAAATAGTAATGTAGGATAATAATGTTTGTTGTAATGTTTGGCAAATTAAACAACTTGTTATAATGAAACAACTAATTTTAAATAAATTGCTCTTAAACGTATGCTTAAAATCAGCTGATTAAACGAATTGATAAAATCAACGGTTGAAATCAATCATTAACTACTGCTCCCTCCGTTCCTTTTTGTTTGTCCACTTTTAGAGAGAAATTTAAATTAGATTTTGGGTTTTTTATGAATTACAACCTCAAAGTTTTCTTGTTTTATGAATTACAGCCTCAAAGTTTTTTTTTTATGAATTACAGCCTCAAACTTTTGATTTTTCCTCAATCACGGCCAAGTGACCGGTTGACACCATTGACCAGCTTATTTTACCTTTGACTTTTTATTTTTCAGATTTTTCCTTTTTTTTTTTGAGTTTTCTTTTTTCTTTTTTCTTTTTTTTAATTTTATTCCTTCATCCTCCTCACATCTTCATCCTCTTCCTTCTTTTTCTCCATCATCTTCATCCTCTTCATCCTCCATTAATTTTCAAAATCACCATTAATCTTTAAAGACCCAATTTCTTTCCAAAATCCAAACCCTATTCTTTCTCCTTTTCAAGAATCTTAATCAAAGAACACCAAATTGGAAGGGATGAACATTCTGGGTATTTGAATTTCATCAAACTTTCAGTTTTCAAACAAGATCTTTCCGGGAATGGATTTTTAAATTCTGGGTAATAGGACTTTCTGCATTTAAAGTTTACCAAAAATTATTTCTGGGATGAACATTTTTTTTGCTTTTTTTGATGGGTTTAACTCTGGGTCTTTTGAACTTTTTTGGGTTTACAGTTTTGCTGTTCTTTTTCATTGTTTCTGCAGTTCATTTAGTGCCATTTAGCTTTGGGTATTTTTGTTAGGGTTAGCAAGTTTGCGGAATTGCAATTCAAACCCTTGAATGATTCTTTTTTTTTTTGTTTACTTCATTTTGAGTGTTGGGAATTGTGCAAAATGGTGTCTCTTTGTTTTGCATGTGATATTGAAAGCAAATTAATATGACATTTCTTCTGGGATTTTTTGCTAATTGTTTATATATATTGTAGGTATGATTGGCATGTAAATTTTGCATTTTCTTAAAATTTTTTTGGGTTCAAACTGATGTAAAGTTGAGTTCTTGAAAAAACCCAGAAATAATTTTTGCCATTTATGATGAATTTCAGGTTAGATGTGTATATCCATGATTACTTATTAAAGAGGGATCTAAAGGCTACTGCACAAGCCTTTCAAGCTGAAGGAAAGGTCTCATCTGATCCTGTTGGTATAATTTCCTCTTCCTGGAAGTTTACTGTAACTGTTTGTTTTATCTTTGCTTTTCAGCACTTTGTTTTAATGGGTTTTTGAGAATTGAGAAATAATTTTTTGAACAAGCATTTGGGGAATAACCCTCATTTTTCATCTACCCAATTGGTTCAATTACCTGAAAATGAGGGTTTTAAGAGTGGTTCAAGTTCAGTATCTCGATTTCAAGGTTTTAAAGAAGGATTAGGCAATTCAATTACCTGAATTCTAGAATTGATTTTGGGTTGATTTCAAATTGGGTTGAATGAGATTGTTCAAAGTTCTGAAGAATGAGGACCTTCAAAAAATATACCCAGAAATTTTATTTGAAATGGGATGAAGATGATTATGAAGAAGGAAGAAGATGATGAAGAGGATGGAGGAATTAAATTAGGGTTCTTCTAAAGGGGAAAGAATTCTAGGGTTTGGACTTTGGAAAGAAATTGGGTCTTTGAAGATTAATGGTGATTTTGAAAATTAATGGAGGATTGAAGATGATGAAGATGATGGAGAAAAAGGAGAGAGAAGATGAAGATGTAAGGAGGATGAAGGAATAAAATTAAAAAAAAGAAAAAAAAAAAAAGAAAACTCAAAAAAAAAAAAAAGAAAAATCTGAAAAATAAAAAGTCAAAGGTAAAATAAGCTGGTCAACGGTGTCAACCGGTCACTTGGCCGTGATTGAGGAAAAATCAAAAGTTTGAGGCTGTAATTCATAAAAAAAAAAACTTTGAGGCTGTAATTCATAAAACAATAAAACTTTGAGGCTGTAATTCATAAAAAACCCTTAGATTTTTGAAGTACATATTAATGATAAAATATATTCATGTGAGATCTTGTTAGATTTGTCTTGATGTAAAGTTTTTTAATATGTAATTTTAATAATTTTTTAAGATGCATACTTAACGATATTAAGGCTTAAAATTTGTTAAAACATGCGTGCAAAAGGTAAAGTGGACAAATAAAAAAAACGAAGGGAGTAATAATTAACATTCGTTTGGTAAATATCTAGGTCCAAACTCCGCAAAAAACAACCAACGGTAAATTCCCATACAAAACATTTACCTACATAAATATCTAGGTCCATAAAAATCTAATATACCACCAAAAAAATTTATCATAACAATCATTTTCCATCTGCAAATTTATCCAACTATCTACTATTATTATATTGTTCCAAAGTAGGTAAAAATGTTAGGTTACACCATTACATTAATTGCTGCTTGTTTCGGTCATTTTATCCTATTTACTTTTGACACAGAAATTAAGAAATTGAGTATAGTAGATATTTAAAAATAATATAATAGAGAATGTAAAGAATAAAAATGGTGAGATTGTATCTAAATATTAGAAATGAGACAAATTGGTCAATCACAATTTTTTGTAAAACTGTCAATTTGGGCTGATTCAATTCGCGAGTGTAGCAATCTGGAAATTTTTTTTGTTTGTTGGGCATTTTTCAATATTGATTTTAAAGGTATCAATTTTGACCTTAAAGATACCGATTTCAAAATTGATACCTTTAAGGTCAACATTGATATAAATGTTTTGAAAACTAAAATGTTGTTAACCTCGCGGATCGGGCCGACCCAAATTGATGGTCTTATAATGAGACCACCTCGTCCAAGTTTTTGGGTTTTTAAACTATTGTAAATAGGCATTAAGAAATAAGAATTATGTAAGTAGACATTAAGATATTGAAAGTAAACATTAAGGATACGATAAGTAACCATTAAAAATGATATAAGTAGACATTAAAAATATGGTAAGTAGACATTAATCTTTAATGAGTTGGACTTAAGATACGTCTCTCAAAAAGATCAAACCGTTTTTCAAAAGAGTAGCTGAAATATTTATTAAATGAAAATAGAGCAAATAGAGTGAGATGGGATTACTCTCCAATGCATGCATGTATGCCTATATGGCTAATTGGCTAGTGGGAAGAACAAGTAGCCCATACCTTCTTAAATGCTATTCCTATTTCCAAACTTCATATAAATGCTATTAGTCCCCTTTTCCAAATCCCATATTACTAACTCTCATTTCCAAAAAAAAAAAAAAAAATCTCTCAAATTCATACATTTCAAGGCTTCTTTTCTTCTTTTACTAACTCTTATTTTTTGCAAAATTTTTTCCAAATATTTACAATTTATTAGCTAATTACTATTTTTAAGTGAGTTCATATATATAAAACTAAATATGAATTTTCATTGGAGAAGTTTTGTTTGTAGAAAGGTTGTTCATTTATTTGAAAGCATGCAAATTAGAGATTTTGAATTTGGATTTGGGTTTCAATTAGCTTTGAAATTGTTGAAGAAAGTTGCTTTGGCAATTGGTACCATCACTTTTGCATTTGGTAAGCTTTTTTTTACATCCTTTAATGGTAAAGTTGTTGTACAGTCTTAATTCACACTATTTTAGCGTGCACCAAGTTAATAATAGTAAATATTTGTCAATGTAATTTGTATTTAATTGTACTCGACCATTGAAGGTTGGTACACAATAAAATAGTGTGAACTAAATTCATAGAAAACTTTCTCTTTTTACTACATCGTCATCTATCTTTGAAAGCTCTCACTTTTGAGCTTGTATTCTCTCCATCCTAAAAATTTGATTAACTAATTGAATAAAAAGGTGGAGCATATCTCTAAAATTGAACAAAAAACATTTTAGAAACGATAATACATTAAGTTAAGTGTTGCAAACTCAAGACGTCCTTTGAAAATTTTTTGATTTAAATATTTAATATTTTTTTACCTTTTACTGAACGTAGAAAGTACATCGATTAATGTTAATATATATATATTAATATTAAAATCTAAGTTTTGATCCTTTAGATATTTTGATGTGTACATTTTACTTCATCCTATCATATAATAAAAAATAATCATTTTAAGCTTAAATTACATAATGTCATTGTCAACATTAATTCTTTATGACCTTGATTTGTATATATCAATAAATTTTCAATTATTTGTATGGTAAATACTCCTAATATACCTGTTAATCATGCAATTAGTTATGATCAATAAATCATCATATACTCCCTCCAAATCATTTTAATTGTCTCATTTCCTTATTTGGCAAATTCATATCAATTGTCTCATTTCCTTTTTTGTCCATCTTTTTTTACCTAAATACCCCCACTTTTACTACTCCCAATACCCAACTACCACCTTTACAATTAATTTAATCAATTAAAATACCCAACTACTACCTTTTTAATGGACCCCACACCACCCTTAATAACCGTGAAAATAAATATCTTCCTAATTATTTGTTAATGTGAATAATAATTTGGCAGGAGGGGTGATAATAGGAAGCATAGCTGGAGGCATAAAAGGGCATACAACTGAATCAGGCTTATGTAGAGGTGCTGCAATTGGGGTTATGTCTGGTGCCATTCTTGCTCTTGAATTGCTTGATTCACTCCTTAATGGTCATTTTTTATCTAAGGTAAACTTAATTATATAACTAATTATATGCATCATAGAGTAATTAAAAAAAATATTTTTTGAAAAAATTTCCTCAATAATCCCACTTAATTGGTTATTTCTAAATAATCCAACTTTTGTATATTTATTGCTGACAACACTCATTTTTCACATTTTAACTGGCTATTATAGATTTATTATTAGGCGTTACACTCATTATTTTGCTAATGCTACTCCTCTTTTTAGTATGTACTTATCATAACTGGTTAAAATGTGGCAATGAGTGTTGTTAGTAACAAAGTACAGATGTTAGATTATTTAGAAATAATAAATGAGATTATTAAGGACAATTTTTCCTACTTTTTATTAGGGTCTTAATTATGTGCTTAAACATTTGATTATATGATCATATCCCAAGCAATCATTCCTCACTCTATATTCAATATTTTATTGTACATGCAATTTTAGCCCAAACGACCATAATGCGAAGAAACATGATAAAAATATATGCTATTTTAACGTTTTAATAATTAATTACATAAACATTTAATTTAGTTATAAATAAATATTTTTTATAAAAAATATTAGAGAATTAAATTGTCATAGTTCTCATGGTCCATTTGATGTTGACAAGTAGCGTATGTTAGTGGACCTTAATGGTTGTACGTTTGGTGCATTAATTTTGTAGAAACAATATAAACTGATTCTATTTTCTATATCACTCTTTTTACGTGCAACTTGTTGCTCATGCCAACCATTTCTTCTTTATGATTCATAATTGAAATGTAGTATTAAATTTAAAGGATAAGCATTTAAACGTTCAGGTCTTATCTTAGTTGAAAAACAAATACTCCCTCCACCTCTTTTTTATTGTCCACTTTTTGGTGGGCACGCAAATTAAGAAAAATAATAGTGGGGTATTTTAAGTGATTATAATAATTTTAAAGGTGATAATTGGGGTATTTAAGTGATTATAATAATTGGAAAGGTGGTAGGCGTGGGGTATTTTAAATAATAAAAGTCGAGATAGTTGGGGGTATTTACGTAAAAAATATTTGCCAAAAATAGAATTAGAGTGAACTAGCCAAATAAGAAAAGTGGACAATAAAAAAGAGTCGAAGGGAGTATAATTTTTTAAGTTAGATTTAGATTCGATGCTCATATATATATATATATATATATATATATATATATATATATATATATATATATATATATATATATATATATATATTTCGTTTGGCCTATCTTGTAATGAATATATATCTAATGTAGTTAATTATTCATTATATTTTTTGAGATTATTAATCAATGAATAGTGTAAAAGTATCTTGCATTTAATTAGGACTATAAGAATTAATGAATAAATGAAGTAATACATAATTTTAGTATAAGCTAAGGGACCCATTTCTTGCTTTTTGTACAAGGATTTGAAGTTTTTAACAAAGGGCATATCCAAATGTTAGATTTGGCAATCAAGTTTTTTTTTTTTTTTTTTTTTTTTGGACTTTTTTCGTTTTTAACTTTTAATAAACTCTTTTTTAATTCTTAAGACCAATGGATAAAAATCAGTGTTTTTACATATCTTATTTATAGAAATATTTTTTCCATTTGCTTGTCCTGTCTAGTTAATAATCCAATTATTAAATTATTACCTACTAGTATTATGTTACATCTACATAAGAAGTAGCATATTATTTTTTTCTTTTATCTAACTAATGAACTCATAGAGCAAATAATTAAATACTCCCTTTCTTAGATAATTAGATGGCGCTAATATTAATCAAATTAATCATATTGAAGTATTCTCTAGATATTTAAAAATTAGTAACAATTATCCCAATTTTGAAAATTAAAATTGATATCTATAATTGGAGAAAAGACTAATCTAATATATTATTAATACTCCTCAATTAATACTCTTTACGTCTCTTAATACAGGTTGTCTTATTTAAGTAAAAAAATTTATATTAAATAATCAAATAAGACAAACTTAAATAAACGGATCATAGTACAAAGTTTTTTCTTAGACAAGGAAACTGAAAATCCCATCAAAATTAGCCAACATGCTAAATTAGCTCATTTTTAGATTATAATACGATACGATAGACTCAGAGAAAAGAAGAGTTAAGTGAGATTTAATTTCAGAATCTTATTTAGAAAAGATAATAATTGCTCAAATTCAAACTAGATTTGATTCTCAAATTTTTTTATTTTATTTTAGTTTATTTTTAAAAAAACTCAAATTAGCTCCTTAATGCATCTCTTTTTGAGTAATTGATTAATTTTAGCAATTAAATGTTTGATGTTTGTGATGAAAATCAGGTTGCTCTTTTTGGAAGCATTTTCGACGGGAAAGCGTTTAGAGAATGGGTCAGTCCTGCAGTTCTCAAGGCTTACCAATGGCAAGTAAGTAAATATTAGAGAACAAGTTTATTAATTATAAACTTACGGTCTGTTTGGTAGGTGGTAATAAACCGCGGTAATGAGAATAAAAAAAAAACATATAGTTCAAATATTATTATTAATATTACTAAGAAAAATTAATTTGAATTCAGACAAGTATGAATGAAGGCATTGAAGATGGATCAGATTTGTACAACGTGGTTGAAATTCGTGGGGTTTCCATTGATCTCATCAGAAAGCTTCCAGTCTTCAAATTTCGTCCAAATTCATCATCAAAATCTCATCTTCCAATTTCACATAATCAAGTTTGTTGCACTATTTGTTTACAGGTAATTATTTTTTTTTGTTGGAGCAGGTAATTATTTTACTATAGTCCATTATAATCGTAATTAAAAATTAATAAATTCTTCAAATTTTGGTATAAATGAAGTTTATTTATGAGAATTTCTCATTTAATTGATTAGGTTCGCAAATTAGCAATTTAAACAAAATCATTTATTTTAGTGATATATATAAGTGATTAACCTAATTATTCAAACTTGTAATTATATGCAAAAACAAAAAAAAAAGCTAAACAAACTGATCACTTTTGTGATTTAGGAGTAATTATTACAAATAAATTGTTTTAAAAATAATTGACAGTTGATTTAGTGGTTGAAATTTGAAAACGCTTTTAGCCGTGTGATTAAGTTCGGTTTGACTTTTTTTGTAAATTATTATAAGTTGCTTTAATGTTTGAAGATTGAAAATATTTTATATTGCGAAATTTTTAACCAATATAGTATAACTATAAAGTTGACTTTGACTTTTGACTTTTTTGAACTCGGTCATTATAAATCGAAGATAATCTACTGATAATATATACTACTACTCCTATTTAATTAGCTAGCTCCTATTTTTTTTTGACTTATTAGAGGTATTAGGTTAAATAGAAGAATTGGAAATTGCTATTTCAATCATAAGAATATGTATTAAGTCGTAAGTTGTATCAGTCAATCATTTAAAAAGGCAGGCTTATTTTCGCATAATTTGCACCTTATTTCTCCCCTGCCTTCTATCTGACATCACATTTTTTATTACCTTTCATAATGCGTCATCTAAATATAATTATTGCGATTTTTGTTAGGATCTTGTCGAGGGCGAAAACGCACGACAGTTGCCCGGGTGTCAACACTTATTTCATATGATGTGCATAGATGAATGGCTTGCGCGAAGTACATCATGTCCAGTTTGTAGAAAAACCGTTGATTCTCCTGGTGATCTCTAGGGCACCAAAAATAATGTACTAGTCTACTACTACAAAACTAAAGTAAATTATTAGGAATAGCTAGAATGTAAAATTTTGAATACAATTGTGAGAGATGTGTTAGATATACGGGCTAAGTAGCCTAATTAGAAATCTTGGCTTATTGTTTTGACGTTTTTTAAGAGATGCTTTCTCATAAGAGTGGCTGAAATTGAATTGTAGAATACTTTGCTAATTCTTCTAATCTTTTGATGTCAAAATTAAGTTGCCAAACATTTCTATTTATGGCCCCATTTAATTTTCTCAATGCGTGGTATCAAAGTGGCCAAAAAGGGCAAAGTGAGAGGTAGAACAATTAGTTTATGTGAATTATTTCATTGTGGGAGGGGTTCAAAAAGATTTAACTAACTAATGTGTGTATTTTAATATTTAAAGCGTGTATTTCAACATTTAAATTGACATTTTAAACATTAAACAACTCATCACCATCATGTTCAGTGTATCTCGCTCATAGAAAACTATGGTCATGGTCTGGAGAGAAAAGGACGACGACAACTCATATCCATAAAGGAGAGCGCGGCAAAAAAGAGTCACTTGACTCGAGAAAGATTAAGAGAAGTACCTGCCACGTGAGAGATAAATAGTTAAAACAACTAAAAATCAAGTTTGAGTACGTTATAAAATTGTTAAGCTAATTAATGTTTAACAAATTCTCACATAAGACGATTTTAAAGTGAGACAATTTTTATTGTGTTGATTTAATAAACTTAAAAGATCACTAATCCTTAAAATGATTAATTACAAATTTACAATCATAAAGTGACTAGTTATTGCATCATTCCTTTAATTTCGATTTACTCGAGAGCAATTTATGTGTTCATTAGCTTTTTGATCATTGTCAATTTTCTTCCAATAAAATGAAAAAATAGTGGCATAATCTTGTATTGAAGGCAATATAAGGTTTTTTTATTTGAAATTACTACAACCGAGATAAAGTGAAATTCTTTTATTTTGAATATAAAACTAATTTAAATTAATTTCATTGACTACTATGTCTGTGTTTAATAAAAATGTAGAAATCTCATTTCAAAAAAAAAAAAAAAATAAAAAAATAAAAATGTAGAAATCCCGTTAAGATACAAGAGTATACATAAGATTTTACTCAACTTTGTAAATCAAGCAAATCCCCAAACCACATTACAAATTTTACAATTACAACAAACTGACGGAATGGTAGAGGAAGATGAAAGAGGGAAGATACGGAGGGGGCATGGCAGGCAAACAACATCATCATCGATACAGTATCCCGCTCAAAAGTGGAATCTGAATGTGGGAAGGTGAAGAACAATCCATTCCCGTACTCCCTTGAGAGAGTACCAGGGGAAAGCAGCCAATTTAACCCCTAAACGTTGCAAGCTAACAACATAACGGATAATTAAATTCGCACTTCAATAATCAAAACAATGCACAAAATGAATACGAAAGATGTTAACAGTCAACAGCTAACAACATAACGGATAATTATTTTTTCGACAGGCTTTCAACAGGTAGGGCCTTAAATGGACCTGACATTTAAAGGATCAACTTTTACTATATATGAAACGGGCCTTTCTATAATATTACTATTCAATATGAAAAAATTAAAAGTAAGCTGAATGTGCCCGATGATTCTACTAATTCAAGGAAAATATGAAAAAATTAAAAAAGAAAAAAAGAATTGGCCTTCCTATGTTTACTTGTATAATAACATTACTGCTCATATATGTGTTATTATAGGAAAATATCATATGAACAGGCCATCAAGCCCTGCCCGTTTAAAGCCCATTTTCCATTTTACACAATGCAGCCCGCTCTAGCCTGTTTATAGTTGAGCCCGGTCCGACCCATTGCACAGGTCTAACCACAATCAATCTTCCAAAAACAATATACTCAAAGATTAATTACTTATATAATAAGATTACATCAATGAACAAAATGCCGATCGAAGACAAAATGTATATATCTAGAAACAACACACTAAAATTGCATTGGTAACAATAGCTATGCTATAGAAAAAGGCAGATATCCGAGGATACTATATGAATGTTTCTAACTCATCAAGGCACGCGCAAGCATACATGTTTCTGGCATCGCGTGGCTAAAATAGGCTTCGCAGGGGTGGCAAGGAATGATGGATTGAATTTAAGTGTTTGTACAATCGAAAATCATGGGCTTCTGATTGGATCTATGGTGTGAAAAGCCACACAGGTCAATAATACTTCGCCAAAGACATGAAAAAAGAGATTCATGCTGACCGTAATGATTTGAGTACAGCCATAATGTTAGGTGGAATGGCACGTTAATCTACTTGCATGTCATCTCCTTTGCTCTTGTGATCTGAGGATGCGTTATCATCTGATCTACCATGATAACCTTTTGCATTTAATTTGTGCCTGCAAAACCTGTCATTGATTCAGAAATAACTAATCAGCTTAAAGAACACGAGTACTACCCACTCGAAAAAGAAAAATACGCTATATGACACCTCAAAGGAGGCGGTGAGTTTCAAAGTTCGGTTTCTGTGACCATAGACAGCTGACGTTGCTGATTGAAAACATCATTAACAAATCCAAAAGAGGACAACACTTCAAGCAGGGAAATGACAGATAAGTTGGTAGTTTACAAGCAATAAAGATGATTAGAAAAATAGTCTCTATGTCCAGCATATGGAATGCCAGTTTCAAGGAGTGCAACCATGGATGAGTTCGTCTACAGATCATGCCTATCCCTCACCCAATGCTTGCAGGCGGACATTTGAAAAACTAGTTCAGCCCACAAGTCATCAGAGAACATGCAGCATGCCTCTTTAGCCACAAACTTAAAAGAGCCGTGACAAGCAGCTTTGAAGGTTACAATCTTATTATTGATCAAGTTATCTTGATTAAGAATTTAAGATGAAGCATATTGAGAAACGCTGCAACCATGGGCACATTTAGGATTACGGAACATGTGCTACTCTGTAAAAATGGGCAGCAGATGTCACGTTTTATCAAGATATGAACCAAGATCAAAGCTCATTCAAGTAAATTGCTCGTAAAGCACTCATTTATCCTACAAATATGCCCTATTATACTAAAAGCCTTATCAAAAAGATAGTAGAAGAACGCAAAACAAAAAGACATTACTCTTGTAATTTTTTTGCATTTTCTTCAATGTCTCTTGAGCATATCGCTGGATCAAAATATTTGGGCTGCAAATCGTGCTCTTGAGTTGCGCCTCTCAGCCACTGTTCTAAATTAGTGCATTCAGCTAGAACCTAACACAACATAAAATAAATTTCAGAAGAAAGCAATAGCTCAATTGTTTATTTATCACTAATACCGTTGATATTTAACAAATTCCCGTAGAACCATACAGTTTCTCTTTCACTATCTGTAAGTGATCGTGCAGCTATCTGACATTCTTTAATCGTGTCAATCGCAGTATTCACTGCATGTTTCCAGCTCTCGTACTCCTTATAGCGGTATTCGATTGGATCCACCAACTACCAAAAAAAAGAAACGGTTCAGCACATTACAAGTGGTAATTATTATGTCAGATCAGAATTGAACTACAAACAACCTTTCCAAGATCGTGCAGCCTGTCAGCATAAACATGTGCAGATTCATCAACTCCATCCTCGTAAAGCCAGTCCTCGGTCTGCTGTAGCTTCTCACAGATGGCTGCCTTTTCTGGCTCTGAAGTATAATCCTTGTATGTACTCAAAATCTATGGAAGTACACAGCTTAGTTATTGTTCTAATATAACAGGAAAAAAAAGAAGAAAACTTTTCATCATCTCAATGACATTAAGCGGTTCCTACCTAGGCAAGCTTTTCTTTGAGTTATCTTTCAAATCAAAAAGTAAAAGTGCGTCTTGCCCATGAAAGGTGTGTTCCTTGCACCGATCAAAATTAAGAATATTACGTACACCACTACCTTACGAAACCCCCTTCATGCTTTTTTCCAACTAGCTTTTAGATTAAACCTAACCAATAGGCTATACCCTTAACACTACTTACAAATACTATGCCAAAAGACCCCCAAAATGATAGAAATATACAACATTATAAAAAAGTACTACTATAAAGTCATGCTGTAGACATACAAACATATTTCTTATCTCAAAAGGAAATACAAATGCAACATCTATATTTATCCACTATAAATTCATGCTGTAGACATACAAACATATGTCTTATCTCAAAAGGCAATACAAAAGCAACATCTATATTTATCCATGTGTTAATTTAGCTACCAAAAGTTCATACTTACCCCAAAGAAAATGCAGTAGATAAAGCAAGCACAGAAAGCTGAAATGCTAAATTACACTCGCAAAAATAAAACTGTTGCACATGCAGAGTATAAATTATGTATAGAATATGAAATTAATGATGCTTCAACCAGAATGCAGCAAGTCAATAACAAAAGAAAAATGGAAATTCAAAGCTCTACCTTATTGCGAGTTTCATACACATAAGACTCAAGGGTGTTTTTCTTCTCTTTGGCTTGCTCAACCTTGTAGTCTTGATCGGCTAGTGCAGCTTCTGTAGCTTTTAGAAGTTCTGTATCAGTTGTGCGACCTAATACACGCTCATCAATTGGTAATGCCATCCGAGCCATGGTTTTACCTTTCCTATTGTGATTCTAGAAAAAATAAAAAGAACTGTTGTATCAGCATTATAGTTTAGCTACAGTATAACTCCTTCTAAGGAGAAGGCCTAGCATCCTAGACCCTGGTGTAAATATGTTCAGGCTGAAAAAAACCACTACAACAAACATCAATTACTTCCAGTGGATTCTACCACAAATATCAAAATGTATACAATCCAATCCAAACAAATCAAACAACACTTGTGAAGGTACAATCAAAATGTTCATGGTACTGCAGTCATAAAAAGGTACCACTGTAGATTTTTCACCTTATTTACAATGTGACAAAAATAAAAGGAACAAAAATATGCCATCACTTCTGAGAGCATTGAAAACAAGCAGTATACATTGATATAAAATTCTACAGCTAAGAGACGGTCTCAAGCCCAGCCCATAAAAGATTTACGCCTACATACCGTGTTTTTAATGTCTAATTACATTATCCTTAATGCTAATGTATCGTATCCTTAATGCCTACTTTTAATATCTTAAATATCTACTTACATCATTTTTAATGCCTACTTACAGTATTTTGATATAATGAGCCAAACCAATTAGAGATGGTCTCTCAAAAAGACCGTCTCTCACAAGAATTTGTGAAAATTCTAAAACAAAAACAAAACAAACTAAAATCTCTTTTACATCATCCATTGTGACAGTCTTAGTAGAACAAGCATTCTAAGATAATACAGTATATTAAACAAGTTCTAAAGTACATGTTACTACCCTAGGGGACAAAAGCTTTAAAATCCAGTTCAAATTAATTCAGAGACCTAAAAATAAATTCAACAAAAAATACTACATGATTCCACTGTATTGATCTTGAGAGAATTTCAAGGCCTAAGATTGGATAGACAGTTCACTCAAGCCTAATAACATGACCATATGCCTCATTTGGTAGCCACTAATAACAGGTGGTAAGGTAGTAAGGTTTTCACAAATTTGCAAGGAAAACCCCATGGTAGTTCAACTAAGGCAAACAATGTGTTGAAATTTCAATTATCACCTAACACCATCTTCTCCCATGGCAATCAACAATTCAACATCAACAGCAACATCAACGGTATTGAATTTAATTTAAAAAAGTGTTTGAATATAGATATGCACTAACATAAAGTTGACATGTGATTTCTTTCCAAAATCACATTAGAATGTATAATTACACTATTACACTATACCAGAACTTTGACTTGATACTAAACGAAGAGTAGTGCTATACGGGCCAAACAACAATGCCAAGGAACTTAATTATGGGATGGAGAAAAATAAACAAACTTTGCATCAAAGTCAATCATAACAAATCATTTCCGATTAAATTGGTAAAATTGCTGCTATCGTAGTTCAAAGACGGCATCAACTCACATAGGATGCTGAAAAAGGCTTGGATGCAAAATGCTTATCTTCAGCATTGATTTCTGCATCGGGAGATTGATTCTCAAATTCTGCTTCCATCGATCCCGAGGATATGTCTGGATTGCTTCTCATAACTGGTTCGTCTACAGAGCCCCCTACAAGCTGTTATACACTGATATAATAAGTCCCCATTATAAGTGAGTAGAGAGCCCTCAGAGCAAGGGAGTATCACGGATGGAAGAAGATTGAGTTGATCCCAGCTCTCCAACCTCTCTTCTTATCCATATAACACCCTGTGCAAAGATGGGTATTGAAGTACATTCTGGGATTCAGAAAAGTTTTTTAAAAAAAAAACTCACAAAGGCAGATTGTAAAGTGACTGTCCCATCTAGACTGAGAACAGCTTTCACCTTCACATTAGCACTTTCAGTATTAGCCACCGGGAAAGGACCAATCTGCACAAGAAAGCATTGTGTGAATGTCACTATTAAACCACAAAAGATCTATGAAGATATAGGTTATAGTAGTAGGAAAATGACTGTTCAGAAGTTTGGCAATTTTCCAATCCCAAAGGCTAAATAAACTTCACTGCTGTTTTTAGTTTACTTTAGACACACTATATGCTAAAGCATGAATCTCCAAATCATCCCAAATGCTTGTCAAATTTAAAATGTGTATTACAGAACAAATAACAGATAGTTGTAGAGTATATCCAATTTTAACACTGCCAAACAACTAGTAACTCTTGCATGGCAGCCAGAGATCATACCCACCAAGAACAACCTTGGTTTTGAGGCACGAGGATCGAGGAGTGCATTAAGAAAATCAGGACATATGAGGAATTTGGTTGGGGTGGCACTCTGCCTCAGCGAACCTTACGCACTTTACAACATTTGCATAAATTACGACTGTACAGACTCGTTCTCATCCCGAACCAATGCATAAATTACGATTGTGCACAACCAATAGTGCTCTATGCCAATCAAGTTCATCGTTAGTTTATATCAATTATATCCACATTCTGAGCTCTAGAACTACACTTTTTTTTGTTAATTTCAACACAAGTTGGAAAATCTAGTCTTTCACTTCATTTGTCATAGTGTACTTACCAATACGAACACTAACAAAGGAAGGATATATCTCTGAGGTGTACCAATAATATGAAAGATGAAGTAAATTTTGAGGGTTTAAAAAGTAAATATGATGCTTTTTAGTTTAATGCATTAGACAAATGAGGTAACTTTTGTCTAAAAAGATATCTTAAAGTAAAAAGATTCATAATGAAAACTTTGTAAAATTTCCATTTGTGGAAAAAGGGACGAATACGAAGAAGTACTACAAATCCAACATAAATTGCCAATTGAGTTTTATATCAAATAAAAAAAATTTGCAGGATCATCACATGTCCACATTTCATAACCTACATGTCATTAAATAGCGCTCACCTAGACTAGACCTGGTTTTTAAGAGTCATTGTATGCAACTTAGCATTATTGTGATAACAAAAAATTTGTTTTCGATTGTCCCTTGATAATGAACATCATGTGCACGTTCACTTTAATAAAAAGGACATGATAAAAAAATAATATAAATATAGTCCATTATATTAAATGAAAAAAGTAGTAGCTCGTAATATACCTTAAAAATGCTGATTTTTGGAGATACACCTGGAGGTAATTCATGTTCATCAGCATAGAAGGCTTCCATTTGAAATTCACTACTTTTACACATCGTAAGCACCTTTTCGCTAGGAATTGGGTGGCCTTTAGGAAATAATACACCATTTGGAAGTGCATGTATGGGGCCATCCTCAAGTAAACAAAAACCTATGGAGAATGGTTGAGAATCCTCCACCTGCAATTGAAAGGAAAATCATGAAAAGAGGAACTGTCATCAAAAAACAAACACATAGCAAAACCATATAAACAAAACAATGCTTGGGCATCGAGCCTTCAGCCCAACACATACATAAAGTAAGATAAATAAAGCACTATCGAAAACTAATCAATGTTGACAACATTATGAAGAAGAAAGGGACTTCGCAATGAAAATAAACCACTAGATAACATATTTTCTGATTTTCGGAATAATAACTTTCTCAACTCAATAAGAGTAGAGTTGGGTCTCCGGGAGAGAAATTAACAAATTAAGGATGGTTGCTTCGTAAGTACTCATGGTAGAAAAATGCGAAAATAGTTAAATTTGGGTTAACTAACACGATGATGCATTATAGGGATAATGCGGTTGTCGTATAGCCAAATATTGGCCTCAACCATGAAATATCTCTTGGAATGGCCAAAGACGTGATCAATAACACCTTTACGATGGGTACAAAATCAATAAATTTGAAAAGCTTTACAATATGGCCAATACAATACGACACGACATTATTTTGCATTATGATAGTTAGTTTATCAATCACAGGGGTAAGGATGCGTACATCCGACTCTTCTAAACCCACCCTAAATGAGAGTCATTTAATAGCGTTGGGTTAATCGGAACCTAATATGTTGAAGATATAAGATTCAAGGGGGTCTGAGTGAAGCTCGAAACCATTAGGTATTAAGTTTCAATCAGAAACTCCATCCTAATATAAATGGAACTTCATTCTTATTCATTCCAAAAAGTCCAGCCAACAACCCACGTAACTTCCTTGGCAATACACCCATAGTTTTGAACCCCATAAGAGTGTCATTTGAACTATTTTCTAATTGTTTTACATACTTCAGAGCAAGAGTAGACCATGAATGTCAATAGAAATCAATTGTATGAAAACTATAGCTCAGAAATTAAAATATTTTAAAGTTGGGTTACTCATCATGCAAAAAAACGAGGTGACAGGCGCGTTTGCAAAAACGGTCACATTGTCGCAAAAAACGGTTATAAAAGAGAAGTAATAACAAAAATTGCGCCGATGTGGTATGTATTTAAATCAAATTGCATAAGGAGAGTTTTGAACTTATAATTGCATTATTTTTGTTGAACTAGATCTATTATGCAATAATATTCCCGTAGCTATTATAATTGCAGTATATGATATACTATCAGTGTACATTAATTAACTTATTATTTAATAATTTTTTTTAACTAAAATTATAAGTAAATATAAATTTAGTGATTTTAATAAAAGTTAATGAGTTTTAATCAAGTAATGTTGTAACAGTGAAATATTGTAGTGAAGGTGACATAGCGGCATTACACGTCACGGGACGATAACGCGATGTTTTGACCGTAAAAATTCAAACATCGTTGTACAACAGTATATAAAGTCGCGACAATTCTCAAACAGGTTTTATAAAGGGGGTTAACCTCCATTTCCAATTAGAGCAAAATTTTACAAATAACTATTCAAAAATAGGCTTCTAAAGCTTCACATTCCACGGGGGCTTCCAGGTCAGAAATACAGATGAGTGATATGTATAATAATAACAATAAATATATTACCATAGCAACGACATGAGAAGGAATAAGCGAAAAAAACAACTCAATATAACTCCCAGAAACACACATAGAAAAAATGAAGAAAAAGAAAACATAAAAGGCTGAGGAAGCCACTCGAATCTATTGACTATGGATGAAACATATGGTAGCAAAATATTCAATAAAAATTGAGCCTGAGCTGCTAATCAACTCCATCCTCTTTAGTATTTCTTGCTAAAAGTAATTGTAAGACTAAACTATTGTAGAATATGTCCATTGCAGCAGTAACTGCAACAATATTGCATCTGAAATAGGGAGATGAATTTTGTACTACCAATAATCGGAAGGAGGCTTACAAAGTGACTCCTATTCTAGAATTCCACCTAATAATGGTCAGCCACAAGATGAAAAGATGATAGTATCTTTGAGACATTTAATCTCACAATGTACACACATCAAATTATTGTTAAGCTTTAAAGGAAGAATATCATAGATACCTTACACAGTATGTTGAAAGCAAAAAATCACCTAAGGCAATCTATACAAGAAAAGGAGTCTTCGACCATGCATTGAATTATTGTAATAAAAGTATGAGCGATGAGAGATAAAGTGAAGGAATACAAGTCAGAAAAGTTGCAAACCTGGTAATCTTTCACACGGAAGTTTGGACTAAACATAGCACATTGCATTGCACAACCACGAGCAACACATTCACTGGCATTTAGCTTGCGACTAGGTTCTTTTCCAAATACTGATGACAGAACTCTGGTAATGGCTGGTATTCGCGATCCTGAACCAACAAGCTCAACAGACTGAATCTTCTCAACTGGGACACCAGAAACTAACAGAGCTTTTTGACATGGTTCAGCTATCCCCTTCAAAAGATCTGACGAGAGCTTTTCAAATTCATCCCTTGTAATAAAGCCTTTCACGTCTTTCTCATCCATCAAGCACTCAATGTTAAGCGGTGCTTCAAGGTTTGCACTCAAGACCTTCTTCAATTTCTCACAAGCTGACCGGAGCCGAATGCTAGCTCGGCGATTAGAATAAATATCAATGTTATAGTTCTGCTTAAATAGCCCTGCAAAGTGACGAAAGAGCACCTCATCAAAGTCTCGACCCCCTAAATTACTGTCAGAGGCATGAGAAAGTACTTTCATGTGTCCAGGTGCAAACGCAACAACTGCCACTTGAGTATCAGAATGTCCAATATCAACAAAGGCAGCATAGGATGGGCCCTTTTCAGAGAAGTCTGTCTTGTAAATCCCATAACCAAGGGCAGTAGCCGTGCAATCATGCAGCAACCTTAAAGGCTTAAGACCTGCAATAGCAGCAGCATCCAGATAAAGGCATCGCTGTAAATTAGTAAAGTAGGAGGGAATTCCAATCACACAATCTTTAAAAGGTGCTTCCAAACTTTTCTCAGCTGTCTGCTTCAAATGTGAAAAAAGCATTGCCAACAGTTGCACAGGAGTAAAATTATGTTGCTCCCCTAAGTATTGTACATGAATCAAAATACCACCATCAGGACCCTCAGAAGTCTCAAAGGGGAACAACCTTAAATCATCTTGAACCTTAGGATGATCGAATCTCCGACCTAACAGTCTTTTCACCTGAGAGATAGTAGATGTAGGATTCATAGTCGCAGAAGCAACAGCAGCAGCACCAAATAACCTCTGCTTCTCCCCAAACGATACCACACCTGGTGTCTCCCTTTTCGATTCCTCATTTAACAACACATCAATCCCCCTTTGTTTTACAGCAGCAACAACACAATTCTCATTTCCAATATCAAACCCTACAACACTCATTTTACCTTGAATTCTATTGGTATCTGTTGTCTGGTAACTCTACAAAGTTTTCTGCCTAAACAAAGGAAAAAATCAAAAAGCATCCTCCTATATTTCTAAACAAAAAATTTACACCAATTACCATCAAAATTCCTAAAATTAATATTAAACTAAACAATCAATTACGCATATTATCAAATATAATATCAATCAACGCTGAACAGAAGTCAAGCTATTCAATTACGTTCTCTCCATCACATTATCGAGCAAAACTTAAACAAATTAAACAATTATCACAATCAACTCAATAGCAAGTGACAGAAAAATTACAACACACAAATTCAAAAAATGATAAGAAAAAACCAGAAAAAATTCATCAACGAACAGAAGTCAAGCTATTCAATTACCTTCTCTCCATCACATTATCGAGCAAAACTTAAATTAAACAATTATCACAATCAACTCAATAGCAAGTGACAGAAAAACTACAACACACAAATTCAAAAAATGATAAGAAAAAAACCACAACAAAACAAATGAAGCTAAATTATAGTAGCATCGAAAATCATTATAACTCTAACAACTATAAGAATCGAAATCGACGGAAAAAAGACGATGACTTACCGATAATGGAAACGCGAATAGCAAAGAGAAGCGCCCTAGCAAACGGATAAAATTGGGACAAAAATGGGAGAATTTACAAAGACATCGAAATTTCTTCGTCAATTTAATCGATTTGAATGGGATTTTTTGGGAATGTGGAAGTAATTTGGTAAATTTATTAATTTAAATTTAAAAATGTGAAGTTAAAGAGAAGTAGTCCGTAGTCCGTAGACGTGCTTGAGAATCCAAAAAATCTGGTTTAAAGCGGAAAGTTTGTAAAAGCTCAACATTGGCCTTTCAATATCCGAATCTCAAGGGTCATCCCAAGCCTTAAGTAGAAACTCACTCAACTAGGGTTGATGTTGGGTTTTTGTAAATATATTTAAGGAAATATTATCTAGAAAAATTCAATTTGTTGGTGATTTTTTTTATAATGAAATGATTGACCTACTGATTAATCATGAATAATTTCAATTTTATGGGGTATTTGTCTAGGGTAAACTTAGGTAATCCATGATCTGTTATAATACATCAAAAAAGTAAATTGAAAATTATTTTAAATTTACATAAAAAATTTTGAATAATAAAAAATCACAATTTTTTAATAATAACATTTTTTCGATATTTTAGTTTAAATTTTTTTTTTAAAAAAATGTTATAGCAAGGTATTCGGGTTACCGGGTTTACTCTAGGAAAATACCTTTCAAAGTTGGAATCAGTCATGATTAATCAAAAGGTGTAATTATTATAGGGAAATCATAAATAAATTGAATTATTCTAGACAATTTTTAATAAGAAAAAAACTATAAATTCACTTTTCGAAAACTTCACATTTGATTCATATTCCTCATCATGATCACCCAAATCCAAGGGGCTTCAAATTCATATCCTCTTGATGCACGGTTTTCTTAAAGTTTCTCATATATTTGTTAACTAAAAAATTAAAATTTGAAGAAATAAATTTTACTTTATAGTTTTTTTTTTAGTTTACTTTATAGTTAAATTTTATTTCACTCTTGCCCGTTGTATAAATTAAGTACATTGTATGATATTTTGTTTGCGTGTAGGTGATTGTGAAATTTATTTTACGACAAATAAATTACAACAAAAGACAAAATATATTATGCTTTAAATATCTCCAAATATTCAATATATCAAATAATACTCAGTTAATAAATAAAACCGAAAAGATTTTATAAATAATTGAAAAAGAATGAAATAAAATATATGATTCTCTAATACATAAATGACCTGACCTAGAATGTAAAGAATGATAGTTAGATTGTAGTAAGTCATAGATATGAAAATAATTTACGGGAGTATTAATAATGACATCATCATCCAATATTAAAAATAAAACTTTTATTGAGGAAGTGACATGTAAGCAATTTCTTAAATGATAATGTCAGTTTTCTTCAATGACATCATCATCATTTTTTTAAGTTTGTATTGATCTTTCAAGATCTTCAATTCTTTAAATTCATAATAAGATGCACTAGCCTAAAATGGATGGTGACATGGTGTAGCCAAATTAAATTAATAGTAAACTGAACCTTAAATCTTTATATTATTGTTTACATTACTTTTATGATCAAAACATTCAATCCTAATACTTACAAGTTGCAAATACGCAAAGTTTATAAGTACATTTGAAGTCATAATATTCGACCATATTTAATTCCTTTAGACTACCGCTTTCGCATCATTAGGGCGTTACTATTACTAACACTATTCTTATTGGGAATCATTTTGTGATGTTGGATCAGATCATTCAAAGTTGTAAGGCTGGCATTAAGCTAGCTGTTGCTTGCTAATACTCCATGACATTAAAAAAAAAAAAAATCAGATAGTAAAATACTTCATCCGTTCCATTTTAGTTGCACCATTGAGTTTGACATAATATTTAAGGACTCGTCAAATCAGTATGGTATAAGTAGGGATGAAGTATGATTGATAGTGATATATGGGGTTGAAATAAAAAAATTGTTATGGGATGACGTATGAATGATGGTGATATGTGATAGGAATAAAGTGAGGATATAATAAGTAGATTATTTTTGCCAAAAATAGTAATATTGCAAGTAATATGAAACTTTCAAAAACGGTAAGTGTTGCAAGTAAAATGGAACGGAGGAAGTATAAGGTAACATGCCACAAATTATGAATTTGTGTCTACCTCTTCTTTGTTCATATGAAGAGTCTCATAATAGAATTGAGCGATTATGTAAAAAAAAAGTATTTTTTAGGTTTTATTATTATTATTATTATTATCGTTATTATTATTATTATTATTATTATTATTATTATTATTATTATTATTATTATTATTATTAAAATAATAATAATAATAATTATTATTATTATAAATATTTATTTGTGGAATCAATCATATGAATCTAAGTGATTAAGATAGCATAATTATCTAGCTAGCTTTAGATTCCAAGAGATTATTGATTAATCATGTGTATATATATTGATTGTATGCTATAATAATGATTAATGTGCATGTTATATTATTGTGTAATTAAAATTCATTAAAATACTCTAAAAACATGGTAATGAGGTAGGATATGGAATTATGGATCCATCATTTTTCAATCTAAAATGGGATATTTTATCCAAAAATTATAGACCCTTTGGATTAGAAATATGATTGATGCATTCCACTTGATTGAGGGCGGATGAGATTGGAACATGTGATATTTCGTTACATTGGTTTTAGATACCATGTCAAAGAACAAATTTATTATATCGGTCATGAGGATATGCGAAAAGAGTAGTCGTCTAAAGTTTTATATTTAAACCGCAAATAATTAGGAGTTTTTAAAATAATTTTTCCTATTTTCTCCAACTCTCCTAGTACATTATCACAATGAAATTATAATTTACTTTCATTCATAAGTTATAACACATATACTAATAATCAAATGGACATTAATTAATCTACTTGATTATGTGATTAAGCTAAAGTATATATAGTAAGTTATTGCTTAAATTTTTGTAGGTCTATATAATTAGTAGATGTGAAGTATATGACTTAGCTTTTTAACTATTTGAAAAGTTTTCAGACTCTGACCATAGATCTATCTATGTGTGGAAATACTGAGTATGATGATGATATCAAAAGTCAAAATGAAATTAAGTTTGTAAGAGTACCTCAAAACATACATTAATTAATACCAATCATGTAATTTCCATAAGTTGGAAATGAGTGGGCCTTACATGTGGATGAGATGGTACGGATGAGTCCACTATAGTGATAGAATCCAAAGTTACTAACGTGTTGTTTCGTTAGTGGTACTAAATGGTTGTAATGAGAATGATTTATAGTATAAAATTTTATTAAAAGTTTCATACTATTCCCATGGTAATGAAAATTCGATCACAAAAGTTTTTTTATTTACAAATTTCCATTACCACTTAATATCACCCCTCCCAATGGTAATGCCTTGGAAAAAAAAAGAAAATGAGATAATTGAAGTTAGACAAGCATAACTATCGAGGTAATTAAGAGATTTTTCAACCAAAATTGCACTAGTTTTTCATTCTCATTACCATCGTTTATTATCACTTACTCCCTCCGTTCCTTTTTATTTGTCCACTTTACCTTTTGCACACATTTTTTTGCAAATTTTAAGCCTTAATATCGCTAAATACGTATTATAAAAATTACATATTAAAAAACTTTACATCAAGACAAATCTAACAAGATCTCACATGAATATATTTTATCATCAATATATACTTCAAAAATCTAATTTAAATTTCTCTCTCTAAAAGTGGACAAACTTAAAGTGGACAAACAAAAAAGAGAGTAACAAATGAGTCGTAAAAGAATTGCATAAAGTTTGGAAAAAAATAAAAGGATATATCGAGTAAAAGTGATAAAAAAAAAAGTATACTTTATGAATAAGTGGCTGAAATGTATAGATGAAAGATTGTAAAAAAAAATGTCAAATAAAAGTATTTAATTAAAAATAAAAATAAAAAATTTAAAAATGACAAAAAAGGAAAAATGAGGTTGATTCTTTTAGGAGGGTGAGAAGAATTATTTGTCTTTGGATGACCTTTATATGTGCTTGCCATGACATATCAAGACTAGATATATCCATCTATATATGGCCCCATGTTGGACTTTAAAGCTCATGAAAGACAAAACTAACAATTTATGGAAATGTCCTTCATTAAAAATAACAATTCATGGAAATAGTATTAATTAATATTCCTTTATATTAGGACAATCAAATCTAAATTTTAGTCAAAATATTAGGTTTACATCAAATAAATTTACATTAATTCAGACAAAGTAGCAATAAATTTATATAAGTTTACTTAGTTTATATAAAAAATTAAACGCTAAAGTAGCAAGGTGTAGGAAAGATGGTTTTGGATTGGTGTGTAAGGTGGTTTTCTGGTGTTTCTGGTGTTCTATAGTCCACTCCTATGCTGTTTTGAGTGGTATGTCTCTTGGTCCCTCGTCCAATGGCTTTTTCCCCTCACGGGGTTTTTTATGCCGGCGGATCTGGGTCTCCTAGAGTCAGTGTTGTTTCCTTCCTTTCATTAATATATATCTTCCCATTTTTCAAAAAAAAAAAATTAAACGCTTAAGTATTTTTAAACTTTGCATGCAATAGAAACTGATAATACAAAACAGAATAGAGAGTAAAAAAATATTTATTTAAAAAAGTGCTACTTGTAACGAGAGTAGCCACAAGAATCTTAAATACAAGTTTATTTAGTTAGTAAATTAATCAAGCACCATTAAATAATTCCACTAGACATGGAATTAATTAGCATAATCATTGGAGTATTTAATGTATAATTTCATCATTCATTTAACTTAACCAACTCAATCTATTGTTAATTCGTGCACACTACATCACCAATTCATAGCAGTAATTAACTTAATTTCTTTTTTTTTATTTATTGTTATTATTATAATACTGACATGGTATGGTACCCTTGCACTATTGAAAAGTAACAAATTTATTCTAATTTTTAATTATTTTTTGGGTTACCAATTACCGTTAGTCACTACAACATAATTTGTTTTTAGTGGAATATATTTAACGACATTTAATTTTAATGTCGCTATTTTAATTTTCTAATAGTATATATAGAGAATTTAGTGGCATTTATTAGACTCTTTAGTAGCATAAAAATAAATCACACCAAACCTTTTGCGACATAGAATCTAGTGACATTTCTCACAAATGCCACTATAGACTATAGTAATAATTACTTATGCCACTAACGATCAAACAAAATGTTGCTAAATTACTTTATAGTGAAATTTAAAATAAAAACCAATAATTAATACAATAAAAATATGAATCAATGACATTTTTTTAATACCACTAAATATATAATATCGCAAAAAATTAAATTTATTGTAGTAAGTTATACCTTCAATTATTGGCGCCCACAAAAAAGAATCAAACCATTATTTCCTACTAACACTAAAGAGTGAAAATTTTACTTCTTTCGTATACGCTTCTATTCGAATCTAATCACTCAACGAAAATATTTCTAAAAGAAATAATTTGTATAAAATCATCACAAATTATTTATTTGACAATAACAAGTTAGAAAATAATTATCAGTATCATTATTTGATTTGATAAAAAAATTTAGCACAAATAAAATCTCAAGAATGATAAAGATTAAATTTATTTCTGCTCCATTCGGGTTAAATAGTAAGAATCAAATCTCTTTTATAGAAAAGAATGAGAAAGGCAAAAAGCTTTACAACTAGGCTAGTTCTGTAATTCATCGTTATATAATATCCTTGAGCATATAATTGTTGGAAATACTTCACATGTGAGAAAAATCCCACATCACTAAAATAATGGGTTGCGTAGACAATGGGTAAGCTTTTTAATACCATATAGTTTTTGAAAAAAGTGAACCTCACCAAACGTCAAACGTGTATACAAATCAATGCTTATTACCCATTAATTTGTAGGTTTGAGCCCCATAAGCATATCCACACAGTAAACCCACAATACAATTATATGACGAATTCTCACGGAATAACTATAATAACAAAGAAAATGGTGAAATTTATCATTTCTCACAATATAATTTGATTTTCCATTCCATATATATAACCTTTCTCAGCCAATGAAGAGAAAAGGCAAATAGAAACAAAACTTGGTAACAAAAACATTAGACCAACAAATCAAAACGGTCCAACATTATACTATCCCATTTCAATTTCATTATACTTACTACTGATACTAATATTTTTCCACACAATATATTACAATTGAACGCGAGTATTTCAGAACAGAGTAAGTATTCATAAAAGTAATACATTTGATCAATTGATCAAAAGCCGAGGAAGGTTGTCGATGGCGGCGGAGGTGGAGCCACCGCCGCCATTACGAACTCGAAAAAAGCTCTTAATTATCTTAAGATGACCTAAAACTTGTTTATAAACACCCATTTTAGTCTTACCCATGTTAGATAACATAGTCTTCTTTAACTTGAAAAGTCTCTTACCAATTTTAACTTTTAATTTGGTTATTCTAAATCTTAACCAACAAGAAGATTTAGATGATGATGATGATGAAGATCTTCTTATAATTACTTGATCAGCTTGTTTTAATGTCTTGTAGATTAAAAATTGTGCTTCCCTGTGGATTCTTTCTTGTGGGTCTTCTTTCTCTATTTTTGTGTAAGCATAGCTCATATTATTATTTTTTTTGTTGAATAAATTTGCCATTAATAATTAGTTTTTTAGAAATGGTGGATTTTTTTGGGAAATAATGGAAATACCCAAAAAAAAAAAGAAAAAAAAAGATTGATGGGAAAGAAATGGAAGAGGGGAGATTTGTTTAGTGGGAAGATGAATTGGGGTGTATTTATATAAGGAGGAGGGAGTGAGGTAGTCAAAGTCCTTTTTTGTTTATTTTTTGAAAAAAAAAATGTTTTATTGTTTTTATTTATTTTAATTTTATTGTCTTGTCATTCGGTCAAACAGTTAAAAGATACTCCCTCCGTTCCTTTATACTCTTCCTCCTTATTATAACGGGTAGTTTCAAAAGTTCTTCCACTTTAGAATACTTTCTATTTTTGAAAATTTTCATCTCACTTTTACCCCTGAAAACCCCACTTTTCTTACTTTACACTATTATTTAATTATTTTCACTCTCATACTTCGAATGCAATCATTACTTCACACTACTATTTAATTTTTTTTTCTCTCATAATTCCAATACAATTATTACTTTTCACTACTATATAATTAAAATAATTCCCACTACCACCAAAGATTCCATCTTTCTTAATATTTGTGAAAAACCCAAAGTGAAAGATAAAAAAGAAATGAAGGAAGTATAGATTTGATGAAGATTAAAAACTTTTTTTTTCCGAATATTCAATAGGATGTATTAACTAGCTTTAATTTTTTCTTTTTATCTCAATTTTTTAAAATTTACGGCTAATAATTAGTAACAACTATGAGTAATTTTTACTGGTAACTACATATACCCTTAACAATTGGTTTACATTGTAACAATTTGAAAGCTAATAAAAAAGTGAAAGTTAATCGGTCAATTAAATAAGTCGATTTAATTAAATAGCTAACAATCAATAACTAACAACTAATTATCACATACCCATAATAAAATAAATATGGATGGCAAGGAATACCATGTGCAAGTGCATGGGTATGCATTCTATTTATGTTTAGGGGCAAAATAATGTGTGAGAGAGAACAAAAAGAAAATATCAAATTTGCATTGTCTTAAATCTTAACAGAGAAAGTTATTCAAAAAAAAAAAAAATCTTAACAGAGAAATATCATCATCATCCAATTCAGTATATCCCGCTCATAGAAAACTATAGACTTAACAAAAATATATATTTAAATTTTAAAAATTAAACCCAGCCACTTGAAGAGTAATATTATGATGATTGATGAATTATGTAGAAGTACATAATTTCTGGAATTTGGTTACAATTTATTGAAAAATAAAATTTATTAGTTCACTAGTATGAAAGCTAGAGAGGTTGTATCATGCTTGTATCTATTATTATCACATGGGTTATGGTTGCATTTCTCCTGCTTTTGGTATTTTTATAAGAAATTTAACTCATTAAATAATTTATTAATTTTAAGTTTCAATTATCATTTAAAAATCTTTTATCCAAAAATTGATTTTATACTCGGAAATTATATTCTAAAATAACAATATGCTGATTTTTAGGGAAAATAAATAATGAAGAAAATAATAGGCAATGAATGAAAGATTATATGTTCAACATTTTTTAAAAAAATTTATGAAAAGTTAATATTAATAATCTAACCTTTCACCCATCTGCTGAAATAATCTCACATTTGAATTATTTTTAATAGTTTAATCTTTGCCTTTAGTTTGCTATCAATATACCTTTTTATTTTATAATAATTCAACATTTGTCATTAGTTTGCTATCACAATACCCTTTAAGCATGTTGATAGTAAACTAACGACAAAGGTTATTAACTATTAAAAAATAATTAATAATTAGCATTGTTAATAGCAGATAGGTAAAAGGTTGGATTATTAACATCAATTTTTCCGAAAATTTAATGGAATGCTAGCTATTATTAATAAAGAAGGATGGGGCATTAATTTATTCAGATCTTCTGCCCTAAAATATGGAAAACAGAACAAGTTGGTGTATATGGTGGTAGATAGGATACATATTAGTTATTGCTTGATGCTTCAACATTCAATGTAGTATGAGTCTATAAGACTATATAATACTCGCTCGGTTTCTTTATGTTCTTCCACCTTACTATAATGGGTAGTTTCAAAAGTTCTTCCACTTTAGAATACTTTCTATTTTAAGAAAGATTTTATCTCACTTTTACCCCTTAAAACCCCACTTTCTTTAATTCACACTAATATTTAATTATTTTCTCTCTCATACTTCCAATACAATCATTACTTCACACTACTATTTAATTATTTTTTTCTCTCATAATTCCAATACAATTATTACTTTCCACTACTATATAATTAAAATAATACTCACTACCACCAACGATTCTTTCTTTCTTAATATTTGTGAAAAACCCAAAGTGAAAGATAAAAAAGGAACGGAGGGAGTACAATATACTAAACCATTAATTTACATAATAGGTATCACAATTATATTTATTATTTTCGCCTAAAATTCTAACATAAAAACATAAATTATCAACAAATTAGCAAATATTATAATTTGTTTTCATTAATATTTAATATGAGGAGTATTCTTTATGATAAGTATAACAAGAATATAATTTTTGAGTGCAAAGTTATAATTTTAAAAAAACTAGAGAAATAAATTAAATATTCTTCATATATAATAAAACGGTCTCATACAAGATGGGCTGTTAGTAAAAATATTATTTTGGTCAAATTCCAAGTATAATCATTAGAGCATCATAAATATGTATTCCCTGATTTCTATCATATATATCATGTAAGAAATTTCTAAATGAAGAAAGAAAACATATACTTCCTCCTTCCTCCGTTTTATTATATTTGCTACATTGGACTTTTTACAATTTAATATGTTATTTTGATCATTTGTATATTGAAGTATACACAACTAAAAGTTATAAAAATTTAATATTATGAAAGCATGCGATTAGACAATTCAAACAAGATTCTACTTGATTATAATTTTTTCATACACATTAGCCGCAATATATAAAATACACCGTATAAACATCATATTCATTCAAAATCAGTAGTCTATAGACTAAATTCCAGACAAGAAGAGTAGGCAAAGTTGGAATCAAGTCAAATAGAGTGATAGGGATTTGACTTTTTGGTTAATTTTGAACCTCATATTAGTCATATAGTTGAATATTGTGGCAATTAGAGGTAGACAAGTGGAATAAAATAGATTTTAATTTAATTACGTCGTATACATAGAATTATAGTAAAACTAACATTAATCAATGTATAAATTAAGAAAATTCAAAGATCACCCATTTGAATACTTAATTTAACATAAAATTTGATTTAACATAAATTTAAATAGATTAATGTATAAGGTTGATTGACAGAAGAAGGACAAATAATACTCCCTCCAATTCAGTTCAGTTGTCCCATTTGGGATTGGCACGGATATTAAGAGTGAGTGGTAGTTGGGTATTTTAATTGATTAAATAATTGTAAAGATGGTAGTTGGGTATTTTAATTGATTAAATTAATTGTAAAGGTGGTAGTTGGGTATAGGGAATTGTAAAAGTGGGGTTTTAATTTGATTAAATTAATTGTAAAGGTGGTAGTGGGGTATTGGGAATTGGAAAAGTGAGGGTATTTAGGTAAAAAAAGATGTACCAAAATAGAAATGGGACAATTGATGTGAGTTGTCCCAATAAGGAAATGGGACAACTGAATTGAATTGGAGGGAGTAATAGATAAGACTATTTATATCGTTCAAGAATTTGCATATGCTTGCAAAGAAGCTCTTTCCTTCATCGTACTTAAATTTTATGATGGTTGACCTCATCGAAAGTTTTAAAAGGTACACATAATTGAGAACAAAGTGCATTGAAAAAGATTTGTATTAAGTTTTGGGTCAATTTATACGATTTTAAATTTCCTATGAATAGTATTGTCGAACTAGAAGAGGTGTTAGTTTTACATTTTCTGGTCTTTCTTTTATATTTCTTTTGATCCAAACATAGTAATAATACAATACAAAATATGTTCATAATATAATTTACGTTTAGTAAATTTGTTATATATATTTTTCATACTTTTTTAAATAGCTATATGCAACTTAAAAAATTCACACATATTTGAGTCAATAATAGTATTCGAGACAATTAGAAAAATGCTTTGATAACTTCAAAAAACACTTAAATGGCTATAGGAGAAGAAAATATAACACATAATGAAGTATTATTTCATGGTGATGAAATCATTCGTGTGGGCGGCGTTTTACTACATGTCACAACATACAGGACATAATTTTATTATTAAGATTATCTCTAAGCTTAGTTGTGAATGTCAGTGATGTTATGAACTAACTCATATTATACATATATATATATATATATATATATATATATATATATATATATATATATATATATATATATATATATATATGGTTAAGTTCCAGTGAGAACCAAGCTTATATGAGAACCGTGAGAACCAATCTCTCCGATAAAAATGTGTTACTTTTTCACAGAAAAGACGTTACTTTTGGACAAAAATATGTTACTTTTGTTTTTTTAAAAAAACTGTTACTTATTAGCAAAAAAATGTTACTTTCAGAAAAAAATATAAATACAAAGTAACACATTTTGTTCGAAAAGTAACACTTTTTTATGTTAAAAGTAACACCTTTTTGTGAGTTTTATTCAGAATTTTTTTCTTAAAGTAACACATTTTTACCTAAAAGTATCATCTTTTTTATTAAAAAAAAGTAACACATTTTTTCCTAATAGTAACATGTTTTTAGTAAAAAAGTAACACATTTTTGTCGGGCAGATTGGTTCTCACGGTTCTCATATAAGGATGGTTCTCACTGGAACTTCTTCCTATATATATATATATAGGTAGGTCATGTGAAATCTACTAAAATGGTGAAAACTGAAAATCAGACTGATTGTGGGAAAATGTGTACATACTATCGTATAGGGTGTACATATTTCTATGAAGAAAAACTTTCATATTATTTACAAAAATATTTTCTGAATATATATGCCTTATAAGCATGTATGGTAATTTGGCTTAAGGATAGATAATGCAATGTGCGAGGAATAAATAACTCATCTAAGGAATTTAATAAGGCTAATAATTTAGAATTTAAAAGACTTCAAGCTGACACGAATATTCTTGAAAAATGGGAGTAAATAAGTCAACCAAATTAAAAATTATTAGGCCTAAACCCAGCTACTTGACAATTTTTTTTTATTAAGTTCAATGGAAAGGGATGTATTAATGTTGTAGAATTGCAAGTTTTGTTAGTAACTAATTAATCTATCAGGTTATTGTTAAGGAACCAACTGAACCAAAAGTTTAAGCTGATGGTTGAGACGTCAAGATATGTTATATACTCTTACACGCCCCCTCACACAAGAGTCCTTTAAGCGAGAAGTGTGGATGCAACACAGGTCCTCCTCATACCTGGTGCTTATTATTCCACTTTATGAGGGGTGGTTGAGATTCGAACCTGTGATCTTTTGTCACACTGGCTTCTGATACCATGTTAAGAAACCAACTCAACCAAAAGTTTAAGCTGATGGTTAAAACGCTAAGATATGTTATATACTCTTATAGTTATTTCTCACTCTACCCAATAATTCAAAAAATAAAAATACTAATCAACTTTAAGTTCGTTATTGCCTTATCGAATGTCAATAATATCATATCAAACAGACATGGAAAGAGGGATCTATGCCACAGATCCATCAAAAATATGTAAAATTGAAGCTTTAATAGTTATAGTTAGAATACCATAATAATATTTTTAGTAGTTTGAGGTTCATAATATAAGCATGCCATAAAACTAAAAAATAAGAGGCTACAATCAGGGACTCCCCACGTCAAAAACGTAAAATTAATGGTTGTAAAAGAGTTCATATAGTAATAAATTGCAAAAATAAAGAGCTTCAGCCCTCAATTTGCTATTTCGCTCAGGGGCTCCAAAATATATAGGACCGACCCTGACTACCATTCATGCATTTCAATTGACAAGTACACATGATGGACAAGCACTTAATTTTGTCACTCCACCATACAACACACCCAAAAGGCCAAAACAATTGACACCATTAACAATTTTGTGTTCATTATGTTGGGCGTTGACATTCTATAAACTTATTACACTAGTAATGGCCTATATTTCTTCATTTTTTGTTTTTTTAGTACAACTTTTGGTATTAAAATATGTCTTTACTTAAATAACACTAATTATTGAATTGAATTTTTTAGAAAAAGACCTTTAGAAAAATTCAATAACATTATATATTTGGGTCGGCATATAAATACAAATATATATATATTATTATGAGGTTTTTGCCATAATTTGGTGGTCATTTGGGACTCTCAAGCTTCAAGAGACACTAGTCATCATGCCACGTATATATAGTCTACCAAATCATTTATGATATTGTTTTATTAAAATCAAATTGTTTTAAAAAAATAATTATAGAGACTATTGTAAATTAAATTTAAAGCCAGTTTAGAAGTAGTATTAAAAAAAGATAGTAGTAGTATTCAAAAAAAAAAAAAAGATAGTAGTAAGTAAAATATACAAATAAATAATAAATTTAACGAACTTTGAAGTTGACACATTGGATCCGAGGTGTCAAACTTTATTTTATAGCATTATTGAATACTTCCACCAAAATGCAAATTTGGAATTAACATTATGTAGTAATGAAATGAATGTGTATAAACAATTTGAGCATTTTTGGCATCTGATTAAAATAATTAATTTGACCAGCTAATTTATCAATTGGTTTACCCAACTGATTTTGAATGTACAGATAGAAACAACTTGTTTAAAAGTGGCTTATGCATCGTAATAAGTTGTTTTAATCAACTAATTTACCACAACATTAGTATTAGATGGTTCATCATCCAACTAACTATTCATGTCGAAATAAATAGAATTGTTCGATAAGCTATTTTGCAAAATATCCTCTATGTCTTTTTTTTTCGGAAAGTAGGAATATGAATATTAAAAGAAAAAAGAGAAAAATCTCACCGACCCCATTTGTATTCATATATTATTTCATCGTAATAAACATCATATTACAAAAGTAATTAATTTATGAGAATGAATTGAATATACTTCCTCCGTCCCCTAGTCATGTTGTTTATGTTATTTTCGTTCTTCATAATTCACTTACGATTTGCCACATTAGTGTTTTTGAACATAACATAACCTAGCTACTAAATCCTATGATTTATTTGGTCTCACATATTAACAAATTCCTTACAGTTGATTACGTGTCTGAATCCTATGATATTGTTGGTTAAAAATTCAAAACCTATCAACATTAACTTTTTTTCGAAAATTTTAGTCTCTATATTACCATTAATGGTTAACGAATGACCTTTATTTAGTGAACATTAACTAGTAAATAAGACGCATATACTTTTTGCTCCGCCCCTCTGCGCTACAGCTTAAAGACAAGTTCCCACCACATGACTAGATGTATGTGATGAACTCAAATACCCACTTAGACCTCATGTTAGGTAACAACTAACAAGGGAAAACAATAGGAAAAGAGGAGAATAGAGTAAATTATCTATGACTAGTAATTATTTATAGTTAAAGTGAGTAAATTATAAAATAAATATACTGCATTATATATTATTGATAATTTTTGAGATTACAAATTTAATTTATACATATAACTGTTAAAATTAAGTGTTTTTACTGCATAATATTTAATTTCATTTTATTAGTATTATAATTTATATACATCGATGCTAAATAAAATAATACATTCCACGAGTTTTTACAATACATTTATATCAATCATAGTCACACTGGTTATGCACAAGAGAATTTCAGCTATACAAATGAGGAAGACAGGAGAGGCATATAATGTTGAGTTCGTGATCACAAGAAACTCATAATAGAAAGATTAGTTATAAGGAGACTTTTCGAGTAGATGTGTTACAACTTCATCAATTTGGCTTGTGCCCAAACGGCATCTTTTTCGCATTTGCTCGTTCGAGGAACTACAATTAAAAGTTATTAGAAACAATCACGGAGAGTATGCTCGTTTGAGCACATGATTTACTTGTTCGAGCACTTTATTGCTCATATGAGCATGTTACTTATTTGATGTCCTTCAACTCCAAACATTGAATCGATAACCATCAACTATAATCATGTAACTCGATTCAAGATACAACCACGACATTTTGTTTTTTATTTTGATTTTTATTTTGAAGGAACACTATCTAACGCGGTATAACAGGTTAAATACAAGATAAACAGATCAAAACCTTGCACACAAAGTGATCAAAACTCGTGACAGTTATAGATTCGATGTGTTCGAAGTTTTAACTTAAACAAAACCGTTCCGAAAGTTAAGCTACATAAACGCAGCTCAAAGCAAAATCAAAGAAAACAAATGATTCTCAACAAGGAAAATAACCTAGTATATTACATTTAGCCATTCCCTGGTCCAATCGTAACTCCAGAAGGTTAGAACCTTGAAGTATAGTGATGCTGTTCTCTTGGCGAGCAATTTCTCAAACCCGGGTTGGAGGATGCATCAGTTACTGTGTAGCAAATAATACTAATTAGTTCATTTGACATAAATTACGACGATAGTGAACTAAATAAGACTACTCACTCGATTACCAAAAAACATTAAATTAGATATTCAAATCTGAAGGGACGGATCAGACATTCTAACTGAAGCGACTAATTCAAAGTAACTATTTTGAAAACGAAATGATAATACGATGTCAAACCTGTTGTTGCACTGGCATCTGAGCCTGCTGAGGCATTCCGTACCCACCATATCCAGGATAACCACCATAGAACATGTTGGGGTCCTGAGGAGCAGATACATATCCATAGGAATCATATCCTTGAGGATATCCATAATAAGCAGCAGCATTATTCCACTGGTTCTGATCAGGTTGTGACTGCATATAATGATAACACGAGAAAACCTTAAGCGAGAATTCTCATTGAGATACTTGATCAATTAATTAAAGAAGAAATGCCAACAAAACTTTACTTGTCTGTTGTTAGGACTACGACCCCAAGAAAGTCTGACATTTCGCCCACCTATTTGTACCCCATTCAATGCCTTCAAGGCCTCCTCAGCGCAACTCCTGTATAATCATCAACAAGACAAGATTATTTGTTGTTACCAGTATAAACCCGGTTGAAAAAAAGTTCGACATAATGCAATGATGAATCAGAAAACAAGGCAAACCTGGTAGTGAATTGAACAAACCCGCATTGCTTGCCCACTGGTATTTTTACATGAACCAATTCTCCAAACGAACTGAATGTTTGTCTCAAATGTTCATTTGTCACATTGGAATCTAAATTTCCAACAAAAATCTGGAACAAAAAAGTGCCAAAGTTAAAGAAATCATCAAATAAAAATTAGGATTTGATTTTCAAAAGAAGTACCCACAGTGGTATTATTGGGATCACTGTCATTCTGATTTCCCTGAGTATTCTGGTATGAAGCTGCGTTTGAAGAAAAAAATGAGGATAAAAACAACAAAAAACAATAGAATTTGTTTTCTCCCATCTTAACAAGACAATGCAATTCAAAAGTACCAAATATTATCAACTGAAAATTTGAGATAAAATAAAAACAGCCACAGCCATAGTTTGAAGATATGTACTACCATTTGTGAACATAAAAAGAGAGGTTTGACATACAAAAAGCTTCACATAGAAAACAATATCACACAATCAGATACATAACTTGGAAGTTCTAAAAAGTCTGGCACAATATGCCAGGCGCCAGCACATCCATCTAGCACTAAGCAAGAGTCTACAACCTTCTTTCAGCAAACTGGAAAATTAAAATCTTTATATGCTGCTCCTCATCAACAAAAAATCTTGAGAATCTAGAATGTTAGACCCTAAGACCTAAATTCACATCACATACGCAATAGCATGGTTTCACGTACAGCAGCCATGTTATAACTATCAAACAATCATATCACAATAATGGCATAATTAACAGGCTTACCCAAGGGAAAAAGTTACTGCCTCCATAACCTGCACCAATGATGACAACTGACCACGAAGAACTTGCAAGCCCAAAATTCGAGAATCACATACCATGAAGCAAAAAAAAGCACGAGAACATTCACCTAATTTTATAATATTACAGACTTAGAAAACTCAGATAAATTGAACACAACTGGAACTACTCTTTAATATTCTCTCCATCCCCATTACGCTGATCCACTTTCCATATTTAAATATTTCTGACTTTGCTCCTTTACCTCATTCAGTAGTTTGCCGCATCACCATCCTTCTCTCCTCTCCCACTGTTGCCCCCACTAAACTGCCTTTACTCTTAGCAAATAAAACTTTGTAAGGAGCATGAATCAGTAAATACCAAACTTTTGCTACCTACCTAAACATTTACAAGAACTAACTAAATCACTATTAACGAGAATAAGAGCACGCGACAAGTTCAACTAAATACAAAAAAACCTCAAAGAGAGCAGAAAATCTTCTAAGAACCAGTGCAACCCATTCATTAATCTATTAAGTGAATATTTGGATGAAAGGAACTAGAGGGAAAGAAAGCAAAGGGATTTGGAAGGATGAAAATTCCCTTGTTTGGATAACAAAATAGAAAGGAAGGGAATTGGAGGCAAAGGATTTTAGAGAGATTAGATGAATTTTTTTTTATTAAGGTCACAATCTCTTTAAATTTGAATTCGGAGGGAAAACTCTCATCTTCTTCCCCTCCTTTTACTTCTAAATAAACAAGAGCAACTTTTCTTCCATATCCTTCCTTGCTTTCCCTGCCCCTTCCCCTTCACTCCAAAATTATTATCTAAAGATGGTGTAAATTTAATGTGCTTTACAACTCATTTCAAACACTCGTGTAGTTCTAATATTAAGGGAAACAACATTGACAAGATAAATATATTTATCGACTGTAAGGTAAAGAATAGAGTGCAAGGACTCAACAGTGTAGGAAAAGAAAAAGACAAACGAGGGAACAGGAAAAGCTAAAGCGAAGAAATACAGTAAACAGCATCGTAAAATAAATGAACTGAACTGAAATGACGGATGAAATAAAGGATAAAAATGAAAATGAAAGGAAGAATAACTTTTAGCAACGGAAATTGCTGTAACGGAAAATTTATGACATTACTGACCTACGCCAGGCAACGTACTAAGAGGGTAACCATTTCGGCTGAATTCAGTCCCAGGCCCCTAAATGATAGAGCCTCCTGACACCCTGCTTTGAGACAATAGGAGTTCTATAAGTTTTTCAGTTTAGAATTTAAATGACTGTTCCCAGATTCTAAAACGAAAGCACTGGAACTGAATTTCTGTGCATCTTCAAGAGTACAACTGAATGTAGAAAGGGCCAACAATTGTAATGTAGACCAACATTGCGTAAATTAAAAGCCCTGCTTCCCACCTTACCAACCTTACACTCTAGAGCCCTTAATTTGAAATTCAACACAAGTTCCATAAATCAAACATGCATAGATAGAAGTAGAACAATCATAATATGAATTACATGCTTCTAAAGTTATATTAAGCACATCATCAAGTACGTACCTGTTCCATCAACACTTTTCTTGTTAGCAGCTGCTCCAATACGCATTGCACGGCCTGAGCACATCATACCATTCATCTCTGACATGGCACGTTGTTGTTCACTTTCATCTCCAAAACGAACAAATCCATAACCCTTTGTCCTACCAGTAAGCTTATCTATCACAACTTTGGCACCTTTCACCGATGGATAGTGAACTTTAAAAGTCTCTTGTAAGGTGTAATCAGTAACATCTGAAGCTAAATCTCCGACAAAAATAGTATAATCAGAAGCATCCTCTCCCCTTTTCTCACCAGAACCATAGGCCGCCCAATTTAATCTGTAATTTTGCTCAACATTTGGCATCAATGTATTATTGTACGTCTGCAAAATTCTTTCAGCAGATGCACGAGAAGAGAACTCTATAAATCCATAGCCCTCCGACTGGCCGGTCTGCTTATTACGGATGATTTTAACATTGACAAGCTGCATGGTTACACAAACATTAACCGCTACAAAAGCTAAGCTCAAAACACCACAATCTACACACATTGAAAGGAGTCCTGAAAGCAGAAACTTGTACAGATTGACTTAACATAACAATTTTCACACAAGAAGAAGTCTCCCATCTCATTTTTGTATCTCGAGTGGTCTCTATTCTACATGGCATATGCTATCTGCTAAAATATCTAACTGCTTCCAAAAAAATATAAAAGTTGATTATTTATAACTACACAGAATAAATCTAAGAAGATTTTATTTAACCAATATGAAAATATTCTCAAACACAAGTCTGACAAATAGGATCAACGGTTAACAAATTGGAAAACATGAATAGTCAATTTGAAGAATAATATGGATTAAAGGTTAAGCTTTCAACATCTTTTTGAAATCTTCATCATCTTCCTCAACTTCAAAAACTTAATTAACGATCCACAAAACATCAAAGATAATCATATTCCTAGATCCATATTAAAAAATACAAATAATAAACAGAAAACCACAACATCAAAAGAACATAACTTTTAATTAACTAAATCGAAGCGTAAACGAAATAAAATCACAAATTCACAATTCAACATTTTTAGATCAAAACAGCGAAGATGTATATAAATATATACCTCGCCGGTAGAAGCAAAACAAGTATGTATATAATTCTCATCCATCCAATACTGCAAATCTCCGATCCAAAGTGTACGAACTTCATCAGCGTTCGTCGCAGGAACTTGTGGTTGATTTTGATACTGTGGTTGAGACCAAACCTGTTGTTGCGCCGCCCAAGGTTGTTGTTGCTGATAGTGTTGTTGATCCATGGGAGGTGGAGCAACCCCAGCACCCTGTTGTTGTTGTCCTGGTTGCATCATTGTCGTTGACGACGAAATTGGCAAACCCTAGGAGAGAGAAAATAGAGAGAAGGAAAAGAGGAAGGAGATGACGAAGGAGATATATTGGAATTGTGAGGTAATGATTTATAAGCGGGAGATATTAATTTTTATACTTTGTAAAAAAAAAAAAGTAATAATAATAATAGAAGTATTGAAAAGTCAATTTGTATTCATCAAAAATTATTAAGTTTGACCATTACACGATCTTAAAATAAGAAATTTATAGGTTAATAATTATATTAATTAGCTATTTACCCAATGAATAGAGAAGGTCATTACTCACCTAAGTTTTTGTGAGTCATTAAATAAAACAATTTTATGACGAAATTGTTTTTAATGGCTGACTCATATAATATTTAGTATGTTAAAGTGATCACTCATAATTATAAAGGGATTTTCGTTTTATGGTTAGACGGTTTCATACATAACGAACAGTTAATTACTCACTATCATCTTTGGTTAACTTTAGATTATCAATGTTTGATTTTATTTATTTTATCGACTCAGAGATCTTAAGATCTTAAGATCTTAAAAATAAAAAATTTAGACTTAGATGCATCTAGTGATTCTATGTTTGAACCTTAGTCCACAACTTTTTTTCTTTTTGCATACAAATAAATTAAATAAAACTTTAATTTAAGTACACATATAAACAAACTTTAGGTAAACTTGTCAAAAATCAATTATTTTTTGTTTGATCCGCTAAATTTTCGCAGTTATTTATTTTTAAATAAATTCAACTATATAGTATAATTTCTGAAAATAAACTTATATTAATTATAACTAATTATTTGACTTACTAAGAAATTTTGAAAATTGTTAAGAACAATAGGTAAATTTATTTGTGCAAATAAACTACAAAATAATTAATCATGATTCAGCCTAAACAAAATCCTTTTGAAATATAATTTTCACAAAAAAGTGCATTTATGAGAATTAGTCATTATTATCTAATACTCCATATAATTAATTATTATTGTGTGGTGTAATTACACCCCTTTATTTCTTTTTATTTGTCTATTTTACTTTTGTATGATTTTCAAAGCAAACTTTGAATCTTAATATCTTTAAATTTACATTATAAAAAATTTATATATTAAAAACTTTGCATCAAAACTAAAATAACAAAATTCCATATATATATATATATATATATATATAATATTTTCAGTTTATACTTTAAAAATTAAATTTAAATTTCACTTTTTATTTATTTTTAAATTAAATTTCGCTCTTCTAAAATGAAAAAACTTACATGAACCATATTCGTTCCCCAACAGGCCTAAACTCAGAAAGAAAAAAGAAGAGAATTCATCTCCCTAAACTGAAAAAAGAAAGAATTCATCTCCCTAAATAAACACAAAATTACTTCAAGAAAATTATATTGGAATCTGTCCTATTTTCTCCTTCACCTGACCTCTCAACAAACACAGAATCAGATTCAGAATCAAGGATTAATTTGAGAGCGTGAGAAAGAAATGGCTCAGGCGGTGGAAGAATGGTACAAACAGATGCCAATCATCACTCGATCTTATCTTACCGCGGCTGTAGTCACCACAATCGGATGCTCCCTTGAGGTATGTTGCTTCAATTGTTTTAATTCTTCTATTAGAACTCAATTATAATTGTAAAGTTTTGATTTTTAGTACTGTTTTTAATGAAATTAGAGCTTGGATCTTTATTTTTTAGTTTGTTTTTGGATTGTATGAACTGGGTTTTACTCGTTTTGATATATTGATGTGGACTTGCTGTGATCGATGGCTTTGGGTCGTTAAAAATTTGTTTTGTAGTTTTCTGTTTATAAATTACGACCAATCTAGATTGTTAGGGTTTATGTTATAACTTGAGAGTTGAGACTAAGGGACCTTTTAGAAGTATGCATTTGAATGATTTTGGATTCTGAATGTTGTTCTGAGTCTATTATTTGGATAATTGAATTGGGTAAATTTATTTTCTGCTATGGTGGTTTGTTTGCTGGTGAGTATGTGAAGGCTTGTGACTGGAAGAAAACTTTAGTGAGACCTTTTTTTGGGTAGCTTTTCGAATGGTGATTGATGTGATTCATTCTAATGGCCTGAAAACTGGTTTTGAGTGTTGGTTATGTTTTATGAATTAGGACTTTCCTAGATTGAATGGGTTTTTTTTTTCAATGATTTGAAGTGATTTTATGTTATAATCTCAGGAAGGGATGTTTACAATAGGCATTTTAAAGTTTTGGACTGTGGACATTGTTGTGAGCTGACATTGGTATGATACTTAGGCACTTCTTTTTAGGCGTAAAATTAAATATTTAGACGCGTCCGACACTTGGGCATCTACCAATATCCAACATCAGTATCCGAGTCCAAGTAACATAGGTTGTGAGACTATATTTTTGAAGATTGAATTGGGATTTGTATTATCTGCTATGGTGTTCTGTTTGCTGGTGAGTATGTGAAGGCATGTGACTGTAATAGAACTGTTGGGAGACCTTGTTTTATTTTTTTGTGTTGCTTTTGAACAGTGATTGAGGTAGTTGGTTTGTTTCGGTTGGCCTAAAACTGAAGTGTGGTTTTATATGGGAGTTTTGTAACTGCTTATGGGATTTCAAGCCTTGAATGTTTTGGCTTATGATAAGGACATTATTTGTGGTTTGGCTTTATCTTGGAGTATACGTGAAAAATTATGGACTGGCGGTGCCCTAGTTTACCAGCTCTTCCTTGGGCACCTTTGCTATTTGCCATGGTAGAGGGTTTTTCAATAGTTTGCATTGATCCTACGCTATTGGTGTTGTAGTTTTGTTTTTTGCTTTGGGAGAAAAGATGTTTATATGCTTCTTTTTCGAACCCCAGGAGTTGCTCAATGGTTTTTTTTTTGTTTTTTTTTATTTTTTATTTTTATTTTTGAAATTATCATTGTAGATGTACTTTTAAAAAAATTCAGTTCCCCCCTTCAGTCTTCTTATGCCCATGGCCTTAAGTCTGTCCTACCAGTCAAAATCCATGCCTTGGCAATTTCAATTATGTCGTACATATGGTAATCCATAGTATATAATGAATTAATGACTAGTTTTTGATATGAAAATGCAAAAAGTACTTTCAGGGAATCAATATGGAAATTCCGATGTATGGATTTTGTGGAATAAGGAAATTACAATGTGAATTTAGCTATATTATAGAGCGAACACAAATAGAGAAGTTATAGTATGTGATGATGCCCAATGAACAAAAACTTCAATGTTTTCAGACATGGCTGCCTTTTCAATAAGCTTAACACTCTGAATTTATTAGTGACGTTCATTTCTTCCTATACTCCTAGCCCTTTGTGTTCTATGAAGCTGCTTTTGGTGTTGGGGAAGGAAGTGATTCTTTTGTTCCCAATTCCCATGATTGGATTTTTTGCTTTTGCCTGCTTACTAAGCTTGAGTTAGTCGGACCATAGATTTATTAGTGCTGTTTTCAAGCCTAGACAAAGTCCAAATTATATTGGATCGAAATTTAATGCTCAATATTTGGTGAGTTTCCGATCCCATATTAGGATATGGTTATGGCATTGTTGATGTTTTGTCATAAGCTCACCTTACTTTTATGCAAATAAAGTTAGAGCACGTATGCCAATCATCAAACGTCAAATTTCTAATAACTCGAGAATTTTTAGAGCCGACTTTTAGTAGGATAATATATCGTGCAAGTAATTGAAATACAACTAATTTGTTTATGTACATTTGCAGATCATTTCTCCATATAATCTGTATTTGAATCCTCGTCTTGTAATGAAACAATATCAATTCTGGCGGCTCGTCACCAATTTTTTGTACTTCCGTAAAATGGGTAAGTTTATTCATTTCTTCCTAATACCATTTTGGTTGAAAACTTGGACTTCCTTTGTCAGATAAATGGTGTTTCATTTCCGTTCCCCCCCCCTCCCCCCTCTTTTTTTCGGTGTATACAATTTATGTGCTTTTTTCCTTTTGTTAGATTTGGACTTCCTCTTCCACATGTTCTTTCTTGCTCGATATTGTAAACTTCTTGAAGAGAACTCCTTCCGGGGAAGGACTGCAGATTTCTTTTACATGCTTTTGTTTGGTGCATCCGTTTTAACCGGAATTGTGCTAGTCGGAGGAATGATACCATATGTGTCCGAGTCATTTGCAAAAATCATTTTCCTGAGCAATTCCTTGACATTCATGATGGTTAGTTTCTTCGTTTTACCTACCAAATTATGAATCGAATTTTCTGATGATTTTCTCATTTTTTTTATCAATGTCTAGGTATATGTGTGGAGCAAGCAAAATCCTTTTATCCATATGAGTTTCTTGGGCTTATTTACCTTTACAGCAGCTTATCTACCCTGGGTAAGGATCGCATTAGTTACCTAATTACCTTAATAAACTATCTGCTTGTAATGCTTCTGTTCTTGAATACAAGGTCACTAAATAGACAATTCTATTAATTAAATTAAACTAGAAACCTTTTTTTTTTGTAAAAAAGTTCGTAGTAGAAAATAAGTAAAAGGAGAAAGCTACTAAAAACACTAAAATTGCTCGTGTAGATGTTTGCATAGTTGTTTGCTGTTGCATTGTGCGACTATCCTGTTCAGTGCTCGTTCCTCTCATTTATGGCAATTTGCAAATGTGTTTTTTCTTCTCGAGATTTTTAGATGCTTCTATTTTTAGGATGTTACTTTAGGATAATAACACGTCAAGTGAAGGGTGTTTCTCCTTGATATTTTGTTGACGTTTTATGCTATCTCAAATTATTCATGTTTTTGCTCTGATTTCAGGTACTTTTAGGATTCTCTATACTAGTTGGTGCTAGCCCCTGGGTCGACCTTCTGGTAAACATATCTATACCCTTTGTGTCCTTTAGTTGTTTTGCACTTATTGGTAATTAGGCTTTTATTTATTAGGTTTTTTACGAGTTCTAGGGGCAGTTTTTCTATGCCTCCCGAGTGTTTTTATGGAAGAAGTCTATAGGATTATTGCGTCTAAAGTAACTTGCTTTCGTTTACATGTTACTCTTGAATTTGTAGGATTAAAGACTTCTCAGTTGCATGAAATATATATGTACTTGAAGAACCTTGGTCCTTTGGTGGTTAATATTTATGAAAACTTGGACACATGTTAGAATATTAGTCCCCATCTTCAATATTAATAGTTAGTTTCGAATTATGGATATAGTATAGTATAATAGCACATCAAATCATGTGCACTTCTTATTTACGTGATGTTGCGTATGATGTTTGTTAGTTGTTACCAGGGGTCAATTGGAAACAACCTTTTCATTATCCCTAACAAGGGTATTTTAAGGGTAAGGTTGCGTACATCCGACCCCACGACCCAAAACTCAACCCTAAATGGGTGCGGATGAAAGGTTGCGACATTTCCTAATTAGAAACACGTTATGCTTGGATTTTCAATATTACCTCGATTTTAATGGAGTGGTTGAAGGGGATGGAAGTAAAGACAACTACAATAAAGTGTTCGTTTATTAACTAATACTGAATCTCAATGGGGTTTTAGAACAATAGACTTTCGGTGCTGTCTTCAATTATTTCGTACCAAGTTTCGTTTTGGCCATTAATTGTGAACTTATTGTTTCCAAAACTGATGTCTGGTGTGTAGGGAATGATTGCCGGACATGCGTATTATTTCCTTGAAGACGTATATCCCAGAATGACAGGTCGTCGCCCTCTTAAAACTCCCTCGTTTATCAAAGTACTATTTGCAGACGAACCCGTTGTGATGGCACAGCCAGGAAACGTGCCTTTTGCTGCCCCACCAGCGGATGATCTCCATCAAGATTAGCCTGTATTTTCCCGAAACCAAATTAATAGCCTCGTGTTTGCTTGTAATTATTTACGCACAGGATGAGTCGAGAATGCGGTTGTTTGCAAGATTTGATCTTACTGATCAAACGAACTATGGGGTAAAGATTATTGTTACGCGGTTACTTTCTTAGGTTTTAGTTTAAATGTAAACTTCTAGTTAGCGACTTTTTCACGTTTTTTTTATTGGGATTAAAGTTTTGACATCGTCTTCTAAGTACAGGGCGAATGTGTGCGCATTTGTTAATTTTTTTTTTATTCTTTTACTTCTGATTCTGCCTTAAAATCAGTTATCTTGAAATTAGTTAGTGAAATTATTTTGTGGCTTCTTTGGTAGTGTTTTATGTTGATAAATTGCACGGATATAGTGATATATGCGAGACTATCTTGAAATCAGTATAGAGTCATTCATTTCTACTTGAAATTGACTTGAATGTTAATTTTTCATATCATATATTATCTCCTATTCAGCCTAAATGTCCTATTTAGTTTTTTATACATGAAATTTATGCTGGACCACCATGAATTGTGCCCAAATGGCCACTTGGCTGGCGGGTCACCGGTCATGAACAATAACTTGTTGTGCCGTGTCATGTCGTTTGCCCTCAAACAATATTATGTGATACAATGCAAACATCGAAGCACGCGAATTGAATGCTTGTGCCGTAGATTATGACACAATATTTTTGTAACAAAACTCCCCTAAATTGGTCATTAAAAGGATAGCTTGGCTGGTTATACCTATAAGCTAAATGATAGGTCGTTTTAAACATATTAAATGGTGATTGTAGCATGTCTGTGACCCATTGTGGCGATTTATAAGTCATGTTCGCGATCATGTCTAACTTTATTCACAAATAACAAAGAGAGTAACATTTAGATATAGGAGCGAATGTTACCGCTCTAAATAAATAGTACATATTGTACTTGATTAAGCACAAATTAATCAGGACGAAATTAACCTTGTACAAACAAAACATATTTAGGGTTAAGTTCATTCTATTTGCCTCGGCTCGACCTATTTTGTGGAAACTGAACATATCTTAGTACTTTCGGCCCGTTTGGTTAGTGATACTAAATGGTGGTAATGGGAATGATTTATAGTGTAAAATTTCATCAAAACTTTCATGTCAATACCATGGTAATGAAACTTTGATCACAAAAAAGTTTTTTTATTCACAAATTTTCATTACCTCCTAATACCACGTCTCTCATTGGTAATGCATTGGAATGAATTTTATGAATAAAATGAGATGATTGAAGGTTGTCAAGCATGACCATCAAGATAGCCTAGAGATTTTTTAACTAAAATTACACTAATTTTTCATTTCCATTGCCACGATTTGTTACCAACTATCAAACGGGCAGAAAGTACTCATGCCAATTACTCAATTAGGTTGACTTTTTGTGATGAATTTCAATTTATCATGCACATTGCACATGGCAATCCCAAAAGGTTGACTTTTTGGGGTATTTTTGACAATTTTAATCAGTTAATTAATGACATGTTTTAATCATAAGCAACTTAGGATCCATGGCGCAATGGTAGCGCGTCTGACTCCAGATCAGAAGGTTGCGTGTTCGATTCACGTTGGGTTCAATATCCCAATCCTCAAATGGATTCCATTTTTTTTCCCTGGCACTTGTTAATGTAATTTCATAAACCCCCAAACTAAACCCTAATTACTCTTTTCCACTTTCCTCAATCCCCACAATTTCTTCAATCTTCATTTTTCTCTCTCTAAAACACCCAAAATCAATGGCATTTTTAGCAAGATTTAGAGCAAGAACAATTGCCCCAATCCGAACTTACTCATCATCTTCACCATCATCAATCCTAAATCCAGATTCAAAAACAATTCTAACAAGCAAAGAGAAAACTAAAGCCGCACTTTCTCTTTTAAAATCTGAAAAAAACCCTGAAAAAATCCTTGAAATTTGTAGAGCTGCTTCTTTAACCCCTGAATCTTATCTTGATCGCATTTGCTTTTCCCTCGCTATTTCTAAGCTTTCTGAGTCTAATTATTTTGAGGGTATCCGCGGTTTTCTTGAGGAGCTTAAGAACCGTCCTGATTTGCGTAATGAGCGTTTTATATCTCATGCTATTGTGCTTTATGGCCAAGCAGGTATGACAATTTTCTAATCATTTTCTATTAATTGGGTTTCAATTGGTTTGATGTAATTGAATGCGGGTTTGACTTGGTGATTAGTTTCGATGTTTGAGATGATCAAGTTAGCGAATTAGTGATTGGTTTATTACTAGTGTTTAAATTTCGTATAAAAAGAGAGATTTTTTTTTATCTGATTGTTGAGTTGGATTAATGATTTCTGTGTAGTTTTGCCTTAGAACTCGTTGTTGGTATTTGAGATGACAATGTTAGCAAATTAATGAATTAATTGGGTTATTGCTTGAATTGTCAAAAAGTAAATGATGGAGCTAAGTGGGTTTTTAATTGGATTGATCAATTTGAATGTAGGTTTGATTTAATAATTTAGTTTTAGTTGTTTGAGAGTATTTTGTTTGCAAGTTGACATATATGCGTTATGAGTAATTGAGTAGAATTGGAAAAGAAAGTATTATTCATTGGGTTTATGAAGATAATTTATGGCTTGACTTAGAATTTAGATTTAGATATTGGAAATGATTTAGTTAGACATTGGTGGATTGGGTTTTTTTCTAGATTGTGAAAGAAAATTTCGGTCATCTGGTTTTGAATCGAATTTATCAAGTTGGATGAAGTTGTTTTTTGAAAATGCAGTTGGATCAAGTTAGTTGTGGATTTTACTTAGAGTTAAGATTTGTATTAATGATATGATTAGGTTATTGATTTAGTGAATTGGGTTATTGTTAGCAATGTTAGACCTTAACGAAAGCCACTAGCTTTTTCAGTGGTTTTGCAATTCATGTGTCTTCTAAGTTATAACGATGGAGTATTAACTTTATTTCGCCTCCCTCTCTTTAGCTACTTACGAGGCGTGTAGTTTCAAATTTCTAATTTTGCTGTTGATTGGATAATTTTATATCAGAACCTCAGAGATTTATGGTTTTGGCTTAGATTGGAGTTTGAGGTTAATTCAAAAATAAATGATAAAATGGAACTGGATGAGCAAATTGGTGGTTTTAATGTTTCCATTAGGTGTAGGCTGTAGCTCTGAAGTTTACTTTAGTGAGAACATGGTGCGTTTAAGAAGAAAAATCTTTATGTTTGGGTTTAATTTGTGTTTCATCAACAATATTTCATTGCCCCAATGTCATTAAGTGGCTCCTTGCTTGAGTGTGGTATTGAAATATTGAGATATTGAATAACAAATCTTGTATGAGACTGTTCCACCATGAGACGCACCCATACAATCTCATTGATCATTAAGATTGTAAGGAATTTACCTTTATACGTGATCACTTTGACACCGTAAAAAGTGATCACTTTAAGATTGTAAATGATCACTATAAGACTTTAAGTGTACAATGGGCCAAACCAATAGAGATGGTTTTACTGTGAGACCGTCTCTTTTGAGAGTTTGTAGATGTTGAAATATTAAGACTAGTTTGAAGTCAAATGTGTGATTTAATTGAATTGTGACTTTTGATTGTGGAATTGATTAGATCATAAGAAGTTCAAGTGTGGCTCTCCATGTTAATGTTCAGAGCTTGTTTAATGATAAAAGTTTTTCTGTTTTGACAAGGCAACGTGATTATATGAAAGGTGTGTAGGGTTATGAATCCAGTTGCAGATTTGTACTTTGTAATTTGTATTGTGTTAGTGTGACCTAAATTTGCGGGGCACAATTTAGAAATAGATTTTTGACACTTATCGTTTTTCTAGTTTGATATCCAGACATAGATGAGCTTTGAGCTGATGTCTAGTTTGTTTCTTTTATTGCTTACATTTTTCCGGGAAACTGAAGAACAATACCTTTTACAGGTATGCTCCAAAATGCCATTGATACTTTTCAGCATATGGAGCAATTGGGTATTGGTAGGACTGCCAAATCACTCAATGCTTTATTGTTCTCTAGCATGCTAGCGAAAAAATACAATGAGGTGAAGCGGATATTCATGGATTTTCCCAAGATGTATAACATTCAGCCTAATATTGATACTTACAATACCGTGATTAAGGCTTTCTGTGAGGCAGGTGAGTCGAGCTCAAGTTACTCAATTGTGGCCGAGATGGGTAGGAAACAATGTAAGCCAAATAATACAACATTCTCTACTATGATTGCTGGGTTTTATAAAGAGAAGAAGTTTGACGATGTGGGAAAAGTTCTAGAATTAATGAAAGAGCATGACATGAAACCAGGGCTTAGTATATATAATACCCGGATCCTGAGTCTCTGCAAGTTAGGAAGGTCATCCGAAGCTAAGGCTTTGTTGGACGGGATGCGTGAGAGGAAAATGAAGCCGAATTCAAACACATACGCTGATTTGATCCATGGGTTTTGTAAGGAAAGCAAGCTTGAGGATGCAAAGAAGTTATATAAAACTATGGTTACCCAAGGATATAAACCAAGCTCAACTTGCTATTTCACTCTCATCTATTTCTTGTGTAACGCTGGTGATTACGAGGCAGCATTGCCGATTGCTAAGGAAAGTATAGAGAAGAATTGGGTTCCAAATTTTAACACAATGAAATCTCTTGTTGAAGGTTTGGTGAGTATTTCGAAAGTCGAAGAAGCTAAGGATCTTGTGGCTCAAATCAAGGAAAAATTCCCGAACCAGGCTGATCTCTGGAAAGAAACCGAAGAGAAGCTGTCACAGTAAGACGGATGATAGACCCGTCTCTGAGATGGGCATAAAAGATCCAATTGTGGGAAAGGGTAAGTTTTGAATTTTCTGAAATGCACATGGTTATAGGTCTTATTGACAACAGAGGTGTTTAAGGGTACTTTTAGAAGAGGGTGTAATCACCCATTTTTGAGACTGGTTTCATGATTTGTCAGGGTAGGGCGTTAAAATATCAATCTTACAAGCTTTGTTGAACATGATATAAAATAAATTGCTAGTTGCAGTGAAACATAGTTCACTAGTCGATTCGCCTTTTGAATTCGTGTTGCACTTTAAACGGCTGAAAATAGTCTGAAGCCGACTATAATTCATTTTTTTGATTCGTCATTTGCGAGACGATTAGCGAATCATGTGACACTGACTAGTTGAGATGTATGCTTGATAACCATCTTTGTAAAAACTTCTGTCATTAGTTCTGCAGCGAAAATTTTAGTGTTCGTACATCTCCTAAAAGTGGATGTTTACTTGATTCATTTCGACTTCATTGTGTTTGTATCGTCCTGGTTGACATTTTTGTTCTGATTTGTGCTTCGAAGACTGCAACGATCCAGAGAATTTACCTTTGGATCTTCTACTTACGACACCATTTCGTTCTTTCCGTTGCGATACCCTTAGATTTGATTTCCATTCGAATCGACACGTATGGTGGAGGGTTGTGTCATTGGTGGAAATTTTGTGATGTATTGTTTTTAAGATTGGCAAATGGTGCCAAGTAGCAAAGGAAATGAGAGGCTCATAATATGAACTCAATAGGTACACCTTTTAGAGATCATTGCACTCTCCTAAGTTTATTTCTAATTTGTCATTTATGCTTCCAATAATTTGTTTTGGCAAACTTTTTCTTATTTCTTAAGTTTCGTTAGTGAGAATAATACTATTATTAAAAGTGAATTTTAAAACAAAATAAATAATAATAATATAATTATATTTAACAAGTAATTTGATGATAAATTTTAAATTTAATGCTATTTAAGTTAAAATAAATTTTTTAATAATTTAAAATTGAATATCATTGGTTTGTATTTTTGTTGAAAGACGTCAAACGTCTCTCAACTTAAAGGAACCTAATGAAAATGAAGTTATGCATTCGCATTTGGCGTCAAATAATTATTCTCTTGATACTTTATGGCAATGCCCTTGCTAATAAGCAATAAATGTTTTTTTTCTTAATCTTGATTGCTTCCAGATGAACCACGAGTATTCGAGTAACATGTAGCTCGAGAAATCGATAACCATAGCTTAATGACAAAGAGTTATTCCTTGCCTTAGGGCTTCTACAATGAAGATGCAATTGCGAAAGCACCAAGAACGTTTTATTCTTTTGGGGCCCGCTTGATAGTATATGTAGTATATTTAGCCTACTACAGGCCTTTGCATCGCGCATACAGTTCTTATTATTTACTAAGCTAATGTAACAATTTTACAAAAACGAAAGAATGCACGATGCAAGGACAGGTTACCAAATCGAATAGGTCATATCCTTGCAACTTGGAGGCAAGAGGTGTATTGCAAATGCCTGCAGCGTTAACCTTCCATATGTAAGAATTTTCGTATCAGACACAGTGTGAGGTATAGAAGGATGATCGGACAGCCAAACCTTCTCGGCATTGGGCCTGGCCATCAAGGGGAACGATTCAAAAACTCGAGTGGAGTGGGAGTAGCAAAATTTCCTGCTCAACAACCCCTTGCAATTGAAATGGGTTTACTACGCATGTGCTGCACTCCATATGCTGCCGTAGAACCCACTGTAGTACAAGCCACCAACCAACTGCAACAAATCACAAAACTCAGCTTTGCTTAGTCGCTTATGTCAATCGAAATTGAATGGTTGAACAACATGATTCGTTCGACTATATACCTCAGATATGTGATGTACGTCTGAGTCTGAGGAGTTCCAAGTTCAGGTTGTAGCAACGCAGCAGCAACTAACAAGAGTTGGAAAACTGTATTTACCTGTCCAGAGTAGTCGTATTGAGCATATAAGTATGTCAAGCATTGAACCCACTTTTAAGTGAAGCCGAACTACAGTTTCAATATTAAAACCGAACTAAGAACCTATCATGAAAAATTAAGATCATAACTTGACAACCCTAAACCACCTCCTCCCACAGTTTGCGTAAGGTAACAGAAAATTGACATTTGACGCACATTAAAACTTGACTTTGCAGGAACCTATCATTCTGAGAATCAACCTCGAGTCGGGGGATTCTTTGGTTGCATCCTCCTTTATGGGTATGACTTGCCGTCATCTTTCCCTCCCCAGACCCTGATCAAAGTTTTCTACGGGTGGGATATGTACGATGATGGTGATGACACACATTGTAACTTGAGACAAAAAACAGGAAACGGGACTGAATTCGAGAAGCAAAATAACTGACCTTACTGATGAATAAAGGCTCAACCTTTTCTGGAAGAGTTCCATCAAGGTTGAAGAAATCATACCAGCTCTTCCACTGTAGAAAGCTATTTTGTCAAAAGGCAGCAAAAAAGAAGCCAACTAATCTACGATGAGCAACCAACTACACTCACCTGCCACCTTAAGCTGCTGCCCCTTTTGTATACAGCACCACCGACTAGCATCACATCTCGTAGCACCACTAGACCGACGAGTCCAGCTTCAAAACAGAATCAAAAATTTATTCCTCTAAAAATCACGCATGTAATTACTGTTCAAACAAAACAGATGCATGTCTACTATCTACATAAAGAACAAAGCCTCAAGTGAATTTAATAAGCTACTTACGGTGCAAGAGACTTTTCTCTACCATTGCTAGAGCAACACTTCCGACGAGAACCTGGAATAGCAGAATCCATCAATAAGGAAAGATAACTACATCGAAGAATCTTAAAACTAGTAACTTCAGTTTTTATAGTTTGAACAGGGTGAATTTCCCCCTTTACCTTATCTGCAAGAGGATCTAGGTAAGAGCCAACCACGGAATTGATACCCATCCTCCTGGCCAGGAATCCGTCCAGCTACATCAACAAAAGACTTAGCGTATGATCATGAAAGTATTTGACCCGGCAAATTTAAAAGATATTCTCACCCAGTCAGTAGCGCCAGAAATGGCCAATCCCGCAAACGCGGGAAGATACCATTCATTAATAATCATCCTGCACAAATTACATTAAACCATAATGACTCGCCCCATCATGAAATTATCCATATAAAACGTATCCATTGGTCTATGCGTCAAGGAAAATGGAAATAAACAGTTAAAAATAGATGCTGTCTGTAAGATACTCAGATACAATATGACATAGTAAAAAGTCATAGATGAAACACATTCATATGTTATCGTCAAGATTGCAACTATTCATAACACTCCTTCGCAGTTCCCTATTTCCGTTTGCCTCTTACATTCTTGATATTATTTTCCCCTCTATTATTGTTTTTCTTAGCAGAACGACTTACAATTACAGCTTCTAAATGTGGACAAGTCATTAGCGCAAAAGTTAACTTCCCATCATATACAACATCTATGCTTCCACTTTCAGCACCTCTCGGTTTTCTCATCTTGAAAACTAACCAAACCAACGTAACACAACACAAACCAACAAGCACAATGATTCTAAATATAAGCTCGAAATTCGTCGCGGAAAACCTGCTGAGGTTCTTTATTCTGCTAGGGGATTATATCATGGCAAGAATCAACAGCATCAAGGAAAAATAGTCTCAAAAATTGAGTCCAGAATCAATCCGGAAAACCCTCTATTTCCCCTTGTCTTCTTATGAGGCCGAAACAACCCAAAACCACATTTTGGCGGAAAGACCGTGTTCGCTTAAAACGGGATTTAAAAGATGAATCAAGGCACCCAACACATTCCTGTACAACTCAAACGTTCCACAAGCGACAACTTCTAGAAAATACAAAGCAACCAGTCTCTTTCCACACTTTGTACTTACCAAATATTTCAGTGAGTAGGCCATTGATATCGATTACTTCGCACTACATAGCAAAAAAGGTGATAACTCATCAAAATCTTAAAAAAAGATTAAAGACCATCCTTGGAGAAGGGTTATTTTGGAACCTATAAAGAGCTCACTTTTCTCATTTCACAATTCATAGCCAATTAACACATGAAATACTTCCTCTACATTGTTTGGTCCATTGTCACATGATTCACTAACTTCCTAGCGAATCGCGAATCAAAAAAAAAAAATTATGATCGGTTTGGTCATCAAGATTCTCACATACTATTACTTCCTATAGGCTGTACACCTTTGATTTTGCAACACTTTTTTGGGTCGTCCCTCACATTTTGCTACATTTCTAAGTTCAGTTATGGTTCCACATTCACTCTCCTCCTTTCATCCATCTGCCTTCATTTAGTGCATATACTTCTTTCATCCTCCTCTTTTTTTTTTTTTTTTTTTTTTTTTTTTTTTTTTTTTTTTTTTTTTTTCCTTTCTTGGACTCCCACTAAAAATTAAAATATTGATTTTGCCAGATCAAAGGATTCAAAAAAGTACATTGATCAAGAGTTTCAGGTAATACATTATTGTTTTCCAGCATACAATACTAACCAGTATTAGTATTGTTTACTAGCTTTGATTATGTTTAATGTAATATACAACAAGAATCAACTTTGAAAACTATAATTAACATGAACAAATCTGAAAAAACGATGAGACTTACCAACCGAGGAAAGGACCTGAAATCATTCGGGAAAAAGAGACCAAATTGGGTAAGTTAACAAAACTATCAACAAGCCCAGAATTTTTAAATTCATCGACATCTGCATTAAGTTTCTCACTTTTATGACCCAATTGCTTAACAAACCCTAATTTAAACGGAAACCCTAATTGGGGATGCTGAATGAGCCTTAAACTACGAGGCAAAACGACGTCGCTGCGAACAAGAAGAGGGGTGGCAAAGAGAGAAAGCATCCAAGGAGGAGAAGAAAGGAAGAGAGGCCCATGTAATGATGGAAAAGAAAGAACTGCATCGGAAGAGAGTAATGGATTTCTGGAGAGTGGTTGAGTTTTTGTGATTGAAGTGAAATTGAAATTAGGGTTTTTGATGATCTTTTTCAGGGATCTTAATATCGCCATTAATGATGGTTTAAGAAATCAATTGAATATGAATATTGGAAATTGAATTGGGTTTGCTTTGATTGTGAAGTTGATTAGAAAGTAGATTGTTGAGTGGGTACAATACAATGTTAGCCCTAAGATTTGAAAAAAAGAAAATGGTTGAGATTGAGAAGCTTCAGGTGCAGATTAATGGAGGAAGGAAGATATACTGCAGAGGTTTACGAAGGGGTTTTTAGATTGGAAGAGGAATAGGATGAAGGTGGAGGGTAACTTTGATGAGATGGATCCCACACTATATGACACGTGTCGTTGACCTTTCTAATTCTATTTCTTGCAATGCTAGTAGCACTAGCACTTAAGTAGAATTACATAGTAGCTCAATTATAGTCAATATAATACTCTCTCCGTTTCTTTTTTATTGTCCATTTTTCTTATTTGGTCAATTCACTCTAGTTGTCCACTTCTATTTTTGGCAAAGGTTTCTTACCTATATAGTATATACCCCCAACTATCACAACTTATACTCCCTCCGGTTCAGTTTACTTGTCCCATTTCCTTTTTTGGCAATTCCTCTTTACTTGTCCCATTTCCTTTTTTGGATATCCTTATTTACATAAATACCCCCACTTTTTCAATTCCCAATACCAAACTATCACCTTTATAATTAATTTAATCAATTAAAATACCCAACTACCACTTTTTTACATATACCCCACCACTATCTTAATCTCCGTGCCCAGTCAAATGGGACATCTAAACTGGACCGGAGGGAGTATTATTTAAAATACCCCACATACCACCATTTCAACTATTATAATCACTTAAATGCCCCAATTACCACCTTTATGATTATTATAATCACTAAAATACCCCACTATTATTTTTAATTTATGTGCTCACTAGAAAGCAGACAATAAAAGAGGGGTGGAGGAGGTATGTCACACTCAGTAACAAATTTTATGGAACGTTAAGTAGTTAATAGCAAGTTTTTTTGGTTTGTTTTGAAATTTTGAATTAATTTGATGGTAACGATTTTTTGATAGTTGATATTTTAGTTTCTAAATTCATGCAAGCTTGTGAAATTCTTGAAAAAACAAAGTCAATTAATTGCTAGTTACAATTAAAAGATGACAATTAATTTTGTACTAGACTCAAATTTGTATATTGACATTGAATTTATAGGCTCATATCTTAAGTTTTTTGAACCTGATGATCTGTCCTGAGTCTTTTGCTAAAATACAATTGTAATTTGAATATTATGTTGAAACCTGAACTCAGACGTAAATTTATGCATTAACTCGTGTCTAGAGCAAATACATCTCCATCTACGCCTCACCCAACTCAAGAAAATTATTTAGCGTATTCATTTTGCAAATTTGGTTAAAAGGCAATAAAAATACTCGCTATTTTCATAATTATGCCAATATTTTTATTTTTGTTTGTCTCTTTTGTTTTTTAACATTTGTATTTTGAGTAATGTTCCAATCACTTTCTTTAATTCATATCTACATATTTTCACTTATTTTATCTCCCTTCAAATTCTATACACAAATTTTAATATTTTTATCACTTTTTAATATTCTTACACTTGTGTGATGTCATGTGACAATTTTCACTTACTTTATTTTAATTTATCTTTTTTGTAAAAGACAATAAAAAACTTGCTATAACAAGTCATTCGGTCATCAGGTTTATTCTAGGAAAACACCCCTTAAAATTGGGATTATTCATAGTTAATCAATATGTGGGATTATTGTAGGAAAATCACGAATAAGTTGAATTATTCTAGGTAATTTTTTCAAAAAATAAATAAATATTTATAGTGGGAAATAGGAGTAGTAACTATCAAAATTCAAAAGACAGGATTATATTGTTTTTCCAAAAAAAAAAATAATAAAATTAGTCAACATAATCACCTGCACGGTCGTGCATCCAACACAGGATTATATTGTACCAACCAAATTACTTGCACGCTTGTAAGCTGTAATACCAATTACCAATTGCCAACCATAATTCAACTTAATTTAATCTTTTGACAACAATTTAAACACATTAAAACAACAAATTATGAATATAATTTAATGGGTTTTTCTTAATTTATTTTCTAATTTATCAATGTATGGTTTATGATCACTTGCTAAAACAGGCAGATTCAAGTTTAGAGTATTGACAGCAATTTTTTTTAAGGTAATAAGGAGGAAAAAATATCATTAAGGGAGATGATATTTCTTGCTTGCTGCAGGACGGATTTCCTCGACGAGGAAGACCGTGCCAGCAGCAGCAGTAACAGCTCGGCTGAGACGCCGAGGAAGAACAGGAGGAGGAAGAATAGGAGAAGGTTTATAGATAGGAGATCGAAAAGTATTAAGGGTAATTATTTTACTGATCATCATTCCAAAATGATGTCCATTTCTACCGTTGTTAAGACTCTTTCTTTGAGAACTACTACTACCAAAGGTGTGATTGATTTCCTTTTGTTTTTGTTTGTTGATATTGTTTTTATGAATATGATTTGTTTCAATTGTATTTCGTGTTTGAGTCTGGTATTAGAAGCCAGCGTGATGGAAGGTTACGAGTTTGAACTTTAAATCTCACCTGTAATTACTTCATGGGTAATATTTTGTGCCGTGTATGAAAAAAGCATGTGTTGTGTTCATGTTTCTAGTCTAAATGACTCGTGTTTAAGGGGGCTTGATAGACATATATATCATAGAGGTACAATCATTAGCTTAAGTTTTTGGTTGATTTGGTTCTTGATGTGAAGGAACGAACTCAACCAAAAGCTTAAGCTAATGGTTGATGCTATACGATATGTTATATATTCTAACACGCCCCCTCATACGAGAGTCTTTTAGGCTAGAAGTGTGGATGCAGCATATGTCTTCCTCTTACCTGACACTAAGTACTCCACTTTAAACGAGGAGTAATTGAGATTCAAACCCATGACCTCTTGTTATGCTAGCTTCTGATATCATGTCAAAGAAACCAACTCAACCAAAAACTTAATCTGATGGTTGAGGGCCCAGGATATGTTATTATATACTCTAACACTTGGACACTCATACATGTGATTTCTTTTCGGAATGCATACAAGTGAGTTTTACTAGGTGTAGACAATGTAAGGTTTTGAATAGAAATGTCCCTAGTTAATTATATTGAATGTATGTCACCTTCATTTGAACAAGGATGATAAGATAGAAACATCAAAGAATGAGCAATGTGCAAGGCCTACAAGAATTTACAGTTACCTTTAATGTATGTATGTCACAGGTAAGAAACAGCATCAAAAGATGCTCGAATATGCCGAGAGATCAGTGGTAGACCAGAAAATTTCAGCTCAGATTTTCACATTTCGACAAATGGCTATGGCGACCAACAACTTTTGTATCGAAAACCTCGTGGGTGAAGGTGGATTTGGGAGGGTATACAAAGGGTACATTGAGGGTATAGACAAGGTATTATATCGAAAACAAAGTTTCGATCTTTTTTGTAAGTTTGTTTTCTTGACTTTTTTGTTTTGTTTCAATCAGATGGTGGCTGTGAAGCAACTTGACAGGAATGGAATGCAAGGAAACAGAGAATTTCTTTCTGAAGTTTTCATGCTCAGCCTTGTCGATCACCCAAATCTGGTCGATCTGATCGGATATTGTGCTGATGGAGATCAAAGAATCTTGGTTTATGAGTACATGGCTGGTGGTTCACTCGAAGATCATCTTTTAGGTAAATATATTTGGAGATTAAGCCTATGATCTAGCACTTATTCATGATCAAAAACCCGACATCGAAACATAGGGAGATTCTAGGCTCGGGTATGCCCAGATTCATATGATTAAAAACCTATTAATACTGAAGTGTGTTACATATAACACAACAGTATGGCAGTCGCCTGTCGGGTTTATTCAGTACACATGCAAGTATGGGCCCACCCGATACTAGTATCCTGGATTCGCGTGTTCCAGTCCCCTTTCAACTGATAAAGACTTGAACTTGTTCATTATTTGTGCCAAATCTAAACACTATTATTGTTGGCCTTTTCTAGCCTTCTATGATATTCATCAAGACAGTTGCTTAGAAACTACATTTTTTTCTGTGCATTTTCTAGATCTTCCACCAGAGGCGAAACCATTGGATTGGTTTACAAGGATGAAGATAGCAAGGGGCGCTGCAAAAGGGCTCGAGTACTTGCACGAGACTAGCAAGCCACCAGTGATCTATCGTGATTTCAAGGCATCAAACATACTACTAGACGAAGAATTTAATCCTAAACTCTCTGATTTCGGGCTTGCTAGGATAGGTCCAACCGGAGAAAAGGACCATGTATCAACGAGAGTCATGGGTACCTATGGATATTGTGCACCCGAGTATGCGATGACTGGTCAGCTTACCACAAAATCTGATGTTTACAGCTTCGGAGTTGTATTCCTTGAGCTTATCTCAGGGAGGAGAGCAATTGATACTACTAAACCAACTTCTGAACAAAATTTGGTTAGTTGGGTATGTCAAAACTTCTGAATCCAAAAAATTTTTCCTAGCATAGTTATGATTTTTAACATCTCAAGGATTGGGTTGGGTCGAGTTGGTTGCAACTTCAAGTCACTGTAAATGAATTCATTTCGGTTTGAAAAGAATAATCTAAAATTTTAGAGTCGACAGTTTTAGTCGGGTGTAACACTAAGTTTCATCCATTGTCACATGATTTACTAATCTCTTTGCGAATCGTGAATCAAAAAAAGAGAATTATAGTCGTTTTTAGGCTGTTTTAGGGTCATTTTGAGCGTTGTAAGTTTGAATAATGAATTACGGTCGGATTTATCATGCAGGCACAACCACTATTCAAGGACAGGAAGATGTTCAAAACAATGGCGGATCCATTGCTAGAAGAAAAGTATCCTGTCAAAGGCTTGTATCAAGCCCTTGCAGTCGCAGCTATGTGTCTTCAAGAAGAAGCTAGCACACGACCTTTGATAAGCGATGTTGTAACTGCTCTCGAGTTCCTAGCATCACCCGAAGATGACCTTGGAAGCCTTAGATCAGATTCACTCATCATAAAAGCTGTCGAGGAAGCAGACAGAGAGCGCGATCAACAAGAACAACAAGATATAGACAACGAAGAACAGGCACACGAAGATAAAGAGGAAAATCAACACGAGTACACGGTACAAGAAGTTTTATGACCCGAAAACACAATTTGATGCATAAAGGACATGAATTCTCCTTCAGTTTAACTGGTCATCCCTCCTACATCTGATAATTCGGTGAGATAATTTTCTGAGATGTAGATTTTAGACCATCCATCTCTTTGTATTTATGAAAGAGCTAGTGTTTGTAGATTGTAGCTAAAATTTCTTTCGCAGCGACCGGAAATTATATTCAAGGTCAAATTATTCCCTTTGCGAGGGACTTGTTTTTTAAGATCCCTACCGGAATCAAGAAGACTTGTTGAAAAGGCCAATCAGAAACAAATTCTTTGTTATCACAAGGGTATGATTGTATACATATAAATCTCGAAATCCCGCCTAAGGGAAAGCCATTTGACATTGAAGGCTGTAAACAAGGTGCTCATATGTCAAACTTGGAAAGAAAAGATAGCTTTTTTGATGAAGTTACTTCAAAGAGATGAGATCAAATTTGGGCACATATTCATGCTATGAATAGTATACAAATGGGTGTCGGGTGTTGATTTCATCGATTAAATAAATTTATCATACGAGATTAAAATCTAGATAGGAAACACGTAAAGGAGTCCACTCCACAGTCCAAACTTCGTAAACAAATTCCCATCCATACTTGCCTCCATCGACTCTCACGAGTCTAGGCTTGGCTAGCTCAAGAAATCCCCAAGAAAGGACTTTAGGCTAGCCTAAGTCCATTCATAACTTCTACGAACATAAACGAGAGGAATCGACAATTCTAAACCATGTAAAAATCCCAAAAACTTTTAAGTATCAATTTCATCTTAAGAATTATTCTTTGTAACAGAAGATAAAGCCAATTCAAGCAATGATCATCTAAAGCTTCTAACACTAATTAATAAGATTACTTACACATTGTGATGTGAATTAAAGTACTAATCAGATATTAGTATCTGCCTTAAGGTTTCTATAACCAAACCCATCAAACTTCTCGTTTTCTGAAACATCTACAACAGAACGCGTACTAGGGAGAAAAATTCTGTTATTACTTAGCTATTATTATTACTGTTACTGCTACTACTACTGCTGCTATTGTTCTGCTTCGTTCTCCAACTGATGCTCAACAACGACCCCAACGTAGCTGGGTTTGCTCGACTAGTTTGGAAACTAGCTGCACTACTAGTGATGCCTACATCGAGCTTCTTAGAGGCTTTGCTATGATCTAACTCGAGCCTTCGAAAATACTCGATCTCCGTCCTAACGAGTGATCCTACCGTGCCTCTAGTGCCTATTGCTAATGGAGCTCCTTTACCCATTTTTTCTGTGATGAGTATGTTGGTTAAGGACTTAAGGTTAAGGTGCTTTCTTTATATAACAATAGTTGTACAAATTGGTGTGTTTTTTTTGGTGTTAAAGTAACTTAGTTTTTGTGGGGAAGGCTTGTAAATTAAGCACAGTATGATGGTTGCTGAGTCTTTTTGGAGGATTGCTTTCGGTTACAGGCATCTTTGATCCTTTGCTTTATAGACTAGTTCTGTAGTTCATGTATGTTTTATCAACAAACAGGCTTAACTAAAAGCTTAAGCATGATGGTTGTAGCACCAATATATGTGATATACTTAAACATACCACCTCATACGAGAAGTCCTTTGAGTTAGGAGTATGAATACGATTTCAATCCAAATCTTGATAATTCATAAAAAAAAAAATGTATACGCTTATTGACTTGAAGTTAAAATATGAAATTTTAAAAATATATAGCTCCAGGTGATTATATTGTTTTTTTTTTTTTTTTAATTCCCGGGCAAGGATTGCTTGGGAGAAACCCTTGCAAGTTACAGCCTTATAGGGCATGATCTCATGTCGATAAAATCTTTATCATGTTAAATGATAATTAATCAATAATTATCATCCAACTAAAAGCTCCATATTAAAATAAGGTAAAGCTGATAATCGACAAGTACATGTTACCCTTCAATTTCAGACCTATGACCCTAATTTGAGGAACATACAATCGAATAATTGATCATAGTTTCTATAAGCAGGATACATGGTATAACGATGATTATGATACAATCGAGTAATTTTAGTAGAACACCTTAATGCTCCTCACTCAAAGGCTAAGTCAAATACATCCAAGGCGTTAACCTTTTCTTTTCTTGTTTTTCATCTAGTAATCTCCATTTAAAAATTCAACAAACCAATAAAATTTAAGGGAAATTGATAGAAAATAGTTGTACCCGTGGCAGAGGACATCAAAATGAAGTATTACAGCACTAGAACAAAAGTAAATACTGTTGTTTACCTGTAATTTTCTATAAAATGCTCAAAATTTACATTCAACAATAATTTCTCTTGATTTTGATGGACAGATAAAATACACATTTGTATTGGGGTAATGGACTAGCCTCATACCTTATTCTCAGTTTATGAAATGGATCAATTACTTATTGCCTTTTAAACCCCCTAACCTTTAATTATAAGTAACCTTACATTATGGTTTCGTACGACTATACAAACAGATGTAATATTAAGCTAAACAATTAGGAAATACTACTTGGAAGATGGCATGAATACCTCAACTTCCGATGTGAGGCGAGTGCAGTTTGTAGGGCACTTTGTACAGTTGCTCCTTCCTTAAACAATGCTTCATATAAGTGACATACAAAGAGAGACAACTCTTCCTCCTCATGGTCACTAAAGGCCTTGGGTGATTCCGTGCTTTTCTCGAGGTCGCTATCTTCCCAGTCACTTGTAGGACTCAATGCCTCGGGTGGTTCTTCCTCTTCTGCTTCTTCCTCCCCAAGTTCGAACTTTCCGTTCTCCAGAACATCGAAATCACCAGACCCAGGCAAAGTTGCTGATTGCGTATGATGAGGTTCCCCAGATGGACATATAACAGCTTTAGCGCCTGAGTCTAGTAAGGCCTTAATTAATGGCTTAACCAACCCATATCTTCCTGTGCTGATTACAATTCGGTCTCTCCAGGCTCCCACCTGAGAAGCATGGTACAAGACATTATTGGACCAGGATGTGTAACAGAAAAAAAAAAACAAGGGACTAAGAATAACATTGCCAAAGCTTTAATTCAACATATGGGGTCGGCTACATGATACAAAACACATCAACATGAGAGATAGATGAAAGCAAATAATAGATTATACATTATTCAGTTTTTGTTCGAATGAAGGGTTTAACTCCTGAGAATGACTCCGAAAAAGGTCCCTAGATACTACAATCACACACTCTTCTCTGCACTATAGACGAGTAAAAAGAAGTCAAAGAACAATCTATTTAATCCCCAAATATTCAGGTAGAAATAATTCCCCCCAGGACCCAGCCATATCAAATGGTACAATACCTTGACAATAAAAGTCCAAGGGTCATGCTTGCTCCTTTCAGCACTAAGATTAGCTACAATACCCTATCATAATTCTCATAGCATATTTTTCTCTTGCTTTAACTATAACTCGAAGATTACATTTTTTGAAAGAATTTTCATCTTTGCAATATCTTGGCTTGTTTACTATTTACAATATACTTCTATTTGAACAGCAAACAAAATAAATAGATAATTCTTAAATGACCTAACTTGGATTTAGGCTTTTTGTACAGCGGGAAAAACAAACAATAGTACGTGCACGGTGCACCTAGACCTAGCTAAATCTCAATGAAATAATATTAAATTAATGATTCTCTATTCCTTGTTTATAAAGTCAGAAAAAAATAAAAGAAAACAAATACCAATGATATCACCTAACCAACAACCTACAAATCACCAAACCCCATGTCCGTCTATGCAAACTGCTTATGCATACAACAGTGTATGTTCATGTTCTTATCTTCATATGATCTGCATACGTGTAGAACATTACTCTAAATCAAAATGGGCAAGAGCTTCAAATTCCGAAGAACCCAGTTTGTTAAGTTTTGATCACTGATCATTTACTATTACCAGGAAAGCACCCAAATCCTATCTCTAAATCAACTGTATGGGAAATGTGGTCAAAAACTGATCATCTCTTATTTCTCCAGGAATATTATGCTTTAAACTCAGAAATAAAATCTCTTCATCACATTCTTCTATTAAGTTCCACTAGAGAACCACCTCAAACATAAAATTTCTTCTTCAATTAATTAAGAAAAAATACCACTCATACAGGGGAAAGCTTATGAAGAGCTTTTCTAACCAAGGAGGCATCTCATATCTTGTTTAATCATGTTTGAGAATATGACAGCCGAGTGAATGAATCTTATTTGATAACACCTAGCTTCTACACTGGAAACTCTTGAGTCTTGTCTAAGAAAATGATGCAAGGGGGAAGACGGTATCTTGTTCATCACTTTGATGTTTAAAATGCCATTCCAAAATTTTAATTTTGTAGGAAAACTTGTGACATCAAGAGAATCACAAAAACCTAAGGTTGTGTTTGGGAACTAGCATTTCATTTCAAATTAATGATTTCAATTATGAAATCATGAATGTAGAATTTGAGAATGACAAGGTTTGGGATGTCATTCTCAAATCCTCATCTTTAAACTTAAAACAACAATTGTGGATTTGACTCAAATCCAAATTTGAAATTCTAGTATTTGCCAAACACTAATTTTGAGTCAAATCCATGTTTTCAAATGAAATCCTTGTTCCCAAACATAACATAAGGGAACACTCGAGGATGAGGGATATATCCTCTTTGATAATCTTAATAGCTTCAAATTAGGCATCCCTTTCCTAATTTGATAATGTTGTTTCTCTTCTAAACACATGACACTTTTCTGAGACATCGCAGAGCAAATTTCTGACAAACACTGACATGCATACAAGAATACAATTATCCCATCAACATATTGGATTATAGAAATAAACTTCGTTCTATGTGTTCAAGAGTTGAACAATTATTTTATAGGAAATTGTTGTGAGAATCAAATTCGTCAATACTATATGTGTACATACCATCCACCGAACATCCTCAGCCACCAGATGCATGGATGGAACAGTCCTCCTAAACATATATGCTCCAATTTCACGGTCATCTTCCATAACCTTTAAAGTCAAAAGAATTGATGAGTCTGCAACTTAAAAGAAATGGATTTGCACCAGAAAATAACAGCCAAAACCGTACCTGAGTTTGGCGTCCTATGTACCGATGGACTACACAACCAATTTGGAAATAGGGCTTATACGCCACCAAGTCTGCAATGGTTGAGATGGAGTTGAGTTTTGACATCTCCTTTCTACCCTGAACAGTCGATAAAAAACTGAAACGAACACTCTGTAGAAACTTGTCCGCAAGCTCACCAGGTTCAGCAACCACAAATACATCATTCTGCCAACTACATTTTTATTTATCAGGATGTCAATCTCTAGTCAAGCAAGAACATAAAATAAAAGCTGAATAGGATTAGACTAAGGAGAAAGCAGACTACATAAATAGGTCAAAGACATCAACCTCAAAATAGCACCCGTTGTGTCACTTTGTAGTGCTAAATGGACAATGCCCACTTGTGGTGCACTCTTCAACCTATTTAGTAATGACTGCACAGGCAATGAGAGTTGTCTGGGTCCTGGCGAAGATTTTGGAGGTGAAGTCGATTTTAAAGGTTGATGGCCATCCAAGCTCAAAGGGGGCACTAACTCGATGCGTCCAATCCTCTGAGCAACATCTGGACTATACAACAATGGGCTTGATGGAAAGCTTCCAGTAAACATAGGTGAAGTAAATGGTGAGGCTTTTGAGGTACCGGCTATAGCCTTAGGAGAATTTGAAACTCCTGTAACGGTCGAAAATCTTACTCCGCTACGGGAACAAAATGTTTCAAGTGCCTTTGTATGATGCACAATTCTTCCTGAATCAGGATTATTAGAAGCTTCCACAAGAAGTACATTACGCCTCCATCCCAAGGAAGGGCTATTATCTTCTAGAAATGCAAAAACAACATTAATATTGTTAGCAGTACATTATGGGATAATGGAACAATAACGTGAATCATGGCTAAAAAAAATTACAAAAGGTGTGCTTTTAACATATAATTGCATTTTTATTGTTGAACTACTATTATTTTCCGGTAATATGCCCATAGCTATAATAATCATGTAATTTCCAAAAAAAATTTACAAAAGGTGTGCTTTTAACATATAATTGCATTTTTTTGAAGTTAATAAACTTATTAGTTTTTTTGAAGTTACTTAACTCTATGAGTAACTATAAATTAAGTGATATATAATATTGAAGTTAAAGGTTATTAATGAAATTTTACGGGGAGACAAATAACGTTGTAACGGTGAAATAATGGGCGTTACACGTTACGTAACTGTCAACACAGTGTTTTAATCGTGAAAACTCATGCACTGTTATAAAAGTATATAACAGGATTAAAGTCGCGTCAACTCTCAACCAGGTTACAGACGGACATTACGGACGGGGAGTTTTTTATTCAGTGGTTAATAGGACATGTACTCCTTTTATGGATACCTTTCCAATGCATAGATAAAAGAGAATTACTTCCATTATATGTATGTCAGTATAATGGAGAAGCTAAAAGAAAAATGCAGACCATGCAGAAAAAAATCAGTGTTAGAGAATTTACACCAGAATAATAGCTCAGAACTAGTACCATTAGCTGACTTTGGCTTGGACGAATTTTGAGATTTTACACTATCCGACCATCTTTCATCTTGTTGGTATGGCAACATAAGCCTCTGACAAACACTTCTGAATGCCTCAGAATTATGCTTGATATACTCCTCTGCAGCACTTTCCAACCTCAACCAACCCGCAGGGTCCGTCTCATCCAGGTCCATATCACATCGGTCATCCACTATAAGGAAGTACAGCACAAAGAAGACTATAATAAAACAAAGGGACATAAAATGCATCACAAATATTATTGACAAAGCAAGTCAAAAAAAGTTCTAACCAGGATTAAACCGAAAGTAGTGAATATCAGGAAGCAACGGTAGCAGCGTACTTAAAGCTTCCTCAACTCGTTCTACCGAACAAGCGCTCTCGATTAGCACAGGAACCGTGTCCAAAATTGCCCATCCACCCTTCCTGATCTGTAATATTAATTCGTCAACAAGAATTTTTTCATTCCACTTGATATACTTCACATTCTTATTGAAAATTAGACTAATATTGAGGTGTTAATGAGCAAGGGTAGTTTGCACACTACTTGAGCTTTGCTCAAGTGAGCTCGACTCGAGTCCTGCTCGGATCAAGATCTTAATAAGCCAAGCCAACTTTGCATAGGCTCAATTCGAAAAACCAATGAACATTGAACAGGCTCAACTTAAAATTACAATTTTCATAAAGCTATATTTGATTTTAGATATAATTTCAAGTTATCACTAAATCCAAAGATTTTCATGATTGAACTCCGCAATTCCCGTAAAAGGGAAAAAAAGAATATCAGTATTAGTCCTCACAACAAAGTGGAGCTTTGTTGATTATTTTTCACAAAAAGTATTTATGAAAATTCAAAAAATCATTTTTTTGAGTTCAAACACAAGCTCAAATAGAGCCTTGATCCGAGTCAACCATGTAATTTAGTTTATCGACTCAAGTCAAGCCTAAATTTTTGAACTCATTGAACATTGAGTTTGAGCCAAGGCAAACTTGAACGTTTTTCGAGCAAGCTCAGTCTTGGTACTAACATCATATTGGTACTAACATCTTCAAAAGTTACATGTCTTATACTACCCTTAAAAAAAATATTCAAAAAAATGTATAACCTTTGTTGGAACAGAGCCGCATCCAATAGAAACCAAACAATCAATTTTAGTGTCAGGCCACAAAAGTTGAGCTTCCCGTATAGCAAAAATGGTAGGGTTATTTGCCACAATTGCACCATCTTGCCAGCGATTGACACCTACTTGACACAAGGAATATCATGTTCACGAGAAAGTAAGAAAAGAAAATATGAGAAATAAACAAGACAAAAAATTAGACACCACACCAATTTACCATCTGAAAAATCATCTAAATAATACGGTGCGGCAGATGAAGCTCTAATAGCTTGCCAGACCATGTGTTTACAACTCCCAATAAATGCATTATGCTTGTATCCAATTTCAGCACTTGGCATCTCACCACCTGATAAGCTGATTGCAGAACTTTCTGAAGGAGACAGGTACATTTCTGGAGTTCCAGCTGGATACTGAAAATCAATTTAAAACATGTAATGGGTAAAAGAGTTGAATAGGAGCTTGTATAATCAAGAAACACACACCACACAAGAAAAATTCATAAATTCTTTCAATAAATTAAGAAATTTGAAACTATAAGCTTATAATAACAAGAAACAAACACCTCCAAAAAGTATTTTGATAAAAGCCACTTAACTGTTAAATTTAAATTTTCAATTGCAAAACACCCCATTTAAGTTGAAAAACAAAATATCTCACCAATTATGGGAAAATAATAAAACAAAAAAGGTGGCTGCTTTCAATATGAGAAACATAAAAAAAGGTGGTTATTTGAAACTTTTCCTTCAAATTATGCGCAATTTTCAGCAAGTGTTATGAGAAGTTAAAGCAAGAGTAAAAGAATAAAACTGCAACCTGGTAATTCCGAAATACAAAAGGCTGCGCAGGAACTACACTAACAAGAGTTGAAACGACAAAAACTTTAGGTATTCTCTTTACAGCAGAATCTATTAGGAGGTCTCCATCTTCGTCAGCACACATCTCTTTCAATAGTCTCTCAAACTGATCGGCACTGTGCTGCAAGAGACAATAAATAGCATTTTATTTTGAACAAAGGATCAAATAATTTTACATGATAATTGTCGGAAAAAACAAGAAATTCAAAGCATTCATACTTTTGCTCCATATACAGCGACTCTGAACCTCTGAGATGAGCTTTTGTACAACTGATCTAGCTTCTCCCTCCAACTTGCTACCTCATTGTCTTTGGAGACGGGTTCAGTGAAGACAAGTTTGCCTGATCAAGTAATTGAGACCAATTCAAGGTTCAAAACCAAAAGTTATGGATATATAGGCAAACACTTGAGGGAACACTGGAACAGTATAGCAACTTATATTAGTTTCTACACTCACCAAGTTTCTTGTATATTTCCTCACACTTATCTAGTGTCATTGACTTAATACCAAGAGCCACCGCTAGCATACCACCTGTTGACGTACCACATATGAGGTCAAACATTTCATGTATCGGTTTCCCTGCCCCCTTCTCCAATTCTTTCAAAATTTTCACAGTTGCAAGGCCTTTCATTCCACCCCCATCCATTGTGAGGATCCGAAGCCCTTGCCTTGCTACTGGTCGACCTTTGACTGCACGCCGTAGAATTTCATTCTCTCCTAAATCAAATAGCAGGAAAGAATCAGTGCCCTGAACAGAAAAGGCAGAAGAAGAATACTATATCTTATAACTAACCAAGAATCGCCAATGCCCGAGCAGCAGCTTTATTAACCCGTGGCTCAGCTGTGGACGTCAAGTGCATAAGAAGTTCACGCAAACTTTCAGAAGTAACTAGCTTTTGTCGATTCTCCAAACAGAAAGCTAAATTTCCAACCACTAATAATGCTAATCTTTGGACCTAAAATAAAAATTATCAGCTTTCAGATAAAGCCTTTAGGATGGTTCAATTAAACTACTGTATTTCTTATACATTACCTCTCGATTCTTATGAGCACATAACATTTTTAGGGATTTCAAAACATCCTTCGAGAATATCTTCTGAGCTACAGCATCAGATGCAAAAGCAAGGTGTTCCACAACTTGCAACACAGAAATTAGTTCCTTCTCCACATCTGATTTGAGAACAGCTTCAATGGGCTTCATAATGTCACATTTCATCAAAAGCATCGCAACAGACACATCCGCAGCTAGAGATGATAGAGCAAAGCATGCTTGTTCTACCTACCCAAACGAAACAAGATTTAGCTAATATATGAAAATGATACAGTAAGAGAAAATATGACCACTACCAAACATACCACATGATGGTTGTCAGTGCTAATCATACTAATGAGCTGCCGTACAGCATTCTCATCTTTTCCAACAAACACGCGATTATCCTCGTCCTGCATAATTTTTGCCATCGCAGATGCCAGCAAAGGATGTCGACAAGAGGAAAAGCGGAATACAAGAGAGAAAAAGGCACTAAGCCTATGTCTAGAAGCACCAAAGTAAGATGTAGCCTCATTCTGTAATTTTAAGTAACCAATTAGAGGAGATAAGTACACTCATCTAAGTATCAAAGAACTTGCACTAAAAAAATGGCACAGACTTCTTCAGTACCTCAATTTGAACATTCACAGATCTCAAATTTTCATCAGCAACAATCCTGACATTGGCAACAGATAAGTGTCGCAATTTTTGTAGCGGCAAAATTTCAGGAAGGAATTCAAGAGGATTTCCAAACAATCTTAAAACACGCAATTCAGCCATAGCTCTGCCAAATATCGAAAACAACATTAATTTTCGAGCAGCTAACACTGACATTTTAACAGAAAGACATCAAGGGATATGGTTCCACAGTAAATAGACACTATTAAAAGGAGGAAAAACCTGAAATCTAACAATGGGCGGACCAGTTTGTTGTGTTCCAGTGAAAGCTCCACTAATCCAACACACTGGCTTAGTTCACCTGCAACATAGCAACATCTTAACTTTCAAGAAGCTCAGGCACTCATGAAGTGTTTGATCATTAACAAGCATGTGAAGATATAGCACTTGCCTGGAACTGAAACCAGCAAATTATCATCAGCTCTTAGCAATTTCAAATTTTTGAGTAGACGAACTTCAGGAGGCAATACTGATAGCTTATTGTTATTCAAGTATAGCTTCTCAAGTAATGGAAGTTTAGTTACTTCAATAGGCAACACCTATTAGTTGCACAGGAAAATTGTTTCACAAAGCTGCCAAACTCGGCTAGAACAGCATAGTATAAAATCAAAATTGAAAACTTTCTGAAAACTTCAATAATATAAAAGATTCATATGGTTGGTTACAAAAGCAGCAGTTGAACTTGAACCTAAAATTTTATTCAAGATGGGCCAACAGAACACTTTGTGAAGGGCGCTAAGCATAGTGCAAAATGTAGGATGTGGTCGCAGTCACAGTATCAGTCAAGAAAAGGATTTCACGGTCAGTATGGATGTTTTCGCGATTTTCTCGCGGTAAGCTAAAAAATTTTTTTCAATACTGTGTCAAGATGTACAAGGATGCAGCAATATTTTGGCACTATGAATCAGGCTAAGATTACTCCAACTCTAAACAATAGTAAACACTATGTGGTGCATCCTTCTTGCGCACAAGTGAGAATATTCACATTCATAAAAAGATTGGATCAGCTACATAAAGCAATACATCAGTCTTGTGGCCTTTGTCATAAATTCTCCTTCTCCATTCAATTTAAATTTCTACCATCTCAACCAGTGAATCTAAATTTATCATGTCATTTTCAATGTTCATCGCCCTCTTATAAATCCTTAAGGTTCTTTCTAAGTGAGAGTATTATTAGGTACAGTTATGGATACAGAGGCTATTAGATTGGAATGGTTGTCCTACTTTCTTCTTCTACACAATACAATTAATGTATTATTTATCAACCATGAAAATTATCATCGGTCCTTAATCTCTCTTCACTTAAGACTGATATCACCATAACAAAGACCATGGTAATTCACATATATTTTGATATATGTAGAACTTAATATCAGCAGTGAGTGTCTTTTTGTGTGTGTGATGACATTAATATGAACTCTTATCTATTTGGTGGTTGGATTTTCTCTAACATTGAATATTTCTATCATTGCACTGTCATTTTCTCTGCATTTCCAGAATCTACCTAAAAAATTTGATACTTTAAATGATCCTCTATTACTCTATACCTCTGGCTCTGAGAAACTAGATGTTAAATTAACTAATACAGAAAATTTTCCATTGCAAAGTTCACTACAGAGATTTCACTTCAGGCAAAAATGACTAACTAAAGAGCACTATACATACTATGTGGACCTTTAATTTATTAACTTGAACTCTGTATTTCACAATAAGCAAAGCATTCCCAAATTATCCGACCATCAAGTGAAAGAACTGGTCAGTATCATTATTACTTCTAACCATGACCCCCCTTTTATATTGCACAGCACCAGGTACGGATTTTCTACAAATCCTTTACCACCACATCCATACCATATTTCAGGGTACACACACAAACAACCACAATATTATCAGCCTGATTTACTTCAAGATGAGATCCTCTGTCAGAGTTCCATGACAAGCTGTAGTATACTGTCACTTTGGCCCTTAGTCAAATAGGAGCACTTCATAAAGAACAATATTTAGTATACTGTCACTTTGGCCCTTAGTCAAATAGGAGCACTTCATAAAGAACAATATTTCACATTGATTGCCTATTGATCAAGTGAGAGTTCAAGAATTCATAGACAGTTAATCCATTCACCTTGCCACCACACATTGACATGCATACAGCAGTACAGTTTGCACATACTAACATCTGCATGAATTGATAACTATACCATGGGTTGCAATAATGATTAAAAAAACCATCTAAATAATCAAACCACAAAAAAACTAAATTTAATCAACACATAAGACAATCATCAAATATTCAAAAAAAGTACTGTTAATTAACTAGCTAACTGACAATTCAACAACAAAATGGTAGCAGAATTAAGTGTTAATTTGGTTGACATAGGAAGTAAAGTTCTATGAGATGTTTCAATTCATAGGGACTTACTTCCTTTGTCAAATTCCAATGAAATTCCTTTATTCGTTTTGCTAAACACTGGAATTTGCAAATGACACATAACTTAGCATTATCAACACCCCTTCCCCTTGGTGATTGATTTTCTACGTTATGTGGAAATTCCTATAACTCGCTCGAAAAATATTAATCCAACAACTGTGCAAACATGCAATTAGCAGAAATTTAGAGGGAATTAGAAGGCAATCAAACAACCTCTAACAGCTACGAATCTACTAACGTCCCTTAAAAAAGAGAGAATAAAACTACTTACAGAGATACCACAGCCAGAAAGACTCAAAGCAGTGACACTATTCCAATGCTCAGTAAAACTCAACCCTCCATCAACACCAACACCCGAAGCCACCGCAGTAGCCGCTACCTTAGAATTCAACAACCTCGTCAAAACACCAATGCCATCACTCTGCTGACCAGAACCGGAAGCTTTAACCAATGTAATCGCTCGTAACGGCTCTCTTCGCCGAACAACCTTCATCGACATGGAAACTCCAGCACCATTATCTCTCTCAGCTAAATCAACAACAACAGTATCTTCCGGTGGCGGCATCTCCACCATTAATTTAGACTGTAACCTCAATGCAACTTGATCCTCATCATCTCCCGCTGTCCACTCCATTTCCACAACCTTCTTCTCAAAATCACCGCCACCGCCATTATTGACGACGACGATCGAATCTTTATCTTCTTCAGTCTCATCTTCATCTTCTGCTTCTACGCCGAAATGAAGTCGCAAATGGAAGATTTCTGATGGTCTCTTCCACCCTAATCCCCATGACATTCCGATCAATCACTGTTCTGATCGCGAAAAAAGGTTGATTTTGATCAAAATTAGGGTTTAACAATATTAAAAAGAGAGAATTCTAGAAGAATTCCGCAAATACTGATCGGGAAAATGAATGGATTGAAGAAGAAGTAAAGGTTTATTGATGTATTTATAGGAGTGATGCATAAAGAGATGATCTACTATATAAATTGTCAAATCATAATCAAAGTGAATTCTTAGTTTATTAATGTCTTCTTTTTTGAATTTTTGAAGGTTTCAGAGTTTCAACACTTTTGGCGTCTTTGTTACACTGGTCAACTAAATGAAAGGACATTAGGTATAGAAAAACCATTCTATGAGAATTATTTTATTTTTCCGAGAGGCGTTCATTCGGGTAATCGGGTTAGTTTCACGTCAGGTATTTTGGATCGGTTAAGAATTGGGTTTTATGTTCACATTGGTTTTTATATAATTGTAGATCCATTATAAAGTCGGGTTAAATCGAGTTCGGTTATAAAGTCGGGTGTCTATTAGGTCATCGGGTCTATTTTGAACGCCTCTAATTTTTCCTGAAAATTGCTAAAAAAAATAAAAATCAATGTTATAAAAGTTTTATATTCGATTCTCACCTCAGTCTATCCTCTAAAAAAAAAAGTTAATAGAGTATTTTAATTGTTTGACATAATTATTAACGTAAGATTGAAATTTAACGGCCATGATGAAACTATTATGATCACTAACAGTATTGGAGATTTTGTTATTAATGAATCGTCAATGTTTCATTGGGATGATTATCGACTAAAACATGAATCGTAATTATTATTGACACATATACAGCCATTTTAATGAAATGATGAAAATCGCCAATGATGTTTATCGTTTTTTCATAATATTATTTCATATTTGAAAATTTTGAACAACATTGATACTCCCTCTGTTTTCATATGTTCTTCTCACTTTCCCCATTTGGAAATTTTTAAAAGTTCTTCCCATTTAGAATATTTCTATTTTAGTAACCAATAGAATTCAAGGAAATTATTACACTTACACTTTAATCTATAATAATTAATTTACATGTTAATTCCCAATGCATTTACTTTACATACACCCAATGAAATTTAATGATATCATTACATTTACACTTTAATCAATAGAACCTTTATTTTTTATATTATTTTACTCAACTCTCATAGTATCTTTTTTGTAATTATAGTTTATATTGGTTTCTTCCCAGATTCCAAATGGGAAGAACAAATGAAAACGGAGGGAGTAATAATTATGGAAATTTTATCTAAATTTCAAAGTTTTTATTAAAATATTAGTAGTTGATCAAATAATGGAGTATGTGTTCTTTCTTTTTACAAAATTATTTTTAGAATCATAATAAAGATCTATTTTCAATGAATGTATCACACCTATATAGACAAAGTTAGAACCATTGACCTAATCCATCAATGACTACCCATATATCATGCCTATTCATACCTGCCACTTAAAATTTAATGAAAGTTCAATTGGATTTCTAGACAACAACCAAAGTCAAGATGCCCAAATCTTGATTGAGTAGAATATTCTACAATTACATTACAAGACGAGCATCAATTGACGACTTTTTTGAATTACAAGGTAGGTAATAGGAAGGGGAGAGTCGGGTAAGATTTAATCTCAGGATACGGGACACGATTGTTTACGACACTTAATACGGTTGTATCGGTGAAATAAGGTAAGGTGGTATGGGTTTGACCGTTTGAGTATAGAAGGGATAAAAAAACATACTTCAATATTGGATGGATACGGGACATGATCATCTACGGTTGAATATATACTACATCGATAAATTAATATAATTCGAAATCAAAATACACATTTCCTTTTATCAATTTAACTAAAAAAAGTTCGTTTTATATAAGGATTTGTGTAGATGACATTTTCGAGCATTCCATACATGTAAAAACTACATAAAAGTTCATAGCAACACATAAGCATCCATCATAAGCTAAACTCAGCTTCTACCGAATCGAAGAAATCTTTCAATTCGCTTACTACTTTATCTTCGGCAAATGAGTATTCAACTGCATTCTTTGCTAGCTGGAACAGTTCCTTCTTCCCGAGACCTTTCGTAGATAAACAAAATAAAACAAGTATTAGAACGGAAATCTTGTTCGTTGGAAAAAGATTTTTACTCGACAAACAATTGAATGCATATTGCCTACCAAACGCGGCAGCAGCAATGGCATATTCTTTTGATAAACTTGTGGAGAACACTCCGCTGTCATCGGTGCATAGAATAAGTGGATGCTTCGTGTTGTATAAATCAGCTGTAAAATAAAACATATCAGATACAATATGTGCTTCGAGTGCTTAAAGAGCCGATCTTACTATAGACTAGGATTAGAGATTCAGTGAGTGAGACAAACCAAAGTGATGAACATCGATCGAGGAAATTGTATTCGTTCGGATGTTGGATGTCAAACATATTTCAACCTACAAAATTGAAATGTATGATCAATATTAATCCAGCTTTGCTTGCTGTCTGATAAATGCCAAATAGGTGTATTAGCTACCAACCAAGGCAAGGGATATGTGGACAATCAACAAAAGTAAATTTATAAAAACTAGAATTATTTGCAAATTACAGTCTTAAATTTAAGACTTTTGCGAATTACAGTCTCAAATGTTTTTTTTTGCGAATTAATGCCACCAAAGTATCAAAGTCTACAACATTCAGGCCAAATCACGTAATTTCAACCATTTTAGTGGTCGCAATTTTAGGATAAGTAGTTGGAATTCTGTGATTTGGCATGAACGCTGTAGACTTTGATACTTTGGAGTAGATAGAGGACAAAGATCATCTAATAGAAGTACTCCTCTATTTCTTTTAATTTGTTACAAAACACAAATTGATGTGAGAGCTTTTGAAATGTGGTTTAGCAATTTCTGAGAAACGGAGGGAGTAGTTCCTTCGTGAGTGAAAATACTGACCGAATGTCAGGAGGTTGCACAAGCATGTGCAAGCCGTCAAAAAGGGTGTCTGGTCAAAGATCAAGTCTAGGCTGGTCGGGTAACATCATGTCAAATTTAGGGTCATACACAGCCACTAGGTCAGTAATTCGACATGGGTGATAGGATGGTTCTTTTGTTATGCAAGTTTTTGGCAGAGGGGAGCCAGTGCATGGGTGAACAATAAACCATATAGAACAAGGAAATGCTAAGCAGCCATGATAGGGGAACCGAGAACACAAACAACCCCCTTGACCATGAGATTATGACACTCGAGCCACTAAGGCTCTAGCTGCACAGGTGGAGTAAAAATTGTAGGACGTCTGCATTAGTCGATGGCATGGATTCATACCACGCAACATTTAGCACAAATTTATGAAGAAAAAGTAATGATGTTAATGAATGATGTTTAAAATAGTGGCACAAACCGGGATCTTTGACGTTTTCAATTTTCTCCATGCATCCTCTTCCAAGCAACAGGCATGACCAATCCTCTCTGGAAGAAAGTCCAGCATTCCATGAATTTCCTCCTGATTAGGGACCTAGACGATACTAAGTTTACAGACATTCAATCAGAACAATTCTTAGTCGAAACGAAAGCATTATAGAGGAAAATAAAGTAGGACATATGGATAAATTCCAACATATACCTCCCCACAATGCAGTGTCACACGAAGGCCTTGCTCTCTGGCAAATCTCAAAGCTGGCAAAAATGTTGTCCTGGGAGAAAAGGTAAACATGCCCACGAGGATAACAGCTTAATAAAAATCAAAAACAATAGCAAATGGAAAATACGACGACATGGAAACTTTTCCATTAGACTTGTACCATTCTCCAACTTTTGGATTCCCTGATAGATCAATGCCGACCACTCCGGAATTCCTCATTTCCAATGCTAGCTTAACCTATAATCAGATTTGCAAATTTAGAATGTCACCTTACCGGCCCGTTTGGTAGGTGGTATTAAACAATGGTAATGAATTTTGGTTGAAAAATCTCTTGCTACCTTCATGGCCATGCTTGTCCAACTTCAATCATTTCATTCTTTATAAACTTCATTCCAATGCATTACCATTGGAAGAGGTGGTATTAGGTGGTAATGGAAATTAGTAAACAAAAAAACTTTTTTGTGATGAAAAATTCATCACCATGGGAATGACATGGAACTTTTAAAGAAATTTTAACTATAAACTATTCTCATTACCACAATTTAGTATCAATAATCAAATGGGCCGTACAGGTTAGGTTTAAGCAATAAACAGAGATACGCAAAGCTTAATAAACTTCCCTATTATAGTTGCTACGATAAAATACCAAAATCAGAAGTAAACTCCAGAAAAGACTATACATACAGTTTCCATTGCAGCTTCAAGAGTCTCACGTCGATCAATGCTGAGGAGAAGTCTAACATATATCTTCCTCTTAGAAAGGCAGCCACACTCATTATTCCTTTGACATGAAGTCTCTTTCTTCCATAGTCCAGTTTCAGTCGAAGCAAAATCAATGTTGACGGCATCAACTCTTCTTAAACCCTCAACCACAGCTTCCATATAAGAGTGTTTGGTCATTCCTCTAGACTCATTCCTCTGCATTCTCATCAAATGCACAAAATTACTCCCACCTTAATTTAAGTAAACTTATAAACTTCATATTGCAATTCAGATTCTCCTCCAACTGTCCGAGCTAAATACCTTAGGGGTAGTCCTTAGTTCCAAATAGACCACATTTTCGGAAGCAAAGTCCTCAACAACCTATCAAAATACAGATAAAACATCATGAGAAAAAAGAAGTAACAAGCAACTATCCCAAATTCCCAATTTTATGCAACCTTTCTACGCTAAGTACAACTTTGAATCGAATACCAAGTTTGAATACCCTCCAAAGTACACGCTACTAGTGAAATCTTTACGGTTCTCCTATCTTAAAATTCACCTTCCACATCCAACTTAAACACTAGTTAAAATTGAGGAAATTTCCACTTGAACTTCCACATCCTTCATGCTTAATCTATATGAAATTAAAAACCATCATAAGGATTAAAAATGAAGCTATTTTGTTAAAGGCTTGAACATCTATTTTAGCCTAAGATCAATGATTAGAGCATTCAATTAAATGAGGAAAAATTGCAAATCCAAAATCCTAATTAAAGAACTAACAATTATGCAAAATTAATTAACAATAAAACAATATAAAGGAACTAACTTAGTTCACCCAATGTGAGCCTCGTCCACACCAAGCCTAGATGTTTTATTGATGAAAGGAAAGCATAAGTATTAAAATTACAAATCTAATGTGTAATTAAGCAATTTTGATGTATCAACATGCTCAAGAATCAAACAGGACTCAAGGCAGTGAGGCACCCAAAACTTCAACACTAAAAAAAGAAAACCCATCATAACTAGAATCAATACCTAGCTATTTTTTCTTCAAAAAAAAAAATACCTAGCTATTTTAGATAAAATTGAAGCAAAAAGAACCATGATTCTAATAGTAAAAAGGAAAAACAATCATACTTCTTTGGTGATTCTGGTGACAGTATCATGATCAGTTGTAAGGATATGAATCAAATCAAACATTTTGAACACTTCAGTAAGAGATCTATCATCTGCACACCAGAATTACTATAATTACAACTACCAACATCAAGAAAAACCCAAAAACTAACATAAAATCAATTAAAGCATACGTACTTTTGAGGATTACATGTTCGACATCTGAGAAAAGAATAATACCCTTTTCCCCCAATTCTTTAGCAAGTTCTCTGTAATTCAATACAAACACAAGAACATTCAAAATCGGGAAACTAATATGAAGCATTATTATTACAAATTTGTAGAAAATCATTAAAAACAGTGCAAAATGCAAAGAAACAGTGAGAGAGAGAGATACAGCAGAGTAGAATCTCTGACGGAACCATTGAGGTGGGCATGGAGCTCCACTTTAGGCATGGATACCCAATAATCCATCTCCATTAATGGTGGGTGTTTCTCTTGGCTTCTCCCTCTTCGCTTCTCGTGCAAAAATGGCTGTGGAGTACCTCTAGGCTCTAAAAATCTAGTCAAAAACTCATTTTATCCAAAGAGCAGTAAAATTGAGGCTGGTTGGGACAAAATTGAGTTCAATTTTAAAATTTCAAACAACAATCATTGTGAGAGCTTCCTACGAAAACCCTAAACTGATTTTAACATTTTTTTAAAAAAAACTATGAGCGGAATTTGAAGAGGAAAAAAAAACAACTTGTACCCACAAAGAAAAGCACGATTGAGGAGTTTCTTAACTTGAAAAAGATCATCACTAGTTCATACAACGGAAAAAATTGAGTGGAGCTACGCTGACTCCACAAGCATGACCCTTAAACATGTATACAAGATTAGGATTAAAATAAAAAATAAAAAAATAGAAAATAGAAAAAACAAATTACATGCTTTGAAAAAAAAAAGTTTTTCTACTGAAACAACTTCCTCTAAAATCTAGCCAAAATGGGAAAACCAAACAAAAATGCAAAATCAAGTGTTTGAATTTGATAATATTAAATCTCAAAATCAATACAAACATAATACAAATGGAATTACAGGTTAACATTAATTTTTAATTTATGTTGAATATTTTATAAATATTTATTAATGGTTAATATATTTGAAAAAATTTTGATAAATATTTTGCTCAATTTAGCTAGTTTTAATTATTGATAAGTTATTTATCATCGAATTTGATGATAAAAATAAGATGTTTGATGAAGTCATGAGGATAATAATACAATTACCTAAACATAAAATAAAACAATATTTCACATATACTAAAAACCCCCTACTATACAAATACATATCCTAAAATCCTATTGCACATATTATAAACCTCTATTCCACATATATTACACCAACTTAATACCTACTTTAATATCATAACACACCTACCTCATATATCCTAAATACCTACTTCAATATCCTAAATACCTACACATAACATAAAGCCATACCCTACACAAACTAAAAACTCTACTACACGTATCACAAACCCCTACTTAATGTATATTAAACAACCACTTTACATTTTAATAACTCATACATAACATATCCTAAATTTCTACATTATATACAATTATACATAAAAATTTACTTTAAACATTAACTTCACATACAACTCCTTATTTTTTATATCATAAACCTCTACTTCCTATACTAAAAACTCCTTATTTTTGTACACAATTATACATAAAACATCTAGTATTTTACATATCAATTTCACATACTAAAAATCTTTAATACCACCGTTTAATACTTCCTACCAAACGAGTGTCAATTATTTGACTTTAGATAGCAAGATGACTGACAAGTACTCCCTCCGATCCTTTTTGATTGTCCACTTTAAGAGAGAGAAATTTAAATTAGATTTTTGAAATATATATTGAAGATGAAATATATTCATATGAGATCTTGTTAGATTTGTCTTGAGATAAAATTTTTTAATATATATAATTTTTATAATTTTTTATGATACGTACTTAAAGATATTAAAACTTAAAATTTGCTAAAAAAAATGCGTGCAAAAGGTAAAGTGGACATACAAAAAGAAACGGAAGAGTATTAAATAGAAATGTCGGGAAGCGAGAGAGGTGGCTGGTTGGCTATCCTGCTGCTGCTGCCAGTAGAATAGAAGCAAATCATAAAGTTGTGCTGATGAGAATCTTTATCTATTCCTACCTCCCCTCTTTAATTCTACGCGGTTATTCTATCTAATATCCAGCTATATAACCAAATAATTGTTTATTTTTTATTGGACAAGGTTTTTAAAAAAAAAGATAATAAGGAGCATTTTAAGTGATTATAATAATTGTAAAGGTGATAGTTGCGGTTAGGGGTGTTCAAAACCGGGTATCGGGTCGACCCGGATCCGGAAATTCGGGTACCCGGTTTTTCGGGTACCTAAAATTGCGATCCGGTTCCGACCCGGTTTAAACCGGGTACCCGGAATCCGGATACCGGGTTAAACCGGGTCGGAAACCGGATACCCGGTTTTATTAGAATGTTTTTTTTATTTTTTATTTTTTTGTCGTTTTGTCATTCAATTATACGTTTGTTTATCTCAATATTCACTTAAAATATTTTTTTATATAAAATTCAAATACAAACTCCCTAAAAATCTTTAACATAATTAGTCATAAAAGATTAATTAAGAATTTGAAAGAATAATATTATTGTTCATGGGCTTAAGTAAGAACAATTATAAAATTCAAATACTAACTCTTCAAAAATATTCAACCTAAGGTTAGCTTAAGAGATATTATGATAATTTTATTTACGAAAAAAAGTAAAAAAAAAATAATTAAAGAAAACCGGATACCGGGTACCCGGTTTTCAAAAAATCATGACCCGGATCCGGATCCGGTATCCGCTTTTAAAACCGGGTACCCGACCCGGATTATCCGGTTTGCGAAAACCGGGTAAATTATCCGGTTTTAAAAACCAGGTACCGGATAATTCGGGTCGGAATAATCGGATCGGGTTATTATGAACACCCCTAGTTGCGGTATTTAAATGATTATAATAATTGTAAAGGTGGTAGGTGGAGTATTTTAAATAATATAAGTTGGGGGTATTTAGGTAAAAAATCTTTGCCAAAAATAGAAAGTAGACAATTAGAGTAACTTTACTAAATAAGAAAAGTGGACAATAATTTTGATTAGGAGAGAGTATTTTTTATCTGAAATTGTTGCCTTGATACTACTATATTTTTGTATTATTATTAGGGATATTCTACCTGGTAAGCACCAGGTATAGTGAAATTCACAAACTAGCTATTCTTGTTTGCAATTCTACCAAATAGCACTCAACTATTGCAAAAGTATCTACCGTAACGATATAAGACAAAAAACGTTAAATAAAACGTTAAGTTGTGAAATTACTGAATTGCCCTTGTTTATTCTACATCATCTTCTTCGTTTAGCTCCTTCCTTCACCATTAATTCACCCAATTGTTTTAAATTGATGATGTAATTAATTTACCCAACACAATTTCAATTAAAATTAATTAAATTTATAATAGATGATGCATTATATCATTGGTTTTTAATATAGAATACTTCAAATATTTTTTTTCAATATTCAAATAATATATTAATATTGATTCACATTAATAACCACCCTTAAATCTAACCTACTTTTACTTTCTCATAAATTACCTTTTCTTATCTCATTGTTTAAATCTTGTGTTAGTACAAGTACTATTTTTATTTTTTATTTTATTTTTTTTTTAAACTTCAAAAAAAAAAAGGATGTACTATTTTTACTATAAAATGGATGACATGACCAAGATTGTTCTTGGAAATCGTGTTCTTTTGTTTTCCTTTTGTTTGACTTTCGGTAAATGATCAACGTCTAACCTAGCCCTTGTACATAGGAGTTTTCACTACCATCTTTCTCTCACTTCTTTTATACTTTGCTTCAGGTTCTTTTTATGTTTCAATAAACCTAATTTTATACACGCTTCCTTTATTTTTCTTCTTATTTACTTTTTCACATTTTTTAAGTTAATTTAAACTTTATATGATAGAAATTAGAAAATAAGCCTAGACAACCCAAATAAGGAGGAGCAGAAGTAATTTCACTCATAAACCCAAAGAAGGTTCACTGCTAAACCCAAAGATAAAATATTATAATGTTAAAATCGTCATCATCGTACACAATGTATCCGGCTCATATATCGAAAATATATTAAAATCGTCATATATAGAATAATGCAGCCAAAAAATCCCTTGATCGTTTGAAAAAAATCCTCAGAAAGAGAGATATTTACAAACTAAAATGAAAAGTGCGACGATTACATAAATATACAAATAGTAATTGAAAGAGTACGTACGGCTAAAAAAATGAGCTAGTACCAAATTTGGCAAGACAAAGCTTTAAATAGGATGGAGTTTTACAGATAAGCTTTAAATGATAGAGTTGCAGAATGTATATACATGGAACTTCAAAGCTATTTAATTATTATGAGCAAAGCAATAAAAGTTTATCAACAACTTTTAGTGTAAGCAGTGGCGGACCCAGGAATTTCAAACTGGGGGTACAAAACACGAACGTCATATCATTCATGTAATCGGATAAATTTTAAAAAAATTACAACACATAATAGAATCAATAGTTAAAGTCTTACAATCCAAAATAACAATAAAAGTTTTACGATACTTAAAGTTTTACACTAATACAATCCAAAATGATGCAAAATGAGTATAGGGAGTATTTGGTAACTACTTGAAACTTGTAAATAATATTAAAACAGGGTTTCAAGAAACAAGTAAACGAAAAAGACATACTACTAAGCAGTTAGGATTAAAGGTTCCTAAATAAGATATCCCACAAAGAACTTGGTGATAAACATAAACATATTGAAGTATATACAAAAATGATCATCAAGCTTTAAAGAGCAATCCTCTAAGGAATATAAACATCAATACAAGTATACTCAACCTGTTCTTTACTCAGCACTCTTAGTCTTAGTTAAATACATGAATTAATTGTCAATTCTAATTTTCAAGCAATTTCAATTTTCAAGCAACACAATTACAATTATCAATTTCAATTTTCAAGCAACACAATTACCAATTTCAATTTTCAATCAACACAATTATACAAGCACTAACAACTCATAGTCCCATGGCATGAATTTGAAATTTGAAAACCTAATTAAGTAATTGGCAATTACACATTTACACAAACACTAATTTGATAAATAAAATAACATAAATTAACCAACAAGCCAACAACAACAACTTATTTAAGCAATTTCAATCATAGAGAATAAAATTGAAACTTTAAAATTCAAATCATGGTGCAAAATCGCGGTCGCGGTCGCGATCACGGATCACGGTAACGGATAAAATTCGGATATCGCGGAACGGATCACGATTATTATTTAATAGTAGAAATTATTTTTTTTAAATACAAATATTTAAAATAATATAATAAAAAAGTTAATATCAAATACCAACAAAAATATAAAAAAATAAAATTTACCCACTACCTTACTTTTTCAAAAATGTAGTCATACTTTAAGAATAATAATTTAAAAAAAATTAACCAACTAGTAAAAAAATAAAGTGAAAGTTGGTGGGTCATGGGTGCATTTAATGCATTGAGAAAAAAAATAAAAAAAATATTTTTTGAACAGCTTTTCAAATACTCCTAAGTCTTATGTCATTATATCCTTGCTTTTCCAATTTCCTAGAACCTTCATCTTCATAAAAAAAAGCATTCAATACACTGTTAGCTTTCATGAGTTTATTCTAAGTCATTAATGGTGGAGCTTCATATCCTCTTCTTCTCTTCTTCATTCTTTTGTTTTCAATCATTTAGAGACTGGATGTATAAGTTTTGGTGTTTCTTCTTCCATTTTTCGTTTTTCTGGGTAAAATCGCATAGGATTTCTTAAATTTTTTTTTTTTTTTTATTTTTATTTTTTTTTCTGATTTTTTTTTTCAAACTGGGGGTACAACTGTACCCCCTTGTCTCAATACTGGGTCCGCCCCTGAGTGTAAGGTCAACTCTATACATATAAAGAAGTTATCGTATGTATGACTTCTACACTAATTATAAGCCTATTTCAATGCAAATAGTATGTACTTCCTCTATTCCATTATACAAATTTCTTATAATTTCTTATAGTGTATTATATAGAGGATTTAATGACATTTATAAGAGCCTTTAGCAGCATATTAAAAAGTCCCACTAAAGGTTTTAGCGACATAGAATCTAGTTACATTTCTCACAAATGCCACTATAGACTATAGTGACAATTACATTTGCCACTAAAGACCAAATTAAGTGTCGCTAAATCACTTTATGGTGCAAATTAAAATAAAAACCAATAATTATTACACTAAAAATATGAATTAGTGGCATTTTTTTAATGCCGCTAAATCCAATGTCGCAAAAAGCTAAATTTGTTGTGGTGTAAATACACAAAGTAACGCATTGGAATGCGTAAAAAGTGAAATGTAGCCGGTAAGTATAATAAAACGGAGGAAGTATAATTTATGAGTTGGTCTTATATGGAATTAGTACACGCTAATTAATGCACATCAATATATCGTAATTTTAAAGAGTGTGAGTTAATTAAATTCTGATTAAGTAGAATGGATAGTAAAAATAGCACTAAATTCATAATAAACTTACCCTAAATTTATACCACATCCTTACAAAATGGATACACAAAAGACTAATTAAAAGCATATCTAATTAAAAGTCCTTCATTAATCTTAAATAAGGGAACAAAAACATACACTTGATTAATCAGCCTAATCTTACCAAAACACTCATATGAAACAAGGTTTTTTAAATTCTAAGAAGTCTTAATTAAGTTAATTTGGCTTAACTTAGCCAAAAATTGCTTACAACAAAAAAAGTTAAGGTAGGAAAGGGGTGACATGCTTATGAGGATTATATATTTTAGTAGTCCATACAACTTTTTTTATGACTATTTTAATGGCGAAGTCAATACCCGAACCCAATTTCCTTGTAATAGTAGCCAGGACGTGTTCCTTAGAGATTAGATCGGTAAAATCTTTAAAATTGTCTTCAGTTGAATCTGATGAACCCATTACAAGGATTTCACAAGGTGCGTTCTTGACTTCCTCCTTGGATCGTACTTTAAACTCCCAAAAGTTTTGAACACCGACACTCCCCTTATTTTCTTAATCTTTTTATGATTCCTCTACTAATCAAGCATGCTGCAAAAATACACACAAAAAAAAATAAATAAATGAGTCACCTACATAACAAATTTAGAAATTCATCAAGAAATCACAAGTAATACATATAGGACTGTTTTGACTTTTACGCTTTCTAATGCCAAAGAGTCTTTTATACTAGGGGTGTAAAGACTAAAAATTAGGGCAAATTTGGAGAGCTATGCAAAACTTTTATTTTGTGTCTTATTATGACAAGTATATATTTATCATCATCATATGCAGTGTATTTCGCTCATAGACGAACTATAGTCAGGGTCTGGGGAGGGAAGATAGACGACAACTCATACCCATATAGGAGAGTGTGGTCAGAGAGTCCCCGGCTCAAAAAGGGTCTTCCAGCAAGTATATTTATCTTATCAATAAATCTAACATATTTTTTTATTAACTTTTTTATATACAGGAAAAAGAGGAGGCCCTGTGCGGTTGATCACCCTCAAAGATCCTTTATGGAACAAGAGAGTTTTCGACTTACTTTTAAGTGGCCCCACACCCTTCTTGGTTTTGGTGCAAAACTGAAATGCCCCATTCTCTATGAATAGGAGGGAGTATTTTTTTAATTAACCTTTTCTTATACAGGAGAAAGAAGAGGTCCTGTGCAGTCGATCACCTCGCAGTCTCGCACACCCTCAAAGACGCTTTAATTTGGAGATATGTAAGAAAGTGAGTGAGATGGCATACCATGAGCAAAAGTTGATGATTGATCAAGCATTTTCTCCAGCTACAGCAGCCTTAATCCTTTCCACAGTGCATTTAATCAAACTATTAACAGTTGCAACAGACCCCAAGGAGAGTTTGGCTGTTGGAACTGAATCCACCAAGATTTGGAATGCAACTGTCAGCAACGAACCACCCGACCCGACCTCCATAGACCCACCACCGTGAGACCCGACAGGCCCATCGGGTAGTATGGCAAAGCCCGATGGTAAGAGGGCCACGTAGTCCGGGTCACCGCCATTCAAAACCACGTTCATAGCTACAATGTCAACTGGTGCATAGATGACATAGGAGCCTGTTGAGTCTGTGCTACTCTCTTGGAGTATTAGCATGTTGCTTTGACTTGAATTTGCACTCTACAATAAGAAGCAAAAATTCATTATATGTTTTAAAAAAAAACATATGCTCTCTTGAGAGACCGTTTTTTGTAAAATAGTTAAAGTTGAGAATTTGAGAATAACTATCCAAACCTTGTCATTATCAAATTCTTCATTTATGATTTCATAATTGACATTCATAATTTAAAATTAAATACTTGTTCCCAAACACTACATAAGCAAAATATTTTACTTCAATCAAGAATTTCAGGATGATGAAAAAAAATACTTACATTGACTCTTAGGAGTGACACACAATTTCCTGGATCACGACCATTAGCTATGTGAGCCATTTCTTGGACTAGGCCACCATTTGATAGTATATCCCACTGTAAAATGTATCAAATATTAACTTTAATGCCATGGCAGGCTAATGATGGGAATAATAAATATTAACATAACATATTCTCTAACAACGCCTTTCATACTTGGTTTTGAATGTCAATAAATATATTACACAAATAAAAAATTAATTGTCAAAATGTATATATTACATAAATTATTGATTGTCAACAAAACTAATTATGGGCGTGCTCTCTTACAGGGATATGAGTTGTCCCTGTACTTCCCACCCCAGACCCTGACCATAGACTGGTTATGGTGATGATGATGATTGATTGTCAACAAATATATTTTATATTGAATTTGAGATTATTAATGAATTTATAATCGAAAGAATTGTATCTAAATTTAGTTTAATTTTAATGAGAAAAATGATTTAAAAACTTGTTTCGACACTTTAATTAAATTACCCTATCAATAATGTATTAATTTTGTCGAAATTATGAAAATTTGATTATTTGTTCTGAATGTCATCATCATCATATTCAGTGTATCCACCTATAGAAAACTATAATCAGAGTTTGAAGAGGAAAATATGGTGGCAACTCATACCCATATAGGAAAGTGTGACCAAAGAGTCCCTCAACTCGAGAAAGAATTCAAGCAGAACCAAAGCCCTAGACATTACACAATAATACTTTAATACTCCCTCCTATTCACACAAAATGGGACATTTCTATTTTGGGCCAATTCACACAAATGTCTCATTTCTATTTTTAGCAATGATTCTTTTACCTAAATAACCCCACTTTTACTACTCTCAATACCCAACTACCACCTTTACAATTCATTTAATCAATTAAAATAAAAATACCCAACTATCCCACTTTTACTACTCCTAATACCCAACTATCACCTTTACAAAATTACAATTAATTTAATCAATTAAAATATCCCACCATTCCACTCTTAAAAAACGTGTTCAACCCAAATGTCCCATTTTGTGCGAATAGGAGGGAGTATATTTTAAGTTACAGGTTGGGCTGGAAAAGGGTCGGGATTAACTAGAGTTGAACCCATGTATCGCCTAGGAAATATGATACTTGTCGTTACTGAGTCAAGAAGATGTTTGTTAACTGTTAACTAAATTGTGGTTTAATTTAGTATAGCGTACCTCACTCCTGGAGTTCTCATCACGCAGGAAATCGAAGACCCGTTTAGGAGAAACAGGCAACCAAAAAGAAGTAGCAGCACTAAGAACAATGCCAGGGGGTCTTCCTGGATCATCCATGCTCTTTCGGGTCATGACCCGAACATCATCAGCTCCACTACCTGATAATGTGGTCCATGTGTGTGCTGTTGATGCTCCTACTCCTGCACAAAAGCTCATTACCATCCTCTCTGCTAGCTTCAGCATACTCTTCCTCCCTTCTGCACTTGTTATAACTGTATGCCACATTGTTTACCAAACAATGAATCATACATAATAATACTTTAAATGTCGGAAAATTTCAAGTGTCACCGCTAAAGAGAGTTTGCTAAATAAGTAGAACTTATTTATTGGCTAAAGAAAACTAACATGTTATTTGATCGAAACCAATATTTCTACCATTAAAGTATTTTTGACTGGTATTCATTTATAGTTAAATAATAGAGAATATAATACTCCCTCCGTCCCAATATTATTGTCCACTTTGTTGTGGGCACGCAAAATAAGGAAAAATGGTAATGAGGTATTTTTAGTGATTATAATAATTGAAAAAGGTGGTAGTGGGGTATTTTAAGTGAATATAATAATTGAAAATATGGTAGTGGGGTATTTCAAGTGAATATAATAATTGAAAAGGTGGTAGGTGGGGTATTATTAAATAATATAAGTTGGGGTAGTTGGGGTATTTAGGTAAAAAATTTTGCTAAAAAAGAAAAGTGGACAATTAGAGTGAGATGACCCAAAATGGCAAAGTGGACAACTAAATTGGGACGGAGGGAGTATACTGTATAGTGTATAATACTCTCTCCAACTAAGTGTCCACTTTGGTTGGACACGGATTTTAGAAAGTGGTAGTTGGAATATTTTAAATGATTATAATAATTGTAAAAGTAGTAGTTAAGTATTTTAAGTGATTATAGTAATTGTAAAGGTGATAGTTAGAGTATTTTAAGTAATGTAAGTCGGAGTATTATGGTCTTTAAAATTAATATATTACTCTTAATTGCAAAAAAATAAAAAAAAATATTCTTACCATGAGATTTGAGTTAAAAAAAATAATTACTAGAAATAATAATAAATTTTACTTACCACCGCCTTCACCAGCAGGGATATTGCTAGCCATGACACTAGCGAGCCTTTCACATTGTCTATCCAAAGTAGAAACCCAACGTTTAGCTCCAAAGGCTAGCCCTGAATTTACGAGTGCCTTATATATGCTATGCACTGCTCGATCATCCACTTCCACATGTTCAACCCAAGTCACCTAAACATATCATATTCATCATATCAATTGATTAAATGCCTATTTAATTAACATTTTTAATTTCATAGTATATATCTAAATCTATTCTATGAGCGGGATATACTGAGTAGGATGATGATGATATCTAAATCTATTATAACGACAAAAATATCAAAGCATTAATTACAACATGAGTCAGCTTAAGCTGATAATTGAGGCCCCAATATATGTTATATACTCTAACAAGCCCTCTCATATAAAAGCCTTTGGGCTTGAAGTGTAGATGCAACATAAGCCCTCCTCATACTTGGCGCTGAAAATTTCACTTTAAATGAGGGGTAGTTGAGATTCGAACCCGTGACCTCTTATCACGTTGCTCTGATACCAAATCAAGGAACGAATTCAATCAAAAGCTTAAGCTGATAATTGAAGCCCCAAGATATGTTATATACTCTAACAAATACCATGTCAATGAACCAACTCAACCAAAAACATAAGCTTATGGTTGAGGCCCCAAGATATATTATATATATACTCTTAACAAAAATAAGTGATGTAGGGATTTACCTTAGAGTAACCATTGGGAAGTTCTTGTATTAAGCAGCCAGAAGGCCTTCTACGGCACCTTGGAATAGGGCTAGGACGAAGACCATCTAATGAAACATCAACCACAACCCATGTACTGTCTCCATGTTGCTTACAGTATCTCACAAAGTAGTTCTCACGTGTGGGAACTAGTGGTGATGGCACTTGAAACTCTGCTGTCATCTGTTTTATTAATCAAAACCAATTAATTACTTAATTATGTTTAATTAAATTGATTATTAAATGTATTGGTAAATTATGATTGACTATTAATTACCACTTGTAATGCTCCATGGTAATTCCCAGCAACTCCAGTTGATAAAACATCTAGGGTCATAGCTCTTGATACTATCCCAGAGAATACACATGACCATTGATTCTACAAATACACATAAATTTTTTTAGAGTTATGAAAATAAAGTTAATCAAGAGAAACGACCCGTTTGATTATTAGTATTTTTCAGCGGAATGGTAATGAAAATTTAACATAGAAAAGCTACTCTAGTCATTAATTTTCGTCACAATATGGTACCAGAGCTTCTGTTATATTCAAATTTCCATTCATCACCCTGATTTTTGACCACTTACAGATCGGATGATATTAAGTGCTGATGAAAAATTAAGAATACAGAAGTTCGAAGGTGACAGCTTCACTACCATGAGAATTCCATTATTCACAATATGGTATCAGAGCATTAGGTTATATTCAATTTTTTAAAATTTAAATCAATCCAACATTTATTACCAATAACCAAAACCTCGTTGATATTAAATTGAATATTATAAATTAAGTTAGGCTTACCACATCCATAAGAATCTCAACCAAGTTCATATGATTCATGATGACAACTGAAGAATCTCTTGAGGCCTCAGATTTAAGACCTAATGGCATAGGTCCAATCCCACGAGGAAATGTCCTAAAATACTCTTCTTCATTAAGCATTTCAATAGAGTTATCATGGCTAGGAACCCATAAAGGTTCACCCAACTGACTCATTTGAATGAGCTCTTCCATGGCTGCCACCGCAAGCTCGATAATCACGGGTCTATCTGCCTCCGTAGGCGGAGCAACGGTTCGTAGGAGATCTCCAGATGAGGCATAGATGTCACCTACCATACCTGATTGTGGCCCAAAACTCCCAACTCCAAGGTCAAGGGAAGAGCGTGAGTGTAGTCCTTGGTTTTGTATGTTTGAGTAATTCACTAAGGGCTTTCCTACGTACTTTGCTGCTATGCCTGATATCCTATCAATCTGCATTATTTCCAATATGTCAATGAAAGCAAGTATGAGCATACGCTGATCTACAATAAAATCAAATGATGTTAATGTATTAAGTATTTGTTTTTAAAAAACGTTGATAGAAGACTTGAACCTAGGACAATACTGTTATATACGTAGTAATATTTTCACCAACTTACTAATACACTTAATATAATATTTAGTTATACAACTTGTTAAATGCTGACTGTTGACAACATTGAATTGGGCTTTATCCACCCCGGCCCTAAGCATGAGTATGTAAATGAATTAATAAGGGTTTATTTCTATGAATTCAAGTAAATATTACTCCCTCCATTTCAGTTTACTTGTCCCATTTCCTTTTTTGGCAATTTCATACTAGTTGTCCCATTTTCTTTTTTGGCTAACCTTTTCTTACCTAAATACCCCCACTTTTCCAATTCCCAATACTCCACTACCACCTTTACAATTAATTTAATCAATTAAAATACCCAACTACCACTTTTATAATGGACATCACTCAACCCTTAAAATCCGTAAAAAGTCAAATGGGACTAGTCAAATGAAATGGAGGGAGTATGTCTTTTAATAGTTGCAATATGTAAATTTGTTATTGAGCTTATACACTAAAAACTCTGCATAGAATTAACTGTACACAAATCTGATGAAGTTCCATCCCAAACTCAATTAATATAATAAGAGGAGTAACCCATTAAATTTGTAAGTTAGTCAACCTCTAATAAATTTTTCAATGTGAATCACATATGGGTTATTTTTCCAACAGACGATTGCATTTTTGGAGAAATGTTGCAACTAAAAAGACGGAGGAGATAAAGAATTACCTCTTCTCTAAGTCGAGCATTTTCAATCCTTAATTGTTGTTCATCAAAAGACATCTCACCAATGGCCGCCGGACCTCCACAATTGGGACAAGTAGCATTGCTTAGGGCTTCCTTGAACCTAATGTTATCGGCTCGAAGCTTATCGTTCTCAGATCGAAGTTGTTGGTTTTCGGACCTTTCATGTTGAGCCTATAATTATACAATCGCCAGATAATGAAATTAATTAGTACTCTATCCGTTCTTTTTTGTTTTTCTCATTTACTTTTTACACGGTTAGTAGGTTACAATAACTAATTAATAGCTAGATGTAGTTGTCATTTTCACAATGACAATATAAGTAAAACAAATTAAAAGCGTTAGTTTCAAATCTTAGCTATAGGAATAAGACATTTATGAGAAATGAGAAATACTAATGACAAAACTATTTAAATGACAATTACTTGTACTAGTGGATATTGACCTCAATAGTTTATCTTAAATTTGGAGAAAGAAGACGGGCAGTAAAAATTGAACCCATGTTCTTTTACAAAAACTAAAAAAAAGTTGTTCTTACACTAGCTGATACAAAACACGATTTTTCACTACATATAATATTAACTAAATATTAACTAAGCATGACTATACATAAAAAAAAGCTATTATTTGGACATTATATACCAAAGAACTAATGGTTCTAGATGAATTTTTTAATATTATTGTACATAAAAAATACGACAAACTTCTCTAGACATTAAAGACTAACATGAAATGTTGGATATAAATTAATGATTTTTTGCCAAATTATTGATTTAGGATCAATTAAAATATCATCTTTATTAATTGCTTATTAAAAAAGACAATACTCCTAATGATAATAATACTTTAAATGTTTAGACACTGCAACAAATTTAGCTTTTAGCAACATTGAATTTAGTAACATTAAAAAAATGCAACCGATTCATATTTCTAGTGTAATAATTATTGGTTTTTATTTTAAGTTCCACCATAAAAGTGATTTCGCGACACTTAATTCGGTCTTTAGTGGCATATGTAATTGTCACCATATATAGTCTATAGTGACATTTGTGAGAAATGTCACTAGATCTTATATCGCTAAAAGCTTTATTGTGACTTTTTAATATGCTGCTAAAGGGTTAAATAAATGTCACTAAATCTTCTATTACACTATAAGAAATTTGAAATAGCAACATTTAAATTAAAACTAAATATCCCACTAAAAGCAAAGCATGTTGTAGTGAGACGAAATTTTATAATTAATAAGAGGCATATACTATAAAATAATTATTATAGTTAGATTATGTACATATATATAATAATTAAAAATTTACCTTCATTTGAGTGCGCTTGTTTTGGAACCAAAACTTGACTTGTAAAGGCTCTAACCCTAATCTACGGCTCAATTCTTTCCTTTGCTTATCATCTGGATGTGGGCATTCCTTGAAGAAACTTCACCCAAAAAAAACAACCAAAAAATTATGAATGCATAATTAGACTACATTAATTCAATTTTCCAATCACTAAAAAATACTCTTAAAAGATGACTATAGAATATATAGCGACCACTTTTTTATTGAAAAATTATTAGAATAATCCAATCTTTTTAAGATTTTCCTACAATTATTTCACTTATTGATTAATCATAAATAATCTCAACTTTAGGGGCATTTGGTCAGAGTAAATTTGGGTAATTAACTCGATAATATGTTATATTATGTAATTTACCAAAAAAGTTAGCAGTAAAATTAGAGAAAATTTTTAAAAATTTACATAAAAAAATTTGAATAATAAAAAATAGAAATTTTTTCAACATTTTATTTTAATTTATTTTTTTTAAAAAAACTTACTATAAAAAGTCATTCAGTCCCCGAGTTTACTCTAGAAAAATACTCTTCAAAATTAGAATTTTTCATATTTCTTGGTAATTTTTCCTTTTGTTTAATCAATTAAAGTTGAATAATTTTCATATCAAACCCTTATCTAGTTAAAAAGTCAAAAAAAAAAAACTATAATTATCAGGCTAACCCATAATTTACAAAATCCGACCACCCAATTATGGTCGTTAATTAAAATTAAAACAGGTGCTCTCTTAAGAGACTTTCTTTTGTAAAAACGATTCTCAAAAGTCCAGCCCAAATCTATATTTAGAGTTGTAACAATGTATATTTAGAATTAGACCGGACTTTTGAGAGCCGTCTTTACAAAACACGGTCTCAAGTAAGAATTTGTGTTAAAAAATAAAAAATAAAAAAAAAAGATTACATACTTCTCCATTTCCTGAATTTGGTGTTGGGTATGACGGTGATACCGTTTCTTCTTGGGTCGTTGATTCGGATCCTGATCATCACCCGAAAGACCCTCCAGATTCTCCGTAGCGGATCTACTACTTTCAAATTCATCATCTCTCATCTTCCCTAATTCTGTATGATCTGGAGTTTTATGCCCACTTGTCATATCTAGTAATTGATGATGTGCTTCAAACATATTCGGCTGAAACATTTTTTTTTGTTGATATGATGTATATATAATTCCCACTTTATAATAACATCTACAAGAAAATATATAGACATAAAACCATAAGAAAATAATATTAAAAATTAAAAAAAAAAATAAAATTTGTTAAATTTGTATAATTTGAGATATTGGGTTTTGCAATAATCTCAAATGGGTACTCAAAAATGTGATCATTTTTCTTTTTTAGTAACAATTGATTTCTTCTAGGTAAGGCTAAGTTGATGTATAAAACTAACTCATTAAGGAAAATTCAGCTATATTATATAGGTTTAGTACACCAAACTTCAGTACAAGAATTTCGGGTAGGCTAGAGAATCTCTACAAGTAAAGAAAACTAACGTTTTCTGTAGGTGACAGAAATCAAATTAACCTAGCTAGACCAATTGTTAAATAAATTTTATTAGATAAATTTTTCCAGACCCTGACCATAGATCAATCTATGTGCAGGAATACTGGATATGATGATGATGATGAATTGTTGAATAAATTTAAAAAATGAACAAAAAATAAATAAAATTAAATACCTGAGGATTGAAATTAAATTAAATTTGTGTTAATTTGGTATAAAATAGAAGCCAGATCCAGTTTTATTTCCTCCATTTTTCGATCTAACAAACAAGAAAAAAAATAATAGCTGAAACAGTAAGTAGTTGAACAGTAAAGTGCACCCAAAAAAACCCTAATTTCTTAAAGAGTAAAAAATTGTCTTGTTATAGGATTATTTTTTTCTCTCTCATCTGTAATTTTTAGGGTGACTTAAGCTTTACTAGATTGACTCGTGGGGTGGTTTCTGGTTTTTATTTTTTTTTTGGAAGTCTAAAGTCTAAACCCTTTGACTAATGTCTTAGAAGAAAAAAGAGAAAATCTAAATTAACTTTTAATTTATTTTTAACGTCATCATATTCAGTTTATCCCGCTTATAAAATTTAATTTATTTCTAACAATTTGTTTTATTTAATAAGGATCCCTATACACAAGAAGAAAAGATAAAAAAAATCTTGGAAAATTGTCGGAAATAAACTGATTTTTACTCGATCTGATTCTGGTGATGTAAACACAATTATTGTTTTTTTTAAATAAATTCATTTATACAGTATAATTACTGAAAAATATACCGAATTTCACTTCGTTTATTTTTGTTCTTCCCATTTACTTTTTACACCGTTTTCAAAGCAAATTTTAAAAACTCAATATCTCTAAAAACACATAATAATAAAAAATTATAAAAAATACATGATAAAAAGTATACATTTAGAAGAATCTAACGAGATCTTACATGAATATATTTTATCTTCTAAATATGTGTCAAAATTATTAATTAAATTACTCTCTCCTTGAGGTGAAATATTCCAAATGGAAAGAACGAACAGAAGGAGTATATGGGTTTATTTTGACAAATATCATAATAAGTGAGTTTATTTAAGAATGAACAATAAATAATTTTTTTCAGCGGAGTAAACAAAAATCGTTTCATTATTGATAAATTCCCCGAAAATCTTTAATCAGTAAGCCCATTCATAATTCTCATCGTAATTATTTTTTAAAAAGTTAAAAATTATAATAATTAAAAAATTAGTCACATTGTAGACGTGAAATTTGTAGTAAATAATATAATTAAAAAAATAATATAATTAGTCACAAAATATGGGTTGACAGTGTGAAAAGGGGTGTTTGACATACCATTAATTCCAAATTAGCCACCTTTATTTTATGTTTTTCCCCAATATTTTGTTCCTTTTGACACAGATTATAACGCCAACGAAGATCACGCCTCTTCACCTTCTCTTTCTCTCTCTACAAAAACATTAAAAAAAAACGTTCACATTAGGTTTAAATTTAAAGCCATTAACATATCTAAAAACACCATAAAAGAATAAGTTAAAAAATTCATGAAAAGTAATCAAAATAATCATCCTTTCCGGTGTTTTCCATCCATAGAGAACTATAGACAGGGTCTGAGAAGGGAAGGACGGCGACAACTCATACCCATAAAGGAGAGCACAACCAAAAGGAGTCCCCCGGCTCGAGAAAAGATAAAGAGAAGAACCCCAGAAAATACTACTCAAGGAATCGGAAATCTAAAACATGGAAATGTAATCAAAATGAAGCAAAAAAAAAATTTTGTTACATGTTTTTTATATTCAAAAGTAAGGTCGGAAAATTCTCTACAGATATGTAAATAGATGTTGAGAATCAAACCCTTATTACAAGACGGAAGAAAATCCTTCCAGTATTAGATTAACTCATAATTCTCGTCGTACAAACATTTTACTTACAATTACAAGCCAATGGGTCTAATTAAAAGATTAATTAGGGTCGACTATATGAACCAAACAGATCAAAAACATAGAATAAAAAAAGGGTTAGTGAACTTACAAGAGGAATTGATAAATAAGAAAAGGAGAATTAATTAAGATTTGGATTGATGAATATAGGGAGAGAGAGAGAGAGAAGAAGGGAAATGGCAGCAGAGAGGAGTAATTGCAATTTGGTAAGAGCGTAGTTTTAGAGAGAAATGGGTGAGTATTGAGAACTTTGCATTTATGGTGGTGGGGTGACAAGGTAAGGTGCTCTTATTGCTCTACCTTTGAACATAGATGGGGATATATAGAAAGAGAAACTTTTTTTTTATTTTTCTTTTTTTTTTTTTTAATTTGTCAACGATATGGTAGTAATCGACAAACAGTAAGTCTCATGGGAGACGGTCTATTCTATAGACGGAATCCATGAAGCTCAGCCCAAAATATAACATAGTATATTTGGGGTTATAATAAATTATTTGGGGTTATAATAACTTATATTTGGGGTTATAGAATAGTATATTCGAGGTTATAATACCTTACATTTAGGATTATAACATAATATAATTGATATTATAATAAAAAAAATCAGTTAAGGGAAATGGGCTGGCCCAATTTTGTGGTCTATCCTATAGACCGTCTCTTGTGAGATTTTGTGATCGACAAATTTTGCGTTGGGAAAATAAAACGTACATGTGATCTTATATCGAACAATTAGAGAAAGGTTGACTCATATGTAAGTTTGATGGACTACTACTACTACTATTACCGATTGGATTTATGATGGAACCTCATTAAATTTATGTGCAGCCAACTCTCCGATCTTATATGGAATATTCTTGATGTATACAAACCCGTTAACAGAATTATATCATTTTTGGTGTCGTTTCTTATTTTGTATGGGCCCTAGACAAAATGAAAGAAATGAACCCTATCTATGAAGGGTCGATTATGAACTAAATAGGTGTTTGGAAAAATAACAAAAACGGACTTTATATATTATAATTAGCATTAAAAAGATAGACGTGTCATGTAATTGTCAAATGATAAAATAACTACTCATAAATTGCAAATTTTTAACTATCTACTTTAATTAACTAGCATTTTCTAATTTTGGGCCCTAGGCAAATGCCTATCTTGCCTATGGTCAGGTTCGGCTCTGATCATTTTGGAATCTCAATCATCATTTTGTTTTAGTATAGGATAGGCGAAGGGAGGAGAAAGATTAGAGAAGGCCTAGGGCACTCAGAATCAAATTTTAGAACCTAATCTGAAAAAAGTACAACATAATCAAATTGAGACATGACCCGATTCTCACAATTTGAAATTTTAGTTTGTTGTATTCTATGGAATTTGAAGTTTTATGTCACGAATTTGAATCATCCTTTGGGTATTTCTATTTCTTTTTTATTTTTCAATTTGAATTCATTCAAATAGAATAAAATGGTTAAGTTGCAAAATTGAATTTCAATCAGATTAAATAGACTACTACCATCCACTTTTTTTTAGTAAAATGAGTACTTATATGCAATGAAATGATGTTACAGATTATATGGGGCATTTAAAAATCTCTTATATCCAACTTAATTAATCTTTGATCTTTTAAAACATGGTACTCCCTCCGTTCCTTTTTGATGTTACTATTTGGATTTTTCACCAATATTAAGAAAAATGGAATCTTTGATGGTAGTGAGTATTATTTGAAGTAATTATTGTATTGGAATTATGAGAGAAAAAATAATTAAATAATAGTGTAATGTAATAATTGTATTGGAAGTATAAGAGAGAAAATAATAAAATAGTTGTGTAAAGTAAGAAAAGTGGGGTTTTAAGGGGTAAAAGTGGGATGAAAACTTTTTCAAAAATGGAAAGTATTCTAAAGTGGAAAAACTTATGGAACTACCCCTTTTAGTAAGATGGAAAAAGAAAAAGAAACGGAGGGAGTATATCATTGTTACGATGCTTCAAAGATTTTATTACCATAGCGAGACTGTCTGATTGGGGGAACTAAGAAATAAATAAATATTAAGGGAGTAAATCGTTCTGGTTGATTGAGTTATTTGAATCGAAAGAAAAATTCATCAAAGATTTACGTTGGCGTCCTTATCCCCATCACAAGTATATAATTTCTTTTTTTTTATCGTATAAACCTGATCAATAGGCTAATCCATAATTTTCTGTCAAATTTTCTTGAATTCTCTAATTTTCACCATTAATAAAAACTTCCCCAACAATTTACTCTCCAAAATTATGTATTCCAAAAACTATGCGTTTGAGTTTCTAAAGGGGACTTTCTCAATTTCATTCCTACTTAAGACAATTTATGTATCAATAACTACCCATGTAATAAAAAATTACTCTTTGCATGAATTTTTTTTCCTTAACAAATGTGCGTATTATAATTTAGACAAAGTTGTGTCCCAACACAAACATAAATCCACTTCGGAATTTAATTAGATGCATTAATTATTATGATAATGATAATAACAAATCTCTTATATTATATGATTGTACGATACACAAATGCGTACTTTCATGGGAGATGGATCATCATAATTAAATATCTTAATATTGTGGTGTATTTATGTATATAATAAAAGTAATAATTTTCAGGCCAAAAGTTACACATAACCTTAGTGTTAATTGTATACTTGTGATTTTCCAATTATTATAGGTGTGGAGCAAATTTGTTAAATTTTTCGAAGGTCCCGTACAATTTCAAAAATTATTTTTTTCCTAATAACTTTGTATTTTTGAATACTGAACATATACAACGTAATTTAATTTTGAGTCCCCAAAATTTTTGAGCGATTGAACATATTGAGCATGTTCAGAACCTCCCATGTTATTATGCCATCATGTTATTATAAATATATTATTGCTATTGAAAAATGGGAAAGAAATAGAGAAGATAGAATTTTAAAAATAAAATTAAATGATTACATTGCTAATTCAATTAATTCATGATACTAGAATAAACTATACTTAACCAAAACTATGAAAGGACTAAATTAATAGTAGTACTTATTTTTTTAACAATCACTAAAATAAAATAACTAACTTATCAACATATTTCATATATTAAAACACTTATCCAACATTTTCTCTTGTTTCAAAATTTCATCTTGATATTTTTTTAATAATCATTCATAGTGCCATGAAACTTATTGCTTCCGGATGCACTTCTCACCAACAATATAACATACTCCCCAGTTTTTTTTATGTTTGTCCATCTTCTATAATGGGTAATTTTAAATATTTGTTCATTTTAAAATACTTTTCTATTTTTGGAAATTTTTTTCCTAAATATACCCTCGCATTATCCCTCCCATTTTCCCCAAATATAGCTTCTTTATATTAATGACAATGCTAATTTTTTTTTTCTTAAATTTAAATGTTTTTTTCTCTCAAAATATCAATACAATCATTATTTCACACTACTATTTAATTAAAATAATACCCGGCCATCTATTACAAAGATTATACTTTTCTTAATTTGTGTGAAAAACCTATAGTGAACAATTTGTTAACAGCGGAGGGAGTACATATTATATAGCATTGGAATAAAAAGAAGTATGTTTTATTTTATCTGTTCCATTAATATTAAGTTCATAATCTAGTTAAAACACTTAATTGTAAAAGTCACTATGTACGCAGAAAATATTATACTTCATATCATAAATCTGACATATATTCTTATTTTGTACATACTATAAATAAAATATTATCAAATAATTTTACCAAAATAATGTATCCCTAATTGATTACGTACCCCCAGATTATCCGCAAAGATATCTCTATCAACGGAGATGATGAGGGTTTTGAGGCTATAGACACATTTTCATAAAATGACGACCAAGTATTAACGTTAGGTCTCCTTGCGGTTTTGGACTAGACTTGCCAACTATATAAGACTTGTTCAATAATTCAATGCCAGCCAAAACAAGCCTCCAGAAAAGTTTTAGTGGACTAAATCTACATAACAATATTTTGCAAAATTATTACTCCGTCCGAATTATTTTAGATGTTTCATTTGAATTTTCACGGTTATTAAGAGTGGTATGAGGTTCATTAAAAAGGTGGTATCTGGGTATTTTGATTGATTAAATTAATTGTAAAGGTGGTAGTTGGGTATTGAAAATTGGAAAAGTGGGGGTATTTAGGTAAAAAAAGATAGACAAAAAAGGAAATGGGACAATTGATATGAATTTGCCAACTAAGAAAATGAGACAAACTAAAAAGATTCGGAGGGAGTATTATATATTTTCTCTTTTATACTCGTAACATTTTTTTCTACATTTTATTTTTATTAATTTTTTTTTAAAAAAACTTATTATAATAAGTCATCCGTTTACCGGGCTTACTTTAGGAAAATACCCTTTAAAGTTGAGATTATTTATGATTAATTGATATGTAAAATTATTGTAGGAAAATTATAAAAATGTTGAATTATTCTAGGTAATTTTTCCATAAAAATTAAACCAAGTTTAACTTAGCTACCTTACTAAGTAATTTTGAAGTATTACTATGAGTTTACGGGAGGAGCAAATAATATAAGGGCCTTTTTAACGATATTTAGAAAGTTAAGACCCTTAGCTTTGTCAATACACAAAATCTCATAAGAGACAGTCTATAGGATAGATCACAAAATTAGGCCAGCGCTATTACGATGTATATAATTACAACACAAATTACAACTCGGGAATTTGTATTAAACCCCTTTGTTTGATGACAAAAAGAACTTACAAGATGTGTATAAAGCAATAAACAAAATGAAGATAATTGTGTAACGATGAACGTCACCCGGAAACTTGATACAAATCGAAGGCGTGTGCTCACTATCCTTTTGTGATATTTCCCCCACAAAGGTACTTGGGTTGTTGTTTGGAAATTCACAACGAGATACAATCGATTACAACACAACCTTAGTACTTAGGTTGTATTAAGCAATAACAATGTGTTTGAGGAATAACAAGTTGTGGAAATGCACTAACAAAAGTTAATTACTCTTTTGTATGCAAAGAACAAATGAGAAAAGCTTAGAAATCAGGAGAAGAGTAAGAAAAGGTGTAAGGATTTCTTCATCCAAAGGCACCTATTTATACTCAAGGAGTATAAGAGGAGCCTATGCTCTTAATCATCATCATAATGACCAATTCATTGTCATTGAACTAAATGCCATTATTCTAGAGAATAATGCACCTTAATACAGCCTAATTACACAGGAATCAAGAGGATTAAGGAGTATCCTAGGCATTAAACGCATGAAAAACGGGAAGAAAAAGCAACGGTCATATGGAACCCTGACCGCCGAGTCGGCGATGGGTCCATATAGGGGACCGCCGACTCGGCGTTTGGTCACTGACCAAATCCCATTTTTCCAGAGACCAAACGCCGACTCGGCTATGGCTCTTTTGGGGGGACCGCCGAGTCGGCTTTTAGCCACTGTCTAGGTCCCCCTTTTCCTTTGTTTTGGAATTCACTTTAATGCCTAACGGACCTCGTATAATAATACGTTTTGTCCCACTACTTTTAGTAGCTTTAGCGATGTATACGGACTTAATAAATCGATACGATTGGTCCCACTACCTTAGTAGTACTGATGATTATAATATACAGGATTATTATGCACTAAATGTCCAACAATCCTCCCCCATTTTGGGTATAATAAGCCTTCTCATTTACCAAAACTCATAATACATTTCATGCATCAACGCTAATATCCCTACGGATTGAATTAACGCCTAGTACAACACACTTAACAAGTGATCGAGCCAGAGTTGATTTCCATAAGGAATTGAATCAATTGACTCATCCAACCACTTGAAGATGTAGTACACACAAAACAAATAACACAAAGTTATTAACTTGACACATTATAAGGCCGTGTCCGTATCTAATTCATAAGTTTATCATAGTCATTATGCCAATCTTGACTACTTGAAGCGGCCACACTTCAAACTTATATAGGTAGGTTCTCATTACGTATAAAACATATCCCCGTGACGTGGATATAACACCAAGAGCTCTTCAACTCTTGATCTTGAGAACTTTCAAGACGACTACCTTATTCCATCACGGTACAAAGCAACGATGGGTCATGCAATAGTTGCTTTAACAAAAACCAAGAGGACTTTACCACATTGAATTCAGACACGATGTTACTCATGCGTGAATTGGGCTTTCCCAAATGATTTTACTGACATAAACCGATCTCAATTGAGGCTTTCTCAATTGAGTCTCTATTCATGGCTTTCGTAAACGAATCCGCCACATTGAACTTAGTGTTCACATAGTCAAAAGTTATGACCCCGTTAATGATGAGTCCTTGCACAAGGCTATGCCTTAGAGCAATATGACGAGACTTACCATTATACACTTGACTATAAGCTCTACCTAAAGCCGTCATGCAATCCGCATGAATCGCCACCGGTGAGATTGGCTTAGGTAATAAAGGTATCTCAAACATGAGATTTCTCAACCACTCAGCTTCACTAGCTGCAGAAGCTAAAGCGATAAACTCAGCTGACATCGTAGAGTCGGCTATACATGTTTGTTTCTTAGATGACCAAGAAATGGCACCTCCCCCATAAACAAACACCCATCCACTAGTAGAAGAGTTATCTTCTTCATTAGTGATCCAACTAGCGTCAGAATAACCTTCTAGAATAGGAGGTTCTCCGCTATAAGTAATACCAAAGTCCTTGGTACGTAACAAGTATCTTAATACTCTTCTTATCGCCATCCAATGATGGGGACCTGGGTTACTAGTAAATCTACTAAGTTTACCCACCGCAAATGCTATGTCAGGCCTTGTACTAGTCATAGCATACATCAAAGATCCTATAACCTTTGAATACTCCAATTGTGAAATTGGTTGACCGGTATGTTTTGCAAACTTCATACCCGGTTCCATGGGAGTAGAGACCGGCGCTTTATCAAGCATATTAAACCGCTTAAGTATCTTCTCAACATAGTGAGCCTGACTTAACTTAATACGGTTCCCTTGCCTTATGATCTTAATGCCTAAGATCACATCAGCCTCCCCCATATCCTTCATCTGAAAGGATCTAGACAAAAAGTCTTTTGTCTCTTGGACTTGTGTTATACAAGTTCCAAAGATAAGCATGTCATCAACGTATAGACAAATGATAACGCCATTGCCATGGCTATCGAACTTGCTATATACACACTTATCGGCTTGATTCAACTTGAATCCAAAGGACAAAATAGTTTCATCAAATTTTTGATGCCACTGTTTAGGTGCTTGTTTAAGTCCATACAAAGACTTGACAAGTTTACACACCTTTTGTTCTTGTCCTTTTAAAACAAACCCTTCGGGTTGTTTCATATAAACTTCCTCATCTAACTCCCCATATAGAAATGCGGTTTTTACATCCATTTGATGTATTTCTAGATGATAGACCGTAGCTAACGCTACCAATAACCGAATAGTGGTTATTCTTGCAACCGGTGCATATGTATCGAAATGATCGATACCGTGCTTTTGTCTAAAGCCTTGAGCCACTAAACGGGCTTTGAATTTATCAATAGTACCGTCGATTTTCATTTTCTTTCTGAAAATCCACTTGCAACCGATTGGTTTACAAGTCGGAGGAAGATCCACTAACACCCAAGTGTTATTTCCCATGATGGATTGCATCTCATCATCGATAGCCTCTTTCCAAAAAGCACTATCATGTGATGCCATAGCATCACTATAAGTCAATGGGTCACCTTCCACATTATATAAATATGGAACACTAGAAGATACTTCACTTCTATCACCTTCAACCAAGTATACTTGGAAATCCGGTCCAAAGCTCTTCGCTTTCCGTTGTCTCTTACTCCGTTTAGGAATAGGATCAACTAAATCAAGTTCATCTATTTGTTGACTTTCATCAACATCTAGAAGTGAATTTTGTTGACTATCATCAACACTTTCATTGGTACAACTTTGTAGATGTCTTTGTCTACTCAATGATGAAAATCTATTTTCATCAAAAATGGCATCTCTTGACTCTATAATCGAATGAATCGATATATAGTCATTTTGTTCTATAACATAGAACCTATAGGTTTTGCTATGAATAGCATAGCCTATAAAGATGCACTCAAGCCCACGTTCACCGAGCTTCTTTTTCTTGTTGCCGGGCACTCTTACAATTGCCCTACAACCCCAAACCTTAAGATAACTTAAGTTCGGTTTCTTTTTGTACCAAAGTTCATAAGGAGTTTCCTTATTCGTTCTCATTGGAACTCGGTTAAGAATGTGACAAGCCGTCAACATTGCTTCACCCCAAAATCCATCACTCAAACCCGAGTAGGATAACATGGAATTAACCATCTCTTGTAGAGTACGGTTTTTCCTCTCCGCCACACCATTAGATTGTGGTGCATAACCGGCGGTTGTTTCATGAATTATACCCATTGAATTGAAATAAAGCGGATCATAATATTCACCTCCTTTATCGGTTCTTAACCTTTTAAGTTTACTACCAATTTGTATTTCTACTTCTTGTTTGTAAATCTTAAAACTTTGAGAAATCATCTATAAAAGTTATGACATACTTTTTGTTTCCCAAAGACGGTGTACTATGAAAATCACAAAGATCACTATGGATTAACTCCAAAATTTCGGTTTTCCTTTCAACACTTTTAAACGGTGTTCTAGTGATCTTAGTTAACATGCACGTTTTGCAATTTTTAGACATTTTATTACACATAGGAATTAACTCATGTTTAGACATAAAAGAAATTTTATCAAAGTTAACATGTCCTAGTCTAACATGCCACAAGTAATGTAAATCGTCATTTTCATTCATAGAAGAAACATTGCAAATAACATCTTTATTCAAATCCAAAGATAATTTAAACAAACTATTACATAGATAAGCACGCCCAATAAACAAATTGTTTTTAGAGATAATACACCTATCGGCTTCAAACACTAGTTTGTAGCCTAATCGATTCAATATAGGACCCGAGACTAAATTTCTACCTATTTCGGGTGTGTAATACACATCTCTTAATACTAAAAGATTCCCCGAAGTAAACAATAATTCAACTTGTCCTTTGCCTTGGACCTTGATAGGTGCATTGTTTCCCATGTAGAGATGCTCCCCATCAACAACCTTGTTAAAGGTTTTGAACCATTGTGTAGAATTGCATACATGTCTCGATGCCCCCGAATCGATCCACCAAGCCAAGGAATCATCCTGCAAAGCACTAATATTAGTATTCAAAGTAGAAAAACTCATATTAGAATTTTCAACAAAAGTTGCAAGATTACCTTGAGTGGATGGTCCCTTGCTTGTAGAAGCTTGACCATTCCCCTTGGATTTCTTTTGCTTGTTCTTCAAGACGAAGCAATTTTTCCTTCGGTGCCCGGGCTTACCACATTCCCAACATACCTTTTCGGCATTGGGATTAGTAGCTTTCCCCTTTGAAGAGTCATTCCTCTTCCTTTTATCTCCGGGACGGGATTGTGGTTTCCCTTCCCCAACCATATTAATTGTTGGTACATTAGGATTATCATCCTTCCGGTTCTCATGAACCCGGATGCTAGACTCGACAATAATGTGTTGTCCAAGGTCGGAGAGTGTAATCTCCTCCCTTTTATGCTTAAGAGCATGTCTAACATCCCTCCATGAAGGAGGCAATTTGTCTATTATGCTTGAAACAAGAAATACTTCATCAATTTCAATTTTATGTAATTTAAGGTTAGCATGCATTCTTTGCAATTCATGAAATTGATCAATGATTGGGCGATCCTCTACCATTTTGTAAGAATTAAAATTACTTACTAGAAACTTCTTGGAGCTAGCATCCTCCGCCATGTATTTATTTTCAAGAGCATCCCATAATTCCTTAGCGGACTCATGGTATTGATAGATGTCAAAGAGTGCATCTTGCATACCATTGAGTATATGCCCCCGGCAAATGAAGTCATCATTTTCCCACTTTGACCGTTTGCGATTTTGTTCAAGAATCTCCGTTTCCGGAATCACCGTTTCCGGATCATCCGACTTAGCGACCTCCGGTTTGGGTGAGCTTATAACATAAGCCACGTTGAGGGTAGTGAGCATGAACATCATCTTCTTTTGCCAACGTCTAAAGTCGACGCCGACAAACTTTTCTAACTTAGCAAAGTTAGAGGTAAAGTCCTTCATTGATGCCATCGTATGAAGAATATCACAAAAGATTATTACGATGTATATAATTACAACACAAATTACAACTCGGGAATTTGTATTAAACCCCTTTGTTTGATGACAAAAAGAACTTACAAGATGTGTATAAAGCAATAAACAAAATGAAGATAATTGTGTAACGATGAACGTCACCCGGAAACTTGATACAAATCGAAGGCGTGTGCTCACTATCCTTTTGTGATATTTCCCCCACAAAGGTACTTGGGTTGTTGTTTGGAAATTCACAACGAGATACAATCGATTACAACACAACCTTAGTACTTAGGTTGTATTAAGCAATAACAATGTGTTTGAGGAATAACAAGTTGTGGAAATGCACTAACAAAAGTTAATTACTCTTTTGTATGCAAAGAACAAATGAGAAAAGCTTAGAAATCAGGAGAAGAGTAAGAAAAGGTGTAAGGATTTCTTCATCCAAAGGCACCTATTTATACTCAAGGAGTATAAGAGGAGCCTATGCTCTTAATCATCATCATAATGACCAATTCATTGTCATTGAACTAAATGCCATTATTCTAGAGAATAATGCACCTTAATACAGCCTAATTACACAGGAATCAAGAGGATTAAGGAGTATCCTAGGCATTAAACGCATGAAAAACGGGAAGAAAAAGCAACGGTCATATGGAACCCTGACCGCCGAGTCGGCGATGGGTCCATATAGGGGACCGCCGACTCGGCGTTTGGTCACTGACCAAATCCCATTTTTCCAGAGACCAAACGCCGACTCGGCTATGGCTCTTTTGGGGGGACCGCCGAGTCGGCTTTTAGCCACTGTCTAGGTCCCCCTTTTCCTTTGTTTTGGAATTCACTTTAATGCCTAACGGACCTCGTATAATAATACGTTTTGTCCCACTACTTTTAGTAGCTTTAGCGATGTATACGGACTTAATAAATCGATACGATTGGTCCCACTACCTTAGTAGTACTGATGATTATAATATACAGGATTATTATGCACTAAATGTCCAACAAGCGCATTTCCCTTAACTGATTTTTTTTTATTATAATATCAATTATATTATGTTATAACCCTAAATGTAAGGTATTATAACCTCGAATATATTTTGGGCTGGGCTTCATGGATTCCGTCTATAGAATAGACCGTCTACAATGAGACTTACTGTTGTCAATATCATTAATGGTAAAATAGTAATTAAAATTCTCACAAAGATTTAACGTTCACAAGTTTTGGTAGGTTTGAACCCTTATTAAACAATATCATTAACAATCAGACGCATCACCTACTGAGATACACTTAACTAATGAATTATAAGAAGTTTGTTAATATCTGAGACCCCATTTTTCTGGTCGAGTGATTTTTTTTCGCCAAGATAGAACTGAAGTTGGTCGGACATAAAACTAGCAATATATACACCCCAAAAGATTTTAAAAATCAAGTGTAAATCTAGATAATAATAGAGGGAAAATGACAACCTTAATTACATAGGAGTATCATATAATAACATAAGAAAAATATATCCATCAAATTAATTAGCTAAGATCCAGAATCAAGCTTAGGTTAGAACTTGTCACACTTATTTCCATGAGAATATCCATGGAGATTCCACACTAATGAGAAATAAATGACAAGGATTTCATAAAATCAAAAACATGCTTTATTGTTTTTTAGTTAATTCACCCAAAATTAAACATGGGCATGGTATAAGTGAATTAATGACAAATTATCTTATGTATGCTAGTTTTTCATGCTTAATTTGAAAAGATCTCATTTTTTTTTTGTTTAATTATTTTTTGAAAACAAATAATAGGAAAAAGCAATTTTAAAACTCCTTACTTCTGTTGTTGTAACTATAAAAATTTCAATTTTACATACACTACAACATAATTTGCTTTTAGTGGGATATATTTAGCGACATTTAATTTAAATGTCGCTATTTCTAATTTTTTATAGTGTATATAGAGCATTTAGTGACATTTATTAAACTCTTTAGCAGCATATTAAAAAGTTACACTAAAGCTTTTAGCGACATAGGATCTAGTGTCATTTCTCACAAATGCCACTATAGACTATAGTGAAAATTACATATGCCACTAAATCACTTTATGGTGGAACTTAAAATAAAAATTAATAATTATTACACTAAAAATATGAATTAGTTGCATTTTTTAATGCCACTAAATCCAATGTCGTAAAAAGCTAAATTTGTTGTAGTGATATTTATCGAAAATATTCCAACTTTAGGAATATCTTATTTTAAAAAATCAAATATTGATAATACTAAAAAGGTAAAAACAAATAGATAGCATCATTTTATTGGTTAATCAAAAGTTGGTATTAATATTGTAGAAAAATAAGTAAAAATTTATATTATTTATGATAATTTTTCTTAGATAATATCATATCCATATCACTAAAAAAAATGATATATTCATTTAACCCAGTATATTCGAGAGAAAAAAATGGCCTTGACCAAATTTGCACAATGAAATATGACGGTTGACTGTTGAGTGTTGAAGATGCATTTAGAATACGTAGCTTAAGTACATGTTCCCCTATCTTACTCATACAATTCGACGCATGTACAATACATAATTACAATTTACAAAACAATATTGTCTTGGATGATGTTCTTATAGTTATATAATATGTTGTGTTTGTATTGAATATTTATGTCGTGTTCTTGGTACTTTTTTGGAAAGAAAATTTTTATTAGGTACTTTTTTGAAAAGAAAATTTTTATTAGGTACTTTTTTAAAATGGGCAAAAAAAATAACGGAAAAGTTAACCCCAGCGGTTAGTTGGTACTCTTTTGAAAAAATAATTTTTGTTAGGTCTTTGTTGGAAAATTTTTTTTATTAGGTACATTTTTGAAAAAAATTTTTTTTATTAGGTACATTTTGACACTTTTTCCTTCAAACAATATAAATTTGTGTCCGATTGTAAATTTTAAATAAAAATTAAATTTGTATGAGGTTGGGTTTTATATTTGATATACTCCCTCTGTTTCCAAATGTTCTTCCCATATTATTTGCACAGTTTTCAAAGTAAATTTTAAGCCTAATCTCTAAATACGCATCATAAAAAATTATAAAAAATATATAATAAAAAAGTCTACAATAAGACGAATTTAACGAGATCTCACATGGATATATTTTGTCTTCTATATATGCCTTAAAAATTTTAATCAAATTAAATTTCTCTTTCCAAAATAAAATATTTCAAATGGGAAGAACATTAGGGACGGAGGGAGTATAATTATCTTTACCTGAGTCTTTAATTATTATTATACAAGATAAGTATCGATGCAGAAAGAATAGGTGGGACTAAAACGTGGAGGATACATATAAGATGATTAGTATTTACTAGGTCTTTCCATTAATAGAAGAAAGTAAATATAAATCAAAATAAATAAGGACAATTAATTGAACAAGAAAAACGAGTAAATTAAATAAGGACTGTGAGACTATTAAAGTAGCAATTAATCATCATAGTTTTTAAGTTCCAAATATTCTTGTGCTAGACGGTACGTCTTACCGTGAGATGTGTCTTATGTTTGGGTTAAATAGCCTAAAAATTTAAAAGAAAAGAAAAGATAACGAATATATAAATAACATTATTGGAATATAAATAACATTATTGAAATTTAGAAATTACAGCGAAACAAAATTTTTTCTTTCAAACTCTTATCAAACATTAACTTAGCAATAGTGATGCTTATTGCATTTCACTTTTCGAAGCATAATTTACTATCTAACTAATATATGAAATTAATACTTAAGCAATCCATTTTGTGTTTTGTATTAAATTTTGTATCAAGGAAAAATTTATTCAACTTCTTCTCATATTTTCCGTCCGAATCATTTTAGATGTTTCATTTGGGTTTTCACGGTTGTTAAGGGTGGTGTGGAGTCTATTAAAAAGGTGGTAGTTGCATATTTTAATTGATTAAATTAATTGTAAAGGTGGTAGTTGGGTAATGAGAATTGAAAAAGTGGGGGTATTTAGGTAAAAAAAAATAGACAAAAAAATGAATGAGACAATTGATATAAATTTGCTAAATAAGGAAATGGGACAACTAAAATAATTCGGAGGGAGTATATAATTTTAAAAGTAAATAAATTTAATTTAATAAATAAGTTATTAGTCTAACATAGTAAAATGAACTAACTTCACTGATTGTGAATTAGAGTGGTGTCAATGTGCGATAAAAGGAAACACAAATTCTCATGAGCTCTAATTGGGCCGGTCTAATATATATTTTTTGAAATATTATAAATAGATATTAAAAATGATGTAAATAGGTATTTAAAATATTTTGAGTAGGTATTAAGGATACAATAAGTAGGCATTAAGAATAATGTAAATAGACATTAAGTTTTAATAAAATGAGCGTGGCATCTCTCAAAGAGATGGTCTCTCAAGAGACTAGCTGAAAAGGAAATAATTGAGAGATAATAGCCACCACACGCAATAGGGCTGCGATTGCCATTTGCCAATAGTAACAAAAAGATTAGATTAATTTATAATTTAAATTTTTTTAACTAAGATTTATTAAGTTTTTTTAGTATAGAAGATAAAAATTAGTTGAAATTCAATCACATGATCTTATCTGAGAAAAATAATACTTATTTTAATTGAAATAAAAATTTCAATTTTAATTATAAATTACATTATGGGTTAGGAATAACATGAAAAAAACCTATATTACTACACTATCGTGTATAAAAGCAGTCCTTTCAAGTTTCAATCCATAAATAAATAAATAAATAAATAAATAAATAATAAATAATAAAATTTCCTAAAAAAATAAAAATAAATAATAACTAAATAAATATAGGGAATAAGGACAAGGTTTGCCTTTCAATTGATATAGTCATGCTTTGACTTTTGTAATGGTCCTGCGCCCATAGCGGCCTACCTGTCAACGCAACTTAATTGCACCTAATCAATTATTAGACTATCTCGTTAAATTTGCTACATTTATAAAAATACGTAATTTTTCTTAACAAGATTATTCTTAGATTTAAAGCAGTGACGATTGAATAATTTTAATGAAAAGCTATGCAAAAAATTATAAATATTAAAAAAAAGACGTAAGACGAGTTTTGCATCGACTAGTCTAAGTTAAAACGAAGCATTGCCTTTATGAGAGATTAAGATTAAAAAATTTAGTTTAGTTAGATATAATGAAGAGAAGATTAGATGTGTGGATAAAAGTAATTGAGAAAGTGTGAGTTTATTTATATTCAAAATAAGACGAATTAAATGATAAATAAATCCATAATCCATTATAAAGAAACAAAATAAACATTTACTATTTTCATTTATACCCTCTACTTATTTTTACACTTTAAAATTTAATATTGGTAATGAATTTATATATTTTAGTGTCATCTCAAATTATATCTCTTTATCTCATTTACAGGTTTTTTTCATCTACTTAAATTTTTCACTCCTATATCTTTTACAAATTCTTAAACGAGACGGTCTTGGTGAAATTATCTTTATTTGGTTGACCCATGTACATTTACTCATTTAGTGTTTTAATGTAATTACCTGCAATTTCAATATAATCAATTAGAGTAATGGGCTAATTATAGGAGTCCATCTCGTAATAAGTCAGTCTCATACAACACGAGCTGTATATCTCTTTCTTTGGTGGATCTCAATAAAAAAAATTCAAAAAACTTCATAATTAGCAACTTTAAGAATAGAGAATGTTATTTTCTTGTGTTAGGACATGTTTAAATAGCCTGATTTATATCCAGCCCACCTATCTTTAACTCATCAGGCTTGGTATTAAAAACTTAATTAATCGGGCTTTGTATTAAAAACCCAACAGGCCCAAAATCATACTTTACTCACTTTTTTACATTTTTCCTCTGGAGTCTGGACTGGTTGATTTTTTATTTTTATTTTTTTTAAATAATGCAATATATTATATAAAAAACACTAATTCTCAAATGTGACGGTCTCAATTGAATGATTATTTATAATCTTAAAACGATAACTTATGATCTTAAAGTAATCAATTATTGAAGAAATGAGCTATTATATGAACCCGTCTTATGGTAAAACGATCTCACACAAGACGAGCTGATATATAAATAGAAAACAAATAACGTACATCAAAAGAGAAACAAGAGATCTCATTCTCCTATTCATAACGATTGCTATATTTCAATTACTTCCTCTAGTTTTAACGATTGCTATATTTTTATTTTTTCGTTATTCAATGCACAATTACAACTTTAATATTTTTAATTTCATATGATAAAAAATTTTGAAAAGTTAATATTCCCTCCTATTCATAGAGAATGAGACATTTCCTTATTAGGCCAATTCACTGAAAATGTTCTATTTCTATTTTTGTTATTCTTTTTTTACCCTTTTACCCTTACTGCAACAACACATAAATATCAATACCCTTTACGAAAAAAGAGACTTTTCCACTCACTTTCAAGTTTCAAGTGGCCCCCACCCTCCTTGATTTTAGTGCAAAACCCAAATGACTCATTCTCTATGAATATGAGGAAATATTATAAAAATATACATTAAGATGAATCAAACAAGATTTCACTTGACTATCTCTTATAATATTATACATAGAATAATATATGTTAATCAGTATCAGTTGGTAAATAGCAGTTGTTACAGAAACTGAACTATTAATAAAATTCAGAGAAAGTATAAGTTATAAGGCTTTATTTATTAAGCTCTTGGCTCAATGATGGCACATTTAAGGATGAGACCCTTTTTCCAGCTCCCTCCTTCATACTCATACAAAGAAAACTCCATTTCACCTATATTTTCCGGCGATGCCCGAAATTCGCCGACCGGAATCCGAAGCCATTCACCTTTAGGTTTGTCCTTCAAAGGCTCCTTGTGCTCTTGTTTGGTTCCATTAGGAAGAGTAAGCCTAAAGTTAATAGGAACTTCCCAACCATATGATGTAAATTCTAGCATAATCAAAAATGTGACTTGGTATGTAATTCCTGGTGTAAGGTATGTTGTGTTAAATCTTCCATGCACTTCTAACCATGCAACATTTCTTAGTTGGGCTACCGTTATAAGCCCCTCATCACTGCATATACACAAATTCTTATGAGAGACGATCTTTATGATAGATCGTCGGTAATTGAACTGGCCCATAAATGAAAATATAGAGCAAAGGTAGATGTTAAGCTTTAATGGATTGGGCCTGAAAAACGTCTTTCAGAAAGACAGTCTCTCAGGAGACTAGCTAATATACATATAGCAAGAATAATTTTAGTTTTAATTTAATTTAAATTAGAAAAAATTACTAGAATAACTCAACTTATTCGTGATTTTCCTACAATAATTCCACCGATTGATTAACCATGAATAATCGCAACTTTTAGGGGTATTTTCCTAGAGTAAACCTGGTGATTGGATGACTTGCTATAGCAAGTTTTATTTTTTTTAAAAAAAAAATTAAAATTAAATGTCGAAAAAATATTTAAAACATGTTCAAAAAAAATTATGATTTTTTTATTGTTTAGAATTTATTTAAAATTTCAAAATTTTTCTCTAATTTTAAATTAATTTTCAGTTTACGTTTTTGATAAATTACCTACTATAACAGGTCATCGGGTTACCCAAGTTTACTCTATGCAAATACTCTTTAAAGTTGGGATTATTTATGGTTAATAAATAGGTCGAATTATTGTAGGAAAATCATAAATAGGTTGAATTATTCTAGGAAAATTTTCCTCTAAAATATTCAGCGAATTACGACCTTAAAACTTGTCTAATTAGCGATTACTGTTATTTTTTTAAGAATTACAACCGTTAAAGTATCAATCTATACGATATTCAGGCCAAATGACATAATTCTAACCATTTTAGTGGTCGGATTATTTGGGCAAATGATTGGAATCCTATGATTTGATCTGATATATTGTAGACATTGATACTTTAGTGACTGTTAATTTGCAAAAAATTTAGACTTTGCAAATTATTCTTTACTTGATATATCTTCTAAATCATGTGAACTTTTTTGGATTGGAATGGATTATTGTAGAACAACTCATTAATCATGTTTATTTTTTATTTATGTAATGTTATATAACATCAATTACAAATAACTTTAATTTATTTTTTCTACATACATCTGATTCCTTAAATCTCGAAATAATATTATAGACTTAATTCTTATAGTTAATGAATATAACTTATAGAAGTATTAGAGTATTAAGTTAAATAACTATATGGATATATAATACTCCATACGTACCTTGTTTGTTCAGTATGCAAGTACCAATAAGTTGGGTTCTCTCCCCAAGTGATCTTGAGACCATTGGCAAACACCATAAAACAGTTGTTCCCCTTCTTATTTACCCAATATTTCTAACAATGAATTAATAAAAATTCGTCTATGAGCGAGATACACTGAATATGATGATTATGAATCAACAAGATTCATTATCAACACGGCAATTAAGTTTCTCAAACCAATGCAATACTCCCTCTGTCCCATTTAATTTGCAATATTTTCTATTTTGGTCCGTCCCACTTAATTTGCATTATTTCTATTTTTGGCTATGGCCCACCATTTCTTTTTAATCTCATCCATACATTTTAACTCTCTTTTAATTTCAACCACACAATTTATTCTCTCTCTTCATTTATTACCATTATCTACCTTTTTCTTAAAAAACACCAACTTTCTCTTTGCTACAAATTATATGGGACGGAGGGAGTATTTCATAAGGGCATGTTTGATAATTAAATGACTTTTTTTTTACAACTTTTTACTAATTTCGATTTTGCCTTATTAGTAGGTCAAACAGTTAATTTTAAAGTTAAAATTAACCAAAAAGTTTCTCTAAGTAGTTTTTTCATCGAATATTGATTACCAATTTTTTTCTTTGATAAACAATAAACAATTAATTTTTAACAAATATCTCTGTAAAAACTAACTTATACGGCTCGCTTAAGAGATCGGATAACCAATAGTCACGTGTAACATCTGAATTCTGATTGCCAAACACTCCAAATTTAAAATTAATATCATAAAAGAAATGATTTTAATTTGACTAAAAACTTAGTGTGTGTTAAGGAACCAGCTCAATTATCAAAAGCTTAAGCTTATAGTTAAGGCCCCATGATATATTATACGTCCCCTCACACGAAAGCCCTTTGGGCTAAAAGTGTGGATGCAATACATACCCTCCTCATACATGGTGCTAAAACTTTAAATGAGGGGTGGTTGAAATTTGAACCTTCTGATACGAAACCAACTCAACCAAAAGCTTAAGCTTATGGTTAAGCTTTTGGTCAAGGCCCCATGATATATCATATACTCTAACAGAGTGTAACTTACCATTTTTCTTCCATTCAAAAAAACTCCAACATGCAATTGTTCATAGAGCTTATGAATTGATGAATTATCAATTGGAAAATCAGAGTTGTTTTTGAGTATAGCTTCACAATTATGTGGAAGCTTAGATTTAACTGATCTTTTATCTACCTTATTAGGCTTACTAACATGATGATAATGATCTTGATCATGATCATGATCATAAGGATCATGATGATCATGATGATCAGATCTTTGGCTTCTTATGGTCTGATCTGATTGATCAGAATAATAGTGATCATGATAGATGGGTAAAGCTTGATGATGTTGTTGTTGTGAAGACTCATTTTGTTCTTCAGATAAATTGTTACCCATCAATATTATTATCTTCTATGTGGAGTACTTGTGTATGTTTTCTTTTGGAATGTGATTTATTAACAACAATTTGTTTATAATAGTATAGCTCAGACTCGTCTTGGAAATTTTGGGGGCTCTGTGTTAAATTTTTTGTGTGTCTTATTTATAGTAAATATAAATAATATAATCCATTCAAATCATTTTAGATGTCCCATTTGGGATTTCATGGATTTTAAGGGTAGAGTGGAGTCCATTAAAAAGGTGGTAGCTGGGTATTTTAATTGATTAAATTAATTGTAAAGGTGGTAGTGGGGTATTGAGATTTGGGAATTGAAAAAGTGGGGGTATTTAGGTAAAAAAAAATATAGACAAAAAAAGGAAATGTGACAATTGATATAATTTTGCCAAATAATGAAATGAGACATCTAAAATGATTCGGAGGTAGTATATTTTATCAATATGAAGTATTTAACATATTTCTTTTTTTGATTAACTTTTTCATATACGGGAGAAAGAGGGGCCCTATAAGGTCGATCACTTCACACACCCTCAAAGACCCCTCTAGTACTATAGCTACACTATTTAATTTCTTTATATATTTGTCTGTCTTTTTAAATTTGTTTTTTTTAACAAAAAAATTTGTAACAGAGAATAATTAAAAGGGGCAAACTCAAATTGACAGAGGAAAAAAAAAGGGTATTCTTTGATGATAAGCATAGAATTTGCGGTGGTTGTTAAATTGAAAAAAGAATTTCGGAAAGTTGATGATGATAAGATGGATTCTATTCTCTCATGTGCCATGGAATTGAAGAAGCTTGCATACGCAAGTTTACCTATAGAGATAATAAGAATCTTCTTTTATTTATTTACATTGATATTTTTCTTTATTAGTCTTATCTATTAACTTATTATCACTCTCAATCTTAACAATTATGTATATCATTCTGTTAGAGTATATAACATATTCTGGGGTCTTAACTATCAGTTTATTAAGCTTTTGGTTGAGTTGGTTCCTTGACATGGTATCAAAAGCCAGGGTGACATGAGGAGGGCAAGTGCTGCATGACCTGCATCCACACTTCTAGCCCAAATGACTCTCGTGTGAGGGATGTGTTAGAGTATATAACATAATCTGGAGCCTTAACCATCAGCTTAAGCTTTTGGTTGAGTTGGTTCCTTTAACACATTCACTTATTTTTTATGCTACTCACACTCAATTTTCTTTTTACTAATTTTTATCTAATAAAAATGATGGTGCTAATTGACAGGGACATATATATAGACATATAGTATAACTATAGTTTGATCACAAATTCTTACTGATGACCGTCTATATAATAGACATCTCAAGTTTTGGTTTGACTCAATTTATAAATTGAAAAAACAGAATGTTGATTTTGTAAGTTGAAAGGAAGATATAGGCTGAACTCTTGAAAAACGTCTATACTATAGACGGTTTCTCAAAAGACTGTTTGTATTTGATATACATATTGAAATACTCTATTTGACTTAGGCATCATATTGTCCAACAACTAGAAGTATCTAATGAAGGAGGCATGAGAAGTCAGCGTTGTAATAAAGCAAGCTGCATCCATCCAAACAGCTGGCTCCTCACCACTTTGATCAGGTATTTTAAAACAACGCTGGCTTAACGTTAAACTTTTATTTTTTTTTTTTGAAAAAAAAAAATTAAATTAAAATGTAATACTCTCCTTTATTCAGCCTAAATGTCTTATTTAGTTTTTTTACACTTGTCGAGACAAGTTTTTAATCCTTAATATCTCAAATTATTTTAAATTAAAAATTATAAAAATTTGATATTAATAATCCTTGTATTGAGACGAATCAAATAAGATCCCACATGACTATATTTTAACTTATAGATTAAGAGTAAAATACAGATTAAAAGTGATGAGTGAATAGTGTCAAAAACTAAATGGGATATTTAGGCTGAATAGGAGGTAATAGAAAATATGTTTCAAAAAATATTTTATAATTTTTTATGTGAATTTTTCATCACTAGAACTATCCGTATTTTTATGTACATGACTAACAATAACCTTATCAAAAAATTACCAAAAAAATTGAAAAAAAATATATAATCCCCAATATTTGAATTTTTTCTGATTTCAAACTATTAATAATTTGGCAATATAATATTGTAGCACAAGACATTTTTCTGAAATCCAGCCATTCACTAAAATCATCCAACTATATTCTTCACATTGTATTTATTACATTTCTGACAAAAGAATTTTCACTAACAATTTAATTCCTAATAAATAATGTCACGCTTTTCTTCTGTTCAATTCACTCTTCTCTACCATTTTTAATTTCTTGTGCACATTTTTCTTTTAACATTATCCAATATTTTCAAAAATCATTTTTTTTCTATATGCACAATTCGATCTGTGCTATTAAAATTGCCACAAATAATTTAAAAGTTATGAAATTAAAAATTAATTGTAGCAATCTCAATAGTACGAGATCAGTATATTAAAGAGTCAATCAATTTAAAATTTTACGATATAATCTACAAGTTCAAGCTGCTGCGTCTGCTATCTCCATCCTCGCTCTCCCCTAGTGTAAATCGAGACTTGGATGATCGTGATGATCGTGTTGAACTAGATTTTGGGGATGAATTTGTTGATTTAGTCTTCTTTCTCCTTGTTTTTTTTGGATTAGTAGGTATATTTGTTGGAGGAAAGTTGCTTAACCTTGCATTTGATGTTTGTCGCCCAAAGGTTCGCTCAAAATCTGTTGCATCTTATCCGAAAATAGTACAAATTAGTAACTGTTTATGTCTATAACATATTTTTTAACACACTAAATTACGTAAAAAGTAAAATATAACAAGTATAGTGAAACATAGGAACTACTATATATACCATTATCAACAACTAGTATATATGCCCGTGCAATGCACGGATATGTAAGTATGTAAATACATAAAAATAAAATACAATACTAAATATAAACTAATAATAACAATGTGATTGTGATAAATGTTAAAAGTAAAGATATTAAATAGTTACAATTGTTCAACTCAATCGAAAACAATTAAAACAACACCTTACTTAGTTTATTTAGCTACATATAAATAGAAGTTAATAGGTTGTTAATGTTTTTATTTTCTTAAAAATATTTACGTTAAATGGGTAAATAGGAAACTAGTTAGGTAAATATATTCATTATAATAAAATTATTTGATTATCGTAACTTTTTTAGACACGTGCTATAGTAATTTTATATCTTTGAATATGTACTCCCTCCGTCCCTTATAATTTACAGCATTTTTTATTTTCGTCCGTCCCACTTAAATTATTTTAACTTTTAACCTTTAAAAATTATTTTATTTGGTAAAGCTCTACAAAATCGACATTTACAATTTTCTGATTCTTTAATATTATTGTATAATTATAAGATTTGATCTAATAAAAATCTTTTTGAAAACTTAGCTTTAATGCTTAAAATCATAATTAATACAAAACTCCATAAAATTGATATGTGGAATTTTCCAGTTCTTTTATACTCCCTCCGTTTCTTTTTAATTGTCCACTTTCCTTATTTGGTAAAGTCTCTTTACTTGTCCACTTTCTATTTTTGGCAAAACTTTTTACCTAAAATACCCCCAACTACCCCAACTTATATTATTTAATAATATCCCACCTACCACCTTTTCAATTATAATAATCACTTAAAATACCCCACTACCACCTTTTTAATTATTATATTCACTTAAAATACCCCACTACCAACTTTTCAATTATTATAATCAATAAAAATACTCCACTACCACACCACTCTTAAAATCCGTTCCAAAGGCAAAGTGGACAATTAAGAAGAAACGGAGGGAGTAGTATTGTATGATTAAACATGATTTGACCAGGAGAACATAAAAACAAACAAGTTGACCTTAAGCTTATAATATAATGGGAAGGAAAAGCACTCACAAGTCACAAAGTATCGACTATCCATTAAGCACGTCTCAAGATTATAGTGGAAAATCATTAAGACGTCATGTATATAGAATTTGTCATCAATTTTAATTGGTGAACATGGGAACCAAAAAGTGATGTAAATAATTTTATTATAATTTATAAGTCTATTCGTGTTATTGAAACGATTTCAGAGTACTTAAAAGATGTTTCAAGATTAGTTAAAAAATTAATTTTATATACATTAATTTTCAAATAAGTGTAACTCTATTGGGGAAATAACTTTGGTTATAATTTATAAGATTAGTTAAATATCAAATCGTGAAATCTGTTATAAATACTTCTAATTATAATCTAATTATAATATGCCAAATAAATTGGACTCTTTTGGAATGTATCTCGTGACATGTAAGCCTAAGCCTTATTGCCTCTAATTGGAGGCAAAGAATCTTTAATGCATATGTCAAATATCATAAAATATTTGTTAAATAAATACGTTAGGCATATGAAGTGGTAGATCACTCCACCATGAATACGTCATTATTAGTAACTAATTATAATCAACTAAGCAACCTAGTTAGTAGTTAATATTCTTCTATGATTGAGATATTTGTGTTGGATAAAATATGCATCCCAAATCAATTGATGACATTAGTGATGGTCATGGGTCCACCCAGTGTCAGACCTAGATCTAGATTCTTAGAATTTGAAAATTTTAGATTTGAACTTAGACCTGTCATGTCTGATGGATATAGAGTCCTAAATAATCTTGATTTAATTAGTCAAATTTAAACTTTTTTATATTTTATAGGGTACTAAAAATGAGTTATTTAGATTGTGTACAAGTTCAATCGAGTCCAAAAAAATGTAGAAATAGATTAAGAAGAAATTTAAAACTAATTTTTGTTAAGAAACCAACTCAACCAAAAGCTTAAGCTGATGACTGAGGCCCCAGAATATATTATATATACTCTAACACGTTCCCTCACACGAGAGCCCTTTGGGCTAGAAGTGTGGATGCAACACAGACTCTCCTCATACCTAGTGCTAAATATTCCACTTAAATGAGGGGTGGTTGAGATTCGAACCCGTGACCTCTTGTCACGTTGGCTTCTGATACCATGTTAAGAAACCAATTCAACCAAAAGCTTAAACTGATGGTTGGTTGTGGGTTTTAAATGGGTCCAGAAAAAGAGCCTGAAGTGGATCTGGATCTCAAAAAATTGAAAGCAGTTTAAGGGAGGGTGGAAGATATCACATAAGGTACCTTGAGATGTCCATGTCTGGTCTTTGGAACCACCTACACTACCCATTGATTTCACAGTCAAATCTGAATTTGCTCCAAGTTCACTCATCTGCATTGTTCAATACTTCCAAATTTTATTTCCAATTCTCAAAATTAATTATCCACAATTTTCCGTCCTACTAATTTTTTCACTGAAATAATAATTATTTTTGCTCACAATATATTAAGCCATATAATAAGAATGTTTGATTAGCTCTATAATAAGAATGTTTAGCAACAGCTGATAATAGATAGCTGATTTTGAACCAGCTGCTATAAGCATTTTGTTCAAAAAACACTACATATTCATATCAAAAAGCCATTTTAACCACTTAATTTATCAAACATTAGCATCGACTAGTTTAACAGTTCAATCTTTTAAAGGAAAGGAAAGGAAAGGACCTTCCCGGTATCCCGCATAAGGCAGGGTCCGAGTGGGGGTTTTCTTTCCTTAAAAGATGCGAACAAATCATACTCGTACCCCCAAGGAGGGAGTAATTAAAAAGAGATGCGCGCAGTCAAGAACCCCCAATTGATACCTGCGCCCAGTAGGGGTCGAACCCCAAAACCTTCTGCTCCACATGCAGATGCTCTATCCATTGAGCCACAAGCGCTTTTGGATAACAGCTCAATCATTTATTATATCTAAATAAGCTAAAATTACAAAATAAGCGATTTTTCCAAACACTCTCGGTATAATCATATACGATTTTAACAACAACATACCCAACTTGGTGTAGTACCATTTGGACCATCCCAGCCAATGTGAGCCACATGTTTTACATCTGTTGGGTGCCCAATTTCCATCTCACGCTCTTTTACCACTGTCATTCCACATATATAAGTGATAATTAATAGACAAATTCTTACTTGAGACTTTTGTAAAGACGGCTCTTAAAAGCCTAGTCTAATTCTAAAATATATATTGTTACAACTCTAAATATAGATTTGGACTGAACTTTAAGAGTCGTCTTTACAAAAGACGGTCTCTCAAGAGAGCACCTGTAACTAATATTGAAATTTTATGTCTTTAATTAGTAGAAAGTTACAATGTAGCAAAAAAATTGAATAGGCCCAAAAAAAAAGGAAAAAGGAGAAAATTAAAATTAATAAAAGCAATAAGTGAAAAATTACCAAAAATTTGTGAGATGTATTTGAATGATCCTTTGCATATCCCTTTCATCTTGGTTGTCATTGCTGAAAGAGATTGATTATAATTGGGATCATAGAGATAAAGGAACAAACAAGCAAACTAACCAAACAGGAAATTACTAAAAAACAAAGTAATATGAACCCAAAAAATAAAACAATCAAAAAGTTAATATATCATTGATAAAAGTTTCTTATGAGTTGAGTTTGGTATAATTTTATACCGAGTAAAAATGTACAATAATGTTAATTAACACTTTATTTATTTTACTTTATAAGGTTTATACGGACTTGTACGGTCCGACAATTTACACATGCTTAAAATCACCTCTATTCTTCCTTTATTTTATATGAGCTCCAAGAAAATACATTTTTAAGTATGAATTGTTAGAGTATATAACATATTCTAGGGCCTCAACCATCAGCTTAAGCTTTTGGTTGAGTTGGTTTTTTGACATGGTATCAGAACTAACGTGACAAAAGGTCACAGGTTTGAATCTCAACCACCTCTCATTTAAGTGGAATATTTAGCACCATGTATGAGGAGAGCCTGTGTTGCATCCATACTTCTAACCCAACGGGCTCTCGTGTGAGGGGGCGTGTTAGAGTATATAACATATTCTGGGGCCTCAACCATCAGCTTAAGCTTTTGGTTGAGTTGGTTCATTGACATGAATTGAACAAGATTGAGTAAGATAAGAAATGGGTTACAAAAACCCATGTTTTTTTTACCTTTTTGATAATTTGGAGTTTTAAAGGCAAGAAATTATTCTTTGTATATTTTTTATTTTTCTGATTCTGAAATTTTGATGCATGGAACAAATATGGTTAATGTATGTGATTTAATATGTTTGCAAAATTGTGGGTTAGAAGAAAGAATTTAGGGCTTTTTCAGGTATTTTTTTGTATTGGGGAGAAGCTTATTAGTTGAGGAAGGATTAGAGAGGATGATGGAGAAGCATGATATTCTCAAATGGAAATTAATTTGGACATTAGGAGAATATTAAGGTGTCGTAGAACTAGAAACCAACAAACTGGTCAAAATATAAAAAATAAAAAAAAAATCCAGCTGTTCAATGATATATACTTTGGAATGTTATGTTAATTATTAAACTAAATCTTAATTATAACAATGATTTGGTTTATTACATAAGTAGCGTTGGTGAAGTAATTCCTCTCCGTTCCATAATGCTTGCTATATTTCACTTTTTTACGTAATCCAATGCACAATTTTGATCATTAATATCTTAAACTACTACACTTATCTAAAAATTATAAATATTTAATATTATGAAAGTATGCGATTAGACGAGTCAAACAAGATCTCACTTGACTATATTTTTACTTACACATAAGTCGCAATATGTAAAATAAGCTTGAACGATGAATAGTGCACAAAATTGAAATGTAACGAGTATTTTGGAACGGAGGAAGTATTCATGTAGCCTTGTAGGTACATTTTTTTTCAATAAGTTACAATTTGTAGTATTTGAAAAAAAAAATAACGGTTTAAGATTTTTATGATGTTTTTTTCGATCGATTATATTTTAAGAGTTATTATAATCGTAATTTTAACGAGGAAAACCTACATAGAAGGTGGGTCTCATTTCCATAAAAGGCTGAATTTTCATTGTTTTGATGTATTTGATTTTTCTGGTAAATGAAAAAGTTTTTATTTGCCAAAAAAAACAAAGTATTATTAACTTACACAACTAAATTAATTAACAAGTAAATATTTGACAACTACCCATAAGTCTATAACTACATAAACAACTAAGTGGCCTTATTAGGTTTTTAAGAAAACACTACTACATGTTAAAGTTTATAGTAAAACTCTTGGAACATGTAAATAAAAAGAATTCTAACTGACGCATAATAAAAATATTTTCTATTATTTTTTTTAAGATTTTTTTTTTTCTATTTCTAATTACGTAAATGTTAATTATATTATTTAAAACGTTGAAAATTCAAAATTTTTTTACTAAGTTAAGCATTAAGAGCATAATCAATAATGTGTATCATTGTACTTTTGTGTATATAACTCATGATATTCTGAGATTTTAACCATCAGTTTAAATTCTTAGTTGAGTTGGAGTATATAACATTCTTCCTCTGAATTTTATTAGTTGCTACAGATAGTGACATTTTGTGAGGAGAAATGTCACTATCTGTAGCAACTATTAAAAACCAGAGGTTAGACAGCTACTCTTGTGAGAGACAGTCTCTCAAAAAAATGACCTCAAAACAAGAAATACACATTCTTATTTTCTCTTAAATTTATGTTAATTGAGCTATTTAGCGCATATATCTAATGCTTCTCTTGGAGAGACAGTATGATCTCACAACAATTCGTGTATTAGTGCCTTAACTATCGCTAAATTAATGCTTAAGGCCCCAAAATATATTATATACGCTTACATATTCAACTGAATTAAACAAGAGTATCAAAATATGTTGCCTAATTTTCTAAAAATTTACAATTTATCAATTAATTTGTGCTTACAATTTCAAATGCGCGTATCTTGAAACATCCTACCAGCTTTCCTTGATGCAACTTACTTTTCCCCTTTATTTTTTTTGTCAATAAAATTAAAAAATTACTTGAAGTAAGGAGAAAATTCAAAATACAGGTGTAATAATAAACACCAAAAATTTGCAATAATCATAACTGTCATACAAGGAATATACATGTATTTGTGTATTTTTATTGCTTCGTGCCACCAAGATATTTTGGTCTCCCTTTTTTCTAAGTGATTGTATAATTGTCAAATCTGATTCTTTTTTTTTATAAATTTAATTGGTTGAGAATCTTTCTAACACACTAATGTTGTACTTCAATTATGTAAGTAATTCTTTAATTATGACCTATATGGTAAATTCAAAATTTCAAATATATGTAGTCGGAGCGAAGTAAAAATTAATAAATTATTTAAAGGTCCTATGTAATTTTTAAAAATTATGATATTTTTCTAAATTTGTATCTTTAAATACTTGATTATCATATACTTTTAATTAATATTAATGCCTTCAACTTTTTTAACCTTTGCGATCGAACATGTTGAACATGCTTAGAGCCTCCCCTGCATGCAGCCATCTACATATATGTTTATAGATCCAAAATCAGATTGAACCAAAACTTGATATAAAATATATAAAATATCAAATTAGATTGAAACGTAAAAAAAAAAAAACAATGTTAGCCAAAATCATGTACTAGTCTTCAATTTGCTTCAATTCCACACCAGATGATTCCATATACCAACAATTGAACAATTGTACTAGATTGCACCATAAACCCTTATAATTTTTCATATTTTTTATCATAATACTTTTTTATCATATATTTTTTATTATTTTTAATAATGCGTATTTGAAAATATTGAGGACCGAAAGTTGCTTTAAAAATTATACAAAATATAAATGGGAAGAAAAAAAGAACGGAGGGAGGGAGTAATACTTATCTAAAAGTAGGTCTTAGGTATATGCTCATCATAATTCATCTCATCCTAATAAAAAATAACAAGTGGCAAATTAAAAATCAAAATATAATATTTCTCAAATCAAAAACACATTATGCAAAGCTTAATCCATACCTACCAAATGCTTTTGGGACAAAAAAACTAGATGTAAAGTTTGTGTTTTGATGATAGGAGGCACGTATTGATTATTCTTTTAAGCCTTGTTGCTTGGTATTAGTATTTAGGACATTGCTTTATCTACTGATCTGATAAATTATTAATTACTAATAGATATTAACAAATAGTGGAATTTAAATTCATCAATAATAGATATATTTTAGGAAAAATTACTGTGAATAATATAACTTTTTGTTAATTTTCTTATAATAACATCAACTATTGATTAACCATGAATAACACCAATTTAAGGGGTATTGTCCTGGAATAATACTAACTTTAGTTTATTAACTAATTTACCAATTTTTTATCTTGTAATAATCACCTATTGTTTGATTTTTAACATGTTAGGGATTTTCTAGGAAAATACCCTTTTAAGTTGATATTATTCATGATTAATCAATTGTTGGTATTATTATAGAGAAATTAACAAAAGATTGTATTATTTACGGTTATTTTTCCTATATTTTATTTGTCTATTAGTATTGTAGCATAATTATTTATCCGTAGGTAGGATCAATTAATTAAGTTTTTAATTTCAAGATCATTAATTAATTGTGTCCGTAGATTATAGACATTAATTAATTAAACAAATGTACAATCTTAGTCAATAATAATAGATCCTTATCTTCTAGCAGATATATAGAGCATGCTAGCTTAGTGGTTAGGATTAACCAATCACAAATATTAATTATTGATTATGGACCTAGGTAGAGTATCTTTACTTAGAACTCACTTGGGTTCATTTTGTTTGTACAAATACTTGAATTATTTATTTTTTAATTGAACTAAATGACAAAAAATTAATATAACCTCAAGTCAATATTAAGAAAAACTTCAATGATTGAAAATTGAAATTCAAGATGGTCTTTATTCAAACCAAAAAAGCTCGTAACAAGGTGATTAACAAATTAAAATTCAAAATGAACTTTTATATAATACATAGATATATACAATACATAAAATCTCAAAAACATACAAAAAAAATGTTACAACTCAAAAAAGTATGTAGGAAATTAATATCATCACCCTAAAAATTTGGTCCCAAAACCAAAAACTCAAATCACTTACTAATAAAAACAAAGCAAATTAAAACTCACATCTCTAAACATTAATGTACAAAATCTAATATCATATATATACTTTGTTTTTCCATAACTTTTTAAGAAAATCAAACCATATATACCCATTAGTAATTATAAACTCCCTCCAATTCATTTCAGTTGTCCCATTTCCTTTTATGGGCAATTCACTTCAGTTGTCTCATTTTCTTTTTTGTTAATGATTTTTTTACCTAAATACCCCATGTTCACACAAGTAATGACCAATATACCTCCACTTTTACTACTTATAATATCCCAACTACCATCTTTACAAATAATTTAAGGAAAAATTACCAAGAATAATCCAAACTATTCATGATTTTCCTATAATAATCTCACCTATTGATTAACCATGATAATCTCAACTTTGAGAGACATTTTCCTAGAGTAAACCCAGTGGCCGGATGATTTGCTATAGCAAGTTTTAATTTTTTTAAAAAAAGATAAATTTAAATAAAATGTCGAAAAAATATTAAAAAATATTCATAAAAAATTTATGATTTTTTTTATCATTAAGAATTTTTTATGTAAATTTCTAAAAATATTTTCTACTTTTAAATTAATATCTAATTTATTTTTTTGGGTGAATTACCTACTATAGCAAGTCATCGGGTTACCCAAGTATACTCTAGCAAAATACCCTTCAAAGTTGAGATTATTCATGGTTAATCAATAGTTGGGATTATTGTAGGAAAATCATGATTAGTTTGGATTATTCTAGGTAATTTTTCCTTAATTTAATCAATTAAAAACCCCAACTACCAGTTTTTTGTGGACCCCATCTCACTTTTGATATCCATACCCAGTCAAATGGGACAACTCAAATGAATTGGAGGGAGTATAATTATTAATCCCATCACTTATGGTAAACCATATGAGGCAAAATAATGTTAATAAAAATAGGGAACAAAAGAACAAAAATAAGCACAATAAAAGCTATAATAGCATAGCAATACCATTTCCTAGAGTTCTTTTGATGTTCCCTTGCATCAACAAGTTGTTCGGTCCCACGCCTTACAAAGGAGCTAGCATGTGCTACATGGCTTTCAATATTGTTTAGTTGTTGCCCTTGTGCTTCTACTAATGCAGCCATGTCTAAAAATACTTGATGTAATTCTATCAAATTCTTCTCTATTTCCTTCACTGCATCATGTCTTTCTTGTAACTCTGATATTGTGTCTAGGATTTGGCCTCTTCCTTGGTCTTGGATTGCCTTTTGGAGGAAATTTTCACTTTCTCCACTTGCTATTAGGTTTTCGATCATCGTCTCGTCTGCTTTTTCTCCGGTGATGGTGAAGTACCTGTTGAGGAAATTGAGGAAATTAGTATGTATATCAGTAGTATTTCTGTTGGAAATACTTTGCATGTGAGAAAGATTTTACATCGCTAAAATATTGAGTTGTGGATTTGTATATAATGTTTGGTGAGTAATGTTGTATCAAGTATGAACATCATTAAGTGTATATGCAGTTAACTCTCAAAACTAGGGGCCCTCGGGACAATTATATAATGAATTATTAGAGCCTTTCTTCCCATTTCCATATGGTTTTGGGATGATATATATCTCTTTGGTTCCCGAAGTGTGTGCAACTCGTATTTTTCCGTTAATTGCTGACATTCACAATGGCCGGTTCGATCAAAAATTAAAAATGGTAGGTCCGAAAAATAATGACGTTCCTACTGAATTGATTACTCCCACATGCAAACTTGACCAGGGTTCGCATGTGAGGGGGGTGTTGGGATGGTCATATCCACATCGACAAAATAAAGATGGTATGTATACTTTATAAGTTATTGGAGCCCTTCTTCCCATTGCCAAATGATTTTGGAATATTGTATATATCTCCTTGGTTTATGAAGTGTGTGCAACTCGTATTTTTCCGTTAATTGCTAGCATTCACAATAAGTCTAGCCTAATTTAACATGGTATCCGAGCCAATGGTTCGATCAAAAATTAAAAACGGTAGGTCCGAAAATAATGACGTTCCTACTGAATTGATTACTCCCACATTCAAACTTGACCAGGGTTCGCATGTGAGGGGTGTTGGGATGGTTTATCCCACATCAACAAACTAAAAATGGAGTCCACACTTCATAAGTTATTACAGCCCTTCTTCCCATTTCCATAAGATTTTAGAAAAGTATATATATATCTCCTTAGTTTATAAAGTGTATGCAATGCTGACAATCACAATAACTCTACCCTAATTTAACACAAACATTATAAATACCTCCTCTCCATAGTTTCCTTATACTCAATTTGCATCTTAGCTCTTAAACCTTGAAAGTTATCCATCAAGTCCTTAAGCTTCTTCCCAAGACCACTTACAACCGACGTCCGGGTCCGATCCGCCGACGACCCGGGCCCACAACCCGGCACATTCCTAGCTTGTACATTACTCTTATCCAAAGCTTCAAGCTTTCCTTTAATGGCTTTAACCTTCTTAAGTACAAGTGACACATCCATATCCATTCTTCCTCTAAGCTCCTTCATTGTCTTAGCATTATGAATTACCTTTGATTCTTCATTACATTCTTGAAGCTTCTTATAAATCTTCTCTACTTCCTTCATATCATCCTTTACTTTCTCTACATCTTCAAAAAACTTATCCAAATTCATCCCTTCTGATCCTGTTTCTACATCATGGGGATTTTGTTTGAATTCTGTATTATCTGAAAATTTCTTGAATGAATTTGAGAATAGATCATTCATTTTCCCTTTTTTTTGTATGAATTTAAGTAATTAAAATATGTTTTTTATGGGATTTTAATAATTTTGTTTTTTTATATGGATTTTAGGTGTAAATTTGAGATATTCATCATTGTTAAATAAATGAAAATGAGATAATATGTATGACAAAAATATGAAGGAATGGTTTAAAATGAGATACTCTTTAATTAGGTTGCTTATATTTATCATGTGCTATTATTAGGATATTTTATTTATTGACATCCCCTTAATTTTGAGAAAATTTTTTTTGTCTTGTTAAAACTTAAACGGTTTGTTTGCTGGTAGTCGATATTAAATGGTGTGAACGGTAAAGTCAATACTAACGGTCTATTTGGTAGGGGTAATAAGTGGTGGTAATGAGAATGAAAAAGTAGTGTAATTTTGGTTGAAAAAACTCTTGGCTACTTTAATGGTCATTTTTTTCCAACTTTAACATGATTAATGACATTGAAAAAAATTTTGTTAGATTTTGAAAAAAAAATGTTAAATTTTGAAAAAAAAATGTTAAATTTTGAAAAAAAAAAAGGGGTTCAATTTTAGAAAAAAATAAAATAAAATAAATCGATGGGGTAATCAAGAACAGAAGCAGGTTTGTGTCTTAAAATTAAAGAGAATGGGAAGATATGTTTAAGAGTACAAAGTAATTAAAAAATAAAAATAAAAAACAAAAAATGACGGCTGTGGGATTTGAACCCACGCCCTTTCGGACCAGAGCCTAAATCTGGCGCCTTAGACCACTCGGCCAAACCGTCTTTTGTTGATGTATTTCTCCGCTAAAATGTATATAATTTAAACCTAACATAAATTAAAAGCCCAATGACTTAAATGGGCCATCCAAACTACCGACAATAGATCAAATGGATCCATCCAATCCATTTAAGGCATGTCACTTGTATTATCAAATGATCTTACCCAAAACTCAAAACAGCGGAATCCATTAGAATTACCCAAATTCTTGTGAGAGACGGTCTCTTTGAACACAAAATCTCACAAGAGACGGTCTATAGGATAGACCACAAAATTGGGCCAGCCCATTTTCCTTAACTGATTTTTTTTATTATAATATCAATTATATTATGTTATAATCCTAAATGTAAGGTATTATAACATCGAATATACTATTCTATAACCCCAAATATAAGTTATTATAACCCCAAATAATTTATTATAACCCCAAATATACTATGTTATATTTTGGGCTGGGCTTCATGGATTCCGTCTATAGAATAGACCGTCTCCCATGAGACTTACTGCTCTTTGAAAGACCATCTTTTATTGGGCTGGCCCATAGAAAAAATGTGAAGTAAGAGTACAAAGTAAGCTTTGATGGACTGGGTCTGAGAGACGTTTCTTAGAAAGACGGTCTCTCAGGAGACTAGCTGAAGAATTTATTACTCCCTTTTTTTTTCTTCCCGTCTGCTTTTTACACATCTTTTAAAATATATTCTAAATTTTAATTTTTCTTAAATATCTTCTAAATACACATAATAAAAAACTATAGAAAATTCCAAAAACCATAATGTCTTAATCCAGTGTCAATATGGAATTAAGGATTCATTGAAAAATTCCAATCAGATATGCTGCATGTTTAATATCCGAATTTAGTCAAAATGATTTTTTTGGAAAAATTAAAATTTTCTTCACAAATTCTTTTGAGAGACGGTCTTTTAAGAGACCATCTCTAAATGATCAATCCATTATATTTTTTAAAAATATTTAAACTAGACATTAAAAATAATGTAAGTGAAAATGTAAGATATTGTAAGTAGACATTAAATATATGATAAGTAGACATTAAGGATAACGTAAGTGGGCATTAAAAATACGGTAAACGAACATTAAATTTTAATGGGCTGGGCCTGAGAGACGTCTCTCAAAAGACGGTCTCTCAAGAGACTAGCTGTTTCTTCTTACAAATATCGGATATTCAGATTACTGAAAATATGCAGATATTTAAATCAAATCATCGGATATTTAAATCATTAGATACTTTTATTCAGCTCTAATTTCAGATATCTTGTTAAAAAACCAACCTAATTATAAGTAAAGAAAGATTTACTTATATACTCCATATTGTACTCACCCCAATTAAAAGTAGAAGTATACTCTTAATCAGGGCCGGACCTAAGGGTGGGCAAGAGGGGCCATCGCCCAGGGCCTCATGTCAAAAAAGAAAAATTAATGATTATATAAGTTATAAATTGTAAAGAAAAAGGGTCTCAATGTGTCATTTCGCCTAGGCCCAAAAATATCTAAGACCGATCATGCTCTTAATATTTTCACACAATTATAATTCAAGGATGGTTAGATCTTTGCATACATATTTAATATTTTATTCTTGTTAATCACATGGAATTGCACAAAACCCAAATTGCTAGCTGTTTTTTGGGAATTAAAGTTACAATAAGTTGGAAGTAGAGCTACAATTTTATTGGATATTATGTAATAAAGCATGTATCTTAGCTTGAGCATTTTTGTCCAATCTATTATCAACAGCCACAAGACAAAACTTCTTGGGTTTGGAAATTGGAATCTGCAAATCTTTGATTAACACATTTAATTTTATTTTTTAATAGAATAGGTTGAATAAAAAGAAGGAATAGATGAAATTTAATCTTAAAATTTTGCCTTAAATATTTACTTTAATCAAGACACAATTAGATTCTCCTATTAACAGTTTAACACATTGTTTTAACAAAGAAAATGTGCAGTAGTTATTGAGAAGGTCTTAGTAAATAACGGTTATTTGTCTTATGTAGTAGGATGTGAGATGGTAGGAGTTTTGTTATTTTAGTTTATCTTTTTTTAAGTCAGGTCAAATCAGGTTCGGTTATAAAGTCGGGTGTCTATCAGGTCATCGGGTCTGTTTTAAACACGTCTATTTGAGACCGTCTTTCAAGAGTCGTCTTTACAAAAGACGGTATTTCAAGAGTCGTCTTTACAAAAGACGGTCTTTCAAGAGAGCACCTGTCTTTTTTGTTTTTTTATAATAATTTACAAACCACGGTTATTGATTAGGAATTTTTGATAATTATTTTAAGAAACAAAAACTAAACCGACAATCCAGTTGTCAAAACGAAAGTGGAAAGTAGATTTAAGTGTAGATTATGTTAATTAATGGAGTGTAATAATAAGGAGAAGTCTAGGTCATAGATCACGTTGTTACATACTAAAATTGGGGCCCAGTTTTTATGATATTCAATATTCATACGACAAGAAAAGGTGCCTATACATGGGCACAGCCTGGATTTTCTCTGTTCCAATTCCTCCATTTGCCCATTTTCATGTGTTTATGTTCCTTCATTGAGCAAGAATATTCACATCACCCCACATTAAACTAAAATTTTTAAAATTTTTTTTTATTATTGATCAGGCTGAGAGAAGAGAAAAATTAGACAAGATTTTATCTTAAAATTCAGGGTTGTTTCTGGTCATAGGTAAAGTAGGCATTTGTCTAAGATCCAGAGTTAGAAAGAGCCCTATAATTAGAAAATGTTAGTTAATGAAATAGACATTTAAAAATTTTAAATTTATGAGTAGTTTTTTTTATCATTTAAGAATCATATGACACGCCTATGTTTTTAATGCTAATTATAATCTATAAGGTTCATCTCTGTTATTTTTTCAAATACTCGTTTAAGTTTAAAATCGACCCTCCATAAAGAGGGTCCATTTCTTTCAATTTGCGTAGGTCCCATATAATGCTAGAAACAACACTGTTAAAATTATAATGAAATTACATAATATTTTTCATGAACGTTATTATTATTATTATTATCATCTAATATCAACAATTAAACGGATCATTAATTATAGTATTAAAACTTGTCTATATATAGTCAAATGTAAATCTCACATAAACTAATCTAATACTTCTACGTTCTTTGTTAGAGTATATAACATGTCAAGGACACGATCAAATCACTTGATATGGTATCAGAAGTCAGTGTGATAAGAGATCACGGAATCAAGTCTCAACCAATCTTCATTTAAAATAGAATATTTAACACCATCTTAAATTTCTGATTGAGCTGGTTCCTTCAGAATCTTAAACTTACGATTATACTGTTAAATTTCTTCCACTCTTTTCTTTTTTTGAAGAAGCACACATTTGCATGCATCATTACATTACATTACTCCTTTTAACATAAAGTAAAATACCATGAACATTGTGAAAATTCCTTGATTAGTGGCATATAATTAACAAATACTCCCTCCAACTCAATCAAGTTGTCCCATTTTTTTTATGGGCAATTCACTCAAGTTGTCTCATTTCTATTTTTGACAATGATTTTTTTACTTAAATACCCTCACTTTTACTACAACTACTACCTTTACAATTACTTTAATCAATTAAAATACCCAACTACCCTCACTTTTACTACTCCTAATACTCAACTACTACCTTTACAATTAATTTAATCAATTAAAATACCCCACCATTCCACTCTTAAAACCCGTGCCCAACCCAAATGAGACAACTTGGCTGAATTAAAGGGATTAGGCCGTGACAATTCGTCACATAATCTCACCGTGGCCCACTCGTGGGGACACGGGACACCCATGGGCTCGGGTCCACAAACCCACGGGTCAAGAGCGTTGACTTGCACATACACTCGGTGAGGTTCATTATTTCCCAAAACCATATGGCTTTAGAAGGATTAGCTCACCAAGTATATATGCAAGTCCACAACCCACTTTTTTATCGATGTGAAATCTTGTCTCACATGTGAAGTATTTCCAACAGTATTAAGAATCTTTACAACGAGACAAATCAAACAAAATCATACTTAACAATATTTTAACTTATAAATTACAAATAAATCATAAATTAAAAGTGATTAATAAATACTACAAATATTTCCAATATTTCGAGTAAATTTAAATGGTGGAAGTATATTTTAATTTAAATCTACCCTCCACACACAACACACTTGAGTGTTGACTAAACACATGAAAACAATATAAAAACAGAACATTAATTGTTCAGCCCTCCTTCAAAGCTTCATTAAAATTCCTCTGTTTCTTAAACAAAGATTATTATCTAAAATGGGTATTCCTCTGTTTATTGCAGCTTTAATGGCTGCCATTGTTTCACCATCCTTATCAGTTTCATTAACAAAAGGATCATTCAAAGATAATTTTGATATCATGTTTTCTGAAAGTAATTTCAAGACTTCAGATGATGGCCAGATCTGGTTTCTTTCCTTGGATAAAGTTAGTGGTTAGTGCATTTTCTCTATTTATTTTTATAAAAAATTGATTTTTTTTATTATTTAAATTTATTATTTGAACCCAATTCATATTTTTGAATTTCAGGATGTGGGTTTCAAACAAAACAGAGGTATAGATTTGGGTGGTTTAGTATGAGATTAAAATTGGTGGGTGGTGATTCTGCTGGTGTTGTTACTGCTTACTATGTAAGTTTCAGGTTTTTTTTTTTTTATTTTTTTTATTTTTTTTATTTTTTTTTTAATTTTTTTTAATCAATTAAATCAAACCACAACCTTGTTACTTGTTAGAAATACTTCACATGTGAGATAAGATCTTACATCGATATAATAGTAGGTTGTTGACTTGCATATATATTGGGTGATCTACTCTTCCTTCCTACTACAATATGGTTTTGGAAAAAAATGAACCTCACCGAGTGTATTTGCAAGCTAACGCTCTTGACCCGTGGGTTTGTGAGCCCGATACCACAGGTGTCTCGTGTCCACACGAATGGGCCACGATGAGATTATGTGACGAATTGTCACAGCCTAATAAACCTATGGAGACTTAGACCTAAGTTCCTTTGTTGACCCTCGTTGCATTTTTATTTTTATTCGTAAAAGGGTGCTAATAAGTATTTGATTTGAAATTGTTGATTAAAAGTGACATTTTTTAGATTTACTCTAATATATTTTTAAGTATATGCACATGAATATTACATTATGTTAAGGTTGTGGTTAGGGCCACTTGTGGTTGAGAATAAGTATGTGGTTTTAATTCATATATTTTAGTTATTTAAATTATAAATGAAAAATTTGAAAATAGAAAGTTTGAAAGTCATTTGCAAATGTTCAATTTGTAACATTTTAAAGCAATAGTGAAATTGATTTAGATGCAAATACATATATAATAAATTTAAGTTAATTTAATTTTTGAAATGAAATTATCATTCTCAAACGTTATGCTATTCTTAGAATGTAATGTAAATATTTATTGGGTTTATAATGAGGTTAGTTAAAGTAATTATGTTGTAAAAGAGATTTAGAATGAATTAATTGCATATATAGGAGGTTCTGAGCAAATTCAACATGTTCAATCGCATAGAGTCTCGAAAAATTAGGAGCCTTAATATTAAATTACACGGCATATGCTTAGTGTTTAAAAATACGAAATTATTACAAAAATATCATAATGTTTTTATATCGCACAGGGCCTTTAAAATTATTTTCAACTTTTGCTTCGCCCCTATGCAGATGTGTACAGATGTTGATGCATCACCAACAAGAGATGAACTAGATTTTGAGTTCTTAGGGAATAGAACAGGACAACCATATTTGATTCAAACCAATGTGTATAAGAATGGAACTGGTGGAAGAGAAATGAGACATGTTTTATGGTTTGATCCTACTGAAGATTACCACACTTATTCAGTTCTTTGGAACCCCAAACAAATCATGTAAGTTTTTTTTTTTTTTTTTTTAAAAAAAAAGGTAATTCAACTAAAAACTTAATTTGTATAATTCAACTATTCTTGTGAGAGACCGGTTCTTCAATAGACCACCTCAAAATAAGAAGCTTACACTTTTTTTTTCTCTTTAATTTGTATGAATTGGGCTCTTTAACCTATATATCATTTTTGCAAATAAAGGGATAGCAGGTAAGTTTTCAACTCTAAATTTATTGAATAAATGAAACGTTGACTCGTTATTTGCAAAAATGAGACAAAGGTTGTCTTTTTATTAAATAAATAAAACGTTGACTCTTTATTTGCAAATGGCGAAAAGGTTGGCTTTTTAGAAACAAATTTTTTTTTTTTTGAAATTTAAAAGCATATAATAAACTTGATGCAAACTACCCTTTCAAATTCTCCTTTGTTTGTTCACTAATATGTATACACATATTTTTCCCTATAAAGTGATATTTGATAGAGTATATATATAAACTAGTATTTTCGAGTTATTAACTATGAAATTAATCTATTACGTGAACAGTTTTTTTGTTGATCGAACACCAATTCGAGTATACAAGAACAACGGAAAACCAAACAACTTCTTCCCCATCGAGAAGCCAATGTACTTGTTCTCAAGCATATGGAATGCAGATGACTGGGCTACGAGAGGTGGGCTCGAGAAAACCGATTGGAAGAAGGCTCCATTTGTGTCTTCCTACAAGGACTTTAGTGTTGATGGTTGTCAATGGGAAGACCCTTATCCAGCTTGTGTTTCTACAACATCTAAGAATTGGTGGGATCAATACCCTGCTTGGCACTTAAGTGATTCTCAAAAGAAGGATTATGCTTGGGTTAAAAGGAACCTTGTTATATATGACTATTGCCAAGATGTTGATAGATATCCTACACCAATGGAAGAGTGTGCTTTGAGTCCTTGGGATTGATTAATTACTTCTGCGCAAAGTCGTCATCATCATATTTAGTGTATTCTGCTTCTAGACAATTTATGGACAGGGTCTGGAAAGGGAAAATTAACGACATCTCATACCCATTAGGAGAGGGTTATTTGAGTATACCAAATCTTTCTTGCATGTTATCATGGCTCATGGTTATTGATCTATTGGTGTATCATTTTTGGGTTATTTGAGTATATTATGTGTATTTTATATATTATTCTTTATTATTTATAATGATAAAAAAGCTCTTTTAAATGGGATTTCAATTATAGCTTATGATATATAAATCGATTTTGTTTATGATAGACTTATGTTGTTTAATATATGATTTTCATATGTATTATAAGAAATATTAGAGTCTAATAAATCAAGTATGAATTATGATTCTTGAACAAATGAATATCAAGTCTTTGTGCATGTGAAATATTATGTTTATTATACTCAAATAAATTTATAATCGAGTCCTAAATATAAAAGTACGATATTTAGAAAGTTGTATTTGTATCAACAAAAATTTATTAGTTATCAAATTTGTTCTTTTATGAATTGGTTAATGAAAATGAATTGTAAAACTAATTTTTTGTGGTATTTGAAAAGATATGGTAAAAAGTGTGTTTGGTTAACGATTTTTTGCTTGAGAATTTGTGGTTAACAACCAATAAAAGTCATTGCAAAAGTTCATTTTTAAGCAAAATCAACAGTTATTTGACCAATTTTTTCAATAAAAAAATTAATTAATCAATAATTAAATTATACTCCATTCATTCATTAAAGAAGCTCATGAATATTCACGGAAGTTAAGAAAAATAGAATTTTTTAGTTAGTGAATAAATGATTTTATTGAATAACAAATTTGATGGAGGAATAGTGAAACTATAAACAACATAAAAATATTAAAAAAAAAAAAAGGTTAAAGGAATAAATATGAGACTACAATTAATAATTTTTTTTATAAAGTTTGTGAGAAATATATGGAGATTATAAGGAATATAAAAATATTAAAATAAAGTTACTTGAACAAATATTAAAATATAGATAAATAGGTTATTTTTGTCCTAATTTTATAATATAAATAAAAAATTTGTGATTATTATAAAAATTAAAGAATAGGTTACTTACCATCAGGAAACAATTGACAGTGATTTTTGTACTTTCGTAATTCGTAATTTGTGATCTCCCTTTCCCCTAGTAATTTCTCAATCAATTATAAAAATTTTGCAATTCCTAAACTATTTAGGGTTTCTGATTCAAAAAAAGCGGTTCCGTTCAATTGTTGAAACATAATCAAGATACTAAGGAATCCCAAACCAGAAATTTAATTTCCCCCAAACCGATCAATGGTGTGTGATAAATGTAAGTTTATCTATTTCTTCAGTTCCTAAATTTTATTTTCATCTGTTTTTGATTCGAGCAAATTATTTTTTATGAATTATAACTTCTTTAAATAAATTTTGCAGGTGAGAAGAAATTGGCGAAGGTGATAGTTCCAGATAAGTGGAAAGCAGGTGCGAGTAACACTACTGAAAGTGGTGGTCGCAAAATCAATGAAAACAAGCTTCTTTCCAAGAAAAACAGGTTTCTTTCCTTCTTTTTTCACATAGACGTGTAATTATTCTATTGTATGCTTGTAGTTTCTGCAGAATGATGCATTATATGTTAGGGATTATTGTAAAATTTAATAATTCCTTTTCATTTTGTTTATTGGAGTTTAAATAATGTGGAGTAGAGGGCAGTAGTTTAGGTGTTTAATCGAGGTTTTGCTTGGTAATTGCAATAATCCAGGGATTGAAAGGCTTGGTGATTGCTTGGAATAATCACAAATTATTGTGTAAATTTAATTGATAACATATAGCTAATGAAAGGGGAGGTATTCACCTCCTTTAAGGATCACTTAATAAGGTTTAAGTTGGGTGTTTGTGTTATGTCAATAATAAGAGTCAAATAAGCAATGTAATAGTGAATAGCAAAAATAAAGTAAATAATCAAGACAAGGATTTAAGGTGGTTCACCATTAATTAGGCTACATCCACCATCTAGCCTAGGATTATATTAATATGTGTTTTAAGGAGAAATACAAGCTTTGAAGGAATTACAATGGAGATAAGTGTGGGTAAGAGAGGAGCTAAAATGAGAGTATTTTACATGAGCAAGAAGGAGTAGCTCTTAATGAGACTTTTGGGCCCTTAGTATAGTCCTAAGTCTAATGTATTTATAGTGGGAAAGCTAAACTAAAAGGCCCAGCACTTGAACCAAAGTCAGCAGATCACGAGGAGCAGGCAGAGGGTTCGCTCGACCTAGGTCCTGGTCGAGCCAGGGTCGAGCCAGGGTCGAGCAGTGCTGGACAGCAGCCTTCTGATGCACTTCTTTCCACTTTCATGCATACCACGGTCTTCCATGTTCCCACACTTGATCCTAGGACTGAAACCTTCTATTCTTGGCCTTCACATGTGAAGATTTGCACCCATACAATCTTACCTTTTGACTTCCCAACAAACCAAATCACAAACATGTGATATACATTGTCCTCTTCTTACCTTTACTAATTTTAATGATTAATTACCTTAATCATGTTTGATTACTTGGTGAACATAAGTCACCCATAATCATAACAGCTAACTCTATAATTTTAGGAAAAAAAGCTGTGGCACTGTTATTGCTATCTAATTGATGACAAAGTGATATGATATTGGAGAATTTTGCTACTTGACTAGATTAATTGTTATCATTTGGGTGTAAATTTTGACTACTAGTACTGCGTTGTAAAGGAAAAACTGAAGGAGTTTTGTGAGCCATCATGATTCAAGATTCAACCCATTACTATAAACCAAAGCTATCCTTAAAGAATACTTGTGTTTTTCCTTTCAACTCAGTACTAGTTCCCACTTTTCATTTTGGGATGTTCCAATTGTTGTTCCCACTTTTTCATTAATTACTATAAACCAAAGCTACCCTTAAAGATTCAACCCATTACTATAAACCAAAGCTATCCTTAAAGAATAAACCAAAGCTATATTGGTTCCATTGGAAATAGACCTAAGATAAACACTGCCAAACTGAGTAATTACTGAGGAAAAATGTCATAAATTGTGTTTTTTGTATGACGATATTTGTCCAATCAAGTTTCGTCCTATATTCCTACTCTTGCCTTATCTCTCTTTGTTTTTCTTCTATTTGAGAAAGTTGTTTTCTTCTCTATCATGTGTGTTTGTGTGTGTGGGCATGAGGAGGTGATTGATATTTGATACTCTATAAGTTGATACATTCTCAATACTTTCTTTTGTTTTGGGATTATTTGGTATGCATCTCAAGGTGCTGCCAGATTATTTGTATTGGTGAGGCTAGGGCTTTGAATTCTAAAAGTATAAGTTGTTGGTATGGAATTTTATAGATTGTTAGTTAGTAGAGTTTCGTATCATGAAGAAAATTTACTGCAATTTTAACCTTCTTTAGGGGACTTGTCCACAAACACAAAGATTATGAATGGTTGTTTTACTAGCTGTGGAAGTGAAAGCTTATTGCCACACTATTTTATGGTGTTCTGCTTTGTCTGTGTCAGATATGGATATGTCTTGGAGGCACGAAAATTAGGAGAAATTAAGTCAAGAATGCATGTATAGTATGGTAGTTTGGAGTTTGGATATGTTTATGTTAACCTGCGAGGTTTTTATGCTGTGTATGGGACCTGCAACAAATGTTCATGGAGGTTTGTTACTTGTTTCAAGTGAGGGGAAATGCTGCTCTCGTGTGTCACAATAATGTTATTACAGTTGAGCTTTAGTTTATAGGGCAACTAATTGTTTTCAAATTTAGATTCTGCCTGTCCATCATGTGTGCTCTCACGAGTCACGCCATTGTCCTTTGGGTCTAAATTATAGGATTAATAGATGAAAGCTATGCAATGCTGGAGCTTTTGATTTTCATTAGCCTTGTTTTTTTTCAAATACACGACTCAATCAATCAATTTCAACTGCAAGATGTAACAATTCAATTTTTTTTTTTCTAATATGCATTTTAGGTCAATCGTTTTAAAAACTGTTTTCCCATTATCTTGCAGATGGACTCCTTATGGAAACACAAAATGCATCATCTGTAAGCAGCAAGTGCACCAGGATGGCAAATATTGTCATACTTGTGCATACAGTAAAGGTTGGTTACCTTTTTATAAATCTATATATATGCACCTAAATACCGACCAAAAGTCTGATTCATTGTCCAATTTGGGTCATGATTTTCTCAGAGTGATAATCGGCTGATGGTTCTATAGAATGCTCTAATTTGTGATGTCCTTTTCCAGGTGTCTGTGCAATGTGCGGTAAACAAGTGCTGGATACCAAGCTCTACAAGCAAAGTAATGTATAATGTTAATCAGTACTATCTTGCAATGTATTGTTTCAGCTCTCGGAACGAAGTCAATTTGCTAGTTTTCTGTTATGTAAACGTTAAACGTCATGTGAGAGTGAAGTTTAAATTTGATTTTTCAAATATATTTTGAAGATAAATATATTCATGTGTGATGTGAGATCTTGTTAGATTCATCTTGATGTAAAGGTTTTTAATATAGAAGTATAATTTTTGTAATTTTATAAGATGCGTACTAAGAGATGTCAAAGCTCAAAATTTACTTTTAAATACGTGCAAAAAATAAAGTGAACAAACAAAAAAACGAAAGAATATAAATTATACGAAAATGAAATCTTTATTTCTAGTAGGTACGTTATGTAAATAAGTGTAATGTAAATGTCTTCAACGAAAGAATACAAATTTAGACAACTGTTAATAGTCCTTGCTTAAATTTATTTTATTGTCCACTCAAATTTGAATGATTGGTATCTTATCCTCACTTTTTTTTCGGCCGATTTAATAAAAAAAAAGTCCATTCAAATATAATTTCTGTGTTAAAATGTTTTAACTGATAGTGGTATACAGTATACTCCCTCTAATTCATTTGAATTGTCTCATTTGATTGTGCATAGATATTAAGAGTGAGATAAAAGTTCACCTAAAAGGTAGTAGTTGGAGTATTTTAATTGATTAAATTAATTGTAAAGGTGGTAGACTAGTAGTTGGGGTATTATAAGTAGTAAAAGTAGGGGTATATTGGTCATTACTTGTGTGAACATGGGGTATTTAAGTAAAAAATCATTGGCAACAAAGGAAATTGGACAACTGAAGGTAATTGCCCATAAAAGAAAATGGGACAACTGAAATAAATTGGAGGGAGTATTATAATAATATTTTTCCGTATCTCATAATAATTGTAATATTATAAAAAGTGATAGTATTATTTATTTATCATTCTTAATTTGTGATTAATCTTTAATCTATAAATTAAAACATAGTCAACTGAGATCTTGTGTGATCGGTCTCATTGCAAAAATTATTAATATTAATTTCTATTAATTTTTTATTTTAAATAATTAGAGCAATTAAGTATTGAATTGTTGTATTAGATTACGTGAAAAAGCAAACGTTGCATGTTGAAAGGGAGGAAATACTTCATCCGTTTTAATATACTCCACTTGCTATCGAGTGTGCCATGTTGTATTGGAAAATATCGCGAGACAATTTTTTAGGATTATTATTTTTTTTAAGATAGGATTATTAAAAGACTTGCTTGAGACAAACAAGATGTGTTTTTGAACAAAAAAAAAAAGGAATAAACAGAGACCAGAGTTGCAGAGGAGAAGCTAAGCTACCAAGCAGCAGCATCAGCACCAGCACCAGAAAGTGTGGGCCAATGTCGGGTCATCTACCAGGCCCAAGTAGTAATTCACCGCCATCATCATCATCATCATCATCATCCATCAAAAATGAAATAGTAGTCCCAATTGTTCCTTCGCCTGCGTCCCCTTGTGAGTTTCTAATTTTTTAAAAACAATCTTTTTTCGCTTATACTCCCTCCAATCATATCATACAATACTATAATTTTGATGTTAAATGACAAATGGCAATCTAATAGCCATTTGCCAATTAATGCATCAAAATTAATGGTGATTTAATTATAAAATACATAGAATCTCAATATATTAAATGGTTTTACAATTTGAAATTATTAAAATTATTGCAATAATAGTAAAAAAAATATTATGAGTTACTAAAAAAATATAAAATTTTCCTTTAATACAAAAAATAATAAGATTGTTAGGAAATTTATAAAAATAATTACAATATATTCCCTCCGTTTTTTTTGTTCTTCCCATTTACTTTTTGCGCAGTTTTCAAAGCAACTTTCGAGCCTAAATATCTCTAAATACGCCTTATAAAAAATTATAAAAAATATATATGATAAAAAAGTATACATTAAGACGAATCTAAGGAGATCTCATATGAATACATTTTATCATTTATAAATGTTTTATAAATCCTAACCAAATTTTTCTCTCCTAAAATGAAATATTCTAAATGGGAAGAACAAAAAAGAACGGAGAGAGTACATTATTACAATCAAAGTAATTTGATTACTTTAATAAAAAGTATTAAGTTTCAATATTTTCCTTTAATACAATATGTTGTATTGTCAAAATAATTAACTTCCGGTAACGTTAGAAAATATTTTTGTAATGACAATATATTATTCCATCCAAAATGGATTGAGTTTTTATGTTGTTATATTAATTCAATTATATTATTATGATTACATTTTTGAATTATTATAATTTCAAAAAAATAATATGCATATTTTTTATTACTTTATTACTCTTTTAGTTAATTAATTAGTAAGTGAGCCAATATATTTTTATAAATAATTACTCAAAATAAATAATTTCCAATAATATCAGGAAATGTTTTTGATAATGACATTATATTTTTTTTTGAAATTAATGACATTATATTAATATTACTTTTTAACTATTATAATTTCATAATAATGATATGCAATTTTTTTATTTTTTATTTTTCTTTTATTTAATTTTTTATTGAGCCATTATAATTTTATAAACCATTTGAATATATTCTTAAATATTATTTATTGAACTAAAATTTCATAATGATAATATGCAATTGTACAATTACTTAAAATTTATGTTTTAAAAAAATTTACTCTACAAATTTCGTGCAATGCACGGGGTTTATACTAGATGTAGCAGCCAAACAAAAAGCAGTGTTCTGTGCATGATTTCTCAAGCCCAAATCATCGGAAGTCATGAGTTTTACCAGCTTTTTTACGAACTGTGTGCGTTTAGCAGCTGCAGCAATGTGAAGAACCCTTTCCCCTCCTTTTCCTATTGGCTTTTGGATCCAATTTGGGTTTTGTTGTAGAATGTTTTCTGCTTCTGGCCAGTTGCCTCCTAGTGCTGCTTTGTATAGTGGTAATCCCCATTTTAGGAAGTCTTTTCTGCTGTTACCTTGTGCTTTAATTTCATCATGCAAAGTGTCAGAATTTGACCAAAAATGACTAACAGCCAAAAGCTTAAACTAATGGTTGAAGTTCCAGGATATGTTATATACTCTAAGCTAATGGTTGAATTCTCAAGATATGTTATATTGTACTCTAACACAAGTAAAGACCATAATACCCCCACGTACTTTCAATAACTCAACTATCACCTTATTATATAATCACTTAAAATACCCCAACTACCCACTTTTAGGTAGTCCCTACAATACTCTTAATATGCGTGACAAAAAAAGTGGACAAATATAGTAAACTAGTATAAACCCCGTGCATTGCACGAAATTTGTAGAGTAAATTTTTTTAAAACATAAATTTTAAGTAATTGTACAATTGCATGTTATCATTATGAAATTTTAGTTCAATAAATAATATTTAAGAATATATTCAAATGGTTTATAAAATTATAATGGCTCAATAAAAAATTAAATAAAAGAAAAATAAAAAATAAATAATAAAAAAATTGCATATCATTATTATGAAATTATAATAGTTAAAAAGTAATATTATTATAATGTCATTAATTTCAAAAAAATATAATGTCATTACCAAAAACATTTCCTGATATTATTGGAAATTATTTATTTTGAGTAATTATTTATAAAAATATATTGGCTCACTTACTAATTAATTAACTAAAAGAGTAATAAAGTAATAAAAAATATGCATATTATTTTTTTGAAATTATAATAATTCAAAAATGTAATCATAATAATATAATTGAATTAATATAACAACATAAAAACTCAATCCATTTTGGATGGAATAATATATTGTCATTACAAAAATATTTTCTAATGTTACCGGAAGTTAATTATTTTGACAATACAACATATTGTATTAAAGGAAAATATTGAAACTTAATACTTTTTATTAAAGTAATCAAATTACTTTGATTGTAATAATGTACTCTCTTCGTTCTTTTTTGTTCTTCCCATTTAGAATATTTCATTTTAGGAGAGAAAAATTTGGTTAGGATTTATAAAACATTTATAAATGATAAAATGTATTCATATGAGATCTCCTTAGATTCGTCTTAATGTATACTTTTTTATCATATATATTTTTTATAATTTTTATAAGGCGTATTTAGAGATATTTAGGCTCGAAAGTTGCTTTGAAAACTGCGCAAAAAGTAAATGGGAAGAACAAAAAAAAACGGAGGGAATATGTTGTAATTATTTTTATAAATTTCCTAACAATCTTATTATTTTTTGTATTAAAGGAAAATTTTATATTTTTTTAGTAACTCATAATATTTTTTTTACTATTATTGCAATAACTTTAACAATTTCAAATTGTAAAACCATTTAATATATTGAGATTCTATGTATTTTATAATTGAATCACCATTAATTTTGATGCATTGATTGGAAAATGGCTATTAGATTGCCATTTGTCATTTAACATCAAAATGAACTTCAACCATTAGTTTAAGCTTTTGGCTGTTAGTCATTTTTGGTCAAATTCTGACACTTTGCATGATGAAATTAAAGCACAAGGTAACAGCAGAAAAGACTTCCTAAAATGGGGATTACCACTATACAAAGCAGCACTAGGAGGCAACTGGCCAGAAGCAGAAAACATTCTACAACAACACCCAAATTGGATCCAAAAGCCAATAGGAAAAGGAGGGGAAAGGGTTCTTCACATTGCTGCAGCTGCTAAACGCACACAGTTCGTAAAAAAGCTGGTAAAACTCATGACTTCCGATGATTTGGGCTTGAGAAATCATGCACAGAACACTGCTTTTTGTTTGGCTGCTACATCTGGTGTCGTTGAAATCGCTCAGGCGATGCACGAGATGTATAATGAGCTTCCGAATATTAGAGGTAGCCAAAATTATACGCCTTTGCAAATGGCGATCTTGCTTGGGCGTAGAGATATGGTCTTGTACCTTCGTAAAGTCACTGATCTAACAAAATTGACGGATGCTGATCGAATTGCAATGCTCACTAGTTCAATTAACACTAATCTTTTTGGTAATTTTCTTCAGTCCAAAAGTCTTGTTATGTTTTGCAATTCTTACTGTCAGGCATCAGCTTAAACTTTTGGTTAAGTAGGTGATTCAGTAACTCTGGAAACAACTTTGGTCCACTCTTGATTCCACACCGCATTCGGAAATCCAATCACATTTTCTTACTCTTAGATTAAAAATGCAAAAATCTAATTGGAACTTCATATGTGCATATAGATGTAGCACGACTTATATTGAGCGATGATCCAGATTTGGCACATCTTCGTGATGGGAAGGACGAAACAGCTTTACATGCCTTGGCTCGGAAGCTCCCAAGGTCTACCGATTATTGTAAGCATAGCGTATGGAATACACTTATTGGACTAGGTAAGCATAGCGTATGGAACGAAACAACACGCACCTTTTGGGGTACACTCCCATTTTGCTCTGCTCTAAATCAACTTATTTGAATCGATGTTTTTGAAGGAGGTAAGCTAGGTCGAGGAATGGTCGTGCAACAACCGTTGGAGCTACAACTAGTACAACACCTTTGGGATGAAGTCATCAAAAAAGAAGATAAGGAAATCTCATGCCATATCGGGTCTCCATGGAAACTTCTTTTTGTTGCTGCTGAATATGGCAATGTAGAGTTTTTAATAACACTTATACGTTCCTATCCTGATCTAATTTGGAAAGTCGATGAAGAGAATCGAAGCATTTTTCACATCGCCATTATTAATCGCCATGAAGAGATCTTCAAGCTCATATATGAACTAGGAGCAATCAAAGACCTCATAGCAGTCGACAAGGACAGTAATGGTAATAATATGTTGCATTTGGCTGCCGGTCTGGCTCCTTCTCATCGTCTCAATTGTGTCTCGGGAGCAGCCCTTCAAATGCAACGAGAGCTTATGTGGTTTAAGGTAACGTACTTGTAATTATTACATGAATTAGCTTGTCGGGATGTCTATTTTTCAAACGTTGTTAATGATTATAGGCAGTACAAAAGGTTGTAAGTTCGGAGAATGCTGAAGCCGAGAACAAACAGAAGAAATCTCCTTGTGTTTTATTCTCTGAAGAACACGAAAACTTACGAGTTAAGGGTGAAAAATGGATGAAACAAACCGCACAATCATGTTCCCTAGTCGCAGCTCTTATCGCAACTGTAGTCTTTGCAGCTGCATTTACTCTCCCTGGTGGCGTCGACAGTAAAGGAACTCCGGTTTTTGTACACCGACCATTGTTTATAATCTACGCCATATGTAATGCATTGTCATTGTTCAGCTCCTCTGCTTCGGTTCTTATGTTCTTGTCGATCCTCACTTCTCGCTATGCTGAACACGACTTCCTTAAGTCATTGCCGATAAAATTGATGGTGGGACTAACAGGGTTGTTCGTGTCGATTGTGACTATGATGATCGCTTTCTCGGTTACTTTCTTCGTCACATTTCGTAAAGGGGAGAAATGGATTCCTATTTTTATGGCTCTGTTTGCTGCTGTTCCTGTTGCTCTATTTGCTTTTCAGCAATATCCTTTATGGAAAGATATATTTTGCTCTACTTATAGATCATTGTATTTGTTTGAACCAACAAAATCTAAGCTTTTTCCTGCTTACTCAGCTTGAGAGCCCAAGGTGTTTGGCAATTAGCCGTTAGCGGTTTGGATGTTGTTTGTTTGATCCGCTGAAATGACTGATTTTTTGTTGGTTTTTAAGCTAGTTATATACATCAATTGTTTATTGTTTAAGTATAAGCCTACTTATTGTGAATGCCAGCAAATAATTGAAGAATGTGAAATGCACACAATTCATAAGTCAATGAGATATCATCTGAAACCATATGACAATGGGAGGAAGGAATCCAATGACTTATAAACTATACACATTATTTTTTACATCAATGTGGGACAAATAATCCCAACTACTACGCCATAAAATCTTACATTATACTCCCTTCAATTTAGAGTATTCATTCCATTTGATTTTTCAACTTCTTAAATTGCATTTTATTCTTAAGCTATATGTCAAAATCAAGTGATATTATGTTTGATTCGTCTTAATATAAATTTTATTAAAATTAATTTTTAAAAATTTTGAATTGCACATTTATAAATATTTGGGATTGAATCAATTTTCAAATAAAATAAAAATCGAGAATTTTTTATTTTTTATTTTACCAAAAATATTTGAAATTCTAAATAAAATAAAATAAATAATTATACCGAAAATATTTCGAACCCGCCTGATAACCAGAGTGATCCGGCCTAAAATTAACACGATCTAATATTAATCAGATCCATAAATGACCTAATTGAAATTAATATTACGTATAACCCAACAAATTTACCTTTTTCACATTTCTAAATATACATATACATCTGACATAGAGCTTTTGCTACAATAAAACTCTTATTTTCTCGGTAAAACTTTTTAAAAGGCAATTTAAATTTTCAACTTATGGAATGTATAATTTTAAATTCATCTTTCTCAAAAAAGACAACTTTATTGCATTTTAATTTAAAAAAAATTAATGATAGGCTAATTATTGCAACGTATGGTAAAACTTTTTAAGAGGCAATTTTAATTTTCAACTTATGGTAAGTATAATTTTAAATTCATCTTTCTCAAAAGAGGCAACTTTATTGCATTTTAATTTAAAAAAATTAATCATAGGCTAATTAATGCAACGTATGGTAAAACTTTTTAAAAGACAATTTTAATTTTCAACGTATGGTAAGTATAATTTTAAATTCATCTTTCTCAAAAGAGGCAACTTTATTGCATTTTAATTTAAAAAAAATAATCATAGGCTAATTATTGCAACGTATGGTAAAACTTTTTAAGAGGCAATTTTAATTTTCAACGTATGGTAAGTATAATATACAAAAATGGTCAATTTATTATAGGCAAATTCATGGATCATACAAATCATAGCCTAAATCATATCCCAGATCATACAAATTCATTATAAATGTTTAATAATTTTATGGAAAAATAATAAATGTTAAATAATTTTACGGAAAAATAATTTTAACATTTAATTCACCATTTTAAAGTTTAACTCATTGTTCGAAGCAAGTACTCTTTCAAATAAATACTTGTTTCGATGAAATTTTCGAAAGAATTATCCCATAAGGATAGTAGTGACGTCCTTTTTTTCAAAAAAAAAAATGTTAGATGGGTAAAAATGTCGTCAAATACTTTTTTCGGTTTACGTATCGGAAAATAGGCGAATAAGTACTTGTTTCGACCGGATTTTCTAAAGAGTTATCACATAAAGGTAATTGCGACGTCCGTTTTCTTGAAAAAAGATCGTTATGATAGGTAAAAATGACATCAATATCGTTTTCGGTTTACGTATCGAAAAATAGGCGAATAAGTACTTGTTTCGATTGGATTAGATAGTTTCTTATAATTTTTCAATAAAATTAATAAACATTTATGAGCGTTAATGAATTAAAAAATTAAACAATAAAATGGTAAATTAAACGTTAAAATGGTGAATCAAACAAAAACTGGATGCTACCATGTGGAAAAAAAACTTACAAAATGATGAATTTAACAGAATTTAACAAGAACTTAACAGAAAATGCTACGGCAATTAGACAGTGCATAAATGGTGAATCAACTCTTGCTTCACTTTTTTTATGGGCGAACTAAATAAAAGATGATCTCTCAAAGAGACCGTCTCACAAGTGTTTAATTATAATTGATAATTATGCATTTATTAAAGATTATAAAGTGAAACATAAAACATAATCTATACTCTTTTGCAAACACCGAGGATGTATGTCTTTATTCAAAAATTAACAAATACTTTCTCTGTTCCATAATACTCGCTACATTTTTCATTTTGGGAAATTTCATATTAATTGCTATATTTCCCTTTTTAGTAAAAAACCAATCATTTAAAGTTATATCTACTCCTATTTTTATCTTACTCTATATCTAATTACTCCTATTTTTCTTTTTCATTTTCCAACAAATAATATTAAAAAATCCAAAAAGCAACTTTCCATCTAATACTCATCATTACACAGTAACTTCTTAATCTTTGTGCCCATACAATAATAGCAAGTAAATCAGATCGGAGGAAGTATAATGATCCGCCACTCCTCCGGTGTATTGGTAGGGAGATGTACATATTAAAATTTGCACTCTTATTAAATTAAGAATCTAAATTTTGTAACAATAGGAAAAATATATTAAGTACTTGTTTTGCTAAAATTTCTAATAAATCACCATTATTTGTGAATCATCATAAAAACAAAAAAATAATAATAAAAAAATATATATAAAAAAAATATCAAAATTACTAAACTTTCACCCTATCAAATTCTAAGATGTGATTTGTTAAATTTACAAATCAGTATTATTCACATTTCCTCTTTATTTTGCTGTCCACCAATAATCATCACTTGGAATGCGTGGGGCCGGTATACCAATTTTACTAGTGATACACTTTGTTTTATTATACTTGCTACATTTTGTTTTTGATACTATTCATCGTTTAAGCTTATTTTATATATTGCGGCTAATATCTAAGTAATAATATAGTCAGTAAAATCTTGTTTGAATCGTCTAATCGTATACTTTCATAATATAAACGTTTTATAATTTTGAATGTGTATAATTCGACTTATAACAAGTATAATGAGCAAAATATTACATTGAATTGCATAAAAAAGTTAAATATAACAAGTATTATGGAATAGTACAGTATTAATGAAAATGCATAATTATTATTTTTATTTTTATCTCTATATTTTTAAAATCTTTTTCTACTGTTTTTAAACTAAAATTTATATATATTAATATTAATAAACACACACATTAAATATTATAAAAAATATATAATACTCCCTCCAATTCATTACTAATGTCTCATTTAATTTATACACTCTATTCAATGCATTTATTCAATTCTAAATATCTCTAATTGTATATAGTTAAAATTTATGAAAAATTAAAATAAATAATTATTGCATTGTGACGAATTAAACAAGATCTCACTTAAATATATTTTAACTTATAAATTAATAAAAAATAATAAAAATTAAAGTAAGAAATGAAAAATGTCCAAATGGGAGGGAGAAAAAACAAACCATTTAAAGTAAACCTTAATTTCTAAAAAGTACGCTATGTATAAGTCTAGTAAACGAAAGAATACTGATTAGTCAACTGTTAATAGACAATAGTCATTGCTTAAATTTATTTTAATGTCCACTCAAATTAGAATAATTGGTTCTTGTATTGGGATCGGAATTCAATTTTTCACCTAACTAAATTTTTTTATTAGCCAATTTTATAATAAAAAATTTAATTCAAGTATTCCTATTATTTTTGTTTTGAGATTATAACATACTTCCTCCGTTTCTTTTTTATCGTCCACTTTTCTTATTTGGTCATTCATTTTAATTGTCCACTTTCTATTTTTATTAAACATTTTTTACCTAAATACCTCCAACAACCCCAACTTATATTATTTAAAATACCCCATCTACCACCTTTTCAATTATTATAATCACTTAAATATCCCAACTACCACCTTTACAATTATTATAATCACTTAAAATACCCCACTATTATTTTTATTAATTTGCGTGGCCACTAGAAAGTGGACAATAAAAAAAGGTAGAGAGAGTATTATATAAAGTAGAAAAGTGTTAATTTTAGTTGCAAGTATAATAAAACAAACCGAAAAATAGTCTTTTTAAGAGTACTTACTTAGTTACTTATAACTTATAAGACTTGCTTGATACAAAATGTGTCTTTTTGAACAATAAAAAGGAATAAGCAGAGTTGTAGAGGATAAGGAGGGCGGGCCGATGTCGGGTCATCAACCGGGCTCAAGTAGTAATCCACCGGACCCGGCATCATCATCATCATCATCCATTAAAAATGAAATAGTAGTATCCATTAATGTTCCTTCGCCTGCATCCTCATCTATTTGTGAGTTTCTAATTTTCTAAACAATTTCGCTTTTATTAATTTTTTTTGTGAATTAAAGATTATTTATAGTAATTATTTTTGGGATTGTTTGTTTGACTGAAAATAAGTGACAGATTTGGATCATTTGGTATTGAGATATTTTTATTGTTTTTCTTTTTTTATTTTCTGTTTAAAAATTATATGAAAAATAATTTTTAAAAATTCTAACTTGTCAAACTAATAAATTATTGGTTGAGATATATTGTCAAAAATGAAAACATTGCAAATTAAAAAGAAATAAGTATCCAAATAAAAATGTTATATTGCTCATGGGATCAAAGAAATTACTATAAGTAAGTTTCGCATTGAACTTAAATGTCTCATTTACTTTATACGCTATATCTAATGCACTTATTCGATCTCATTTACTATATAAATTTATGTATTATTAAAAATTATACTCCCAAAAAATTAATATTAATAATCTTTACATCAAAACGAATCGAATAAGATCTCACGTGACTATGTTTTAACTTATAAATTAATAAAAAAATGCAATTTTAAAGTGATTGATGAATAGTGTTACAAGAGTAAATGGGACATTTTAGATGGGTAGTATTTTTTTAACACAATTTAATTCTAATAAATAGTCCAACAACTAGTAATTTTTGAAAGATCATGATATTTACGGCTGGTCAAACCGATCATCAACAAGTCTTGTTGGGAAAATATAATATGGGATTTGCTCATGTCCTTATTATAACAAACACCCCCAAGTTATTTTTGAAGTACTTGTTTTGTTGTTTCTATAAGCATAAAATGTACAGAAGGTCACATGAGAGACCGTTTATAGCAAAGACGGCTCTCCTAACAGCCCAGTTCACATGATGACTAATTAATTACTTAATTTGCAAAATGGGTTGACCCATGTTTACCCGTCTATGCTATAGCCGATCTATAGCAAAAATTGGTGTAAAATGAGCCTAACTACCTGTTTATACTTAGGCCAGCCCATTTCCAGCCCATTACATCAATATATTTGAAGATACAAATTGTAATGAGTCATATTTAGTGATTACTTCTGCAGAATTTATCTAAACCTTAATTGTATCTTCAAATATGGTTGGTGCAAAAATCATCTTTGATTATGCAGCACTTAATGAATAATAATGTGACCATCTTTTTTGGTCAAATTGTGACCAGGGTCATCTCGTTCAGTTTTAGACCTCTGTGCGAAAGAACTAAGGCCCCTAGAACTAAGGCTTAATAATAATTTAATACTCTTTTGTTTTGTAAATCCTTAATATCAACTTTATACATAAAAGTATGTTTTTGGGCCTTGAAAAATTCCGAGCCCTAGGCGATTAGCCGTTTTGCCCTTGCTAATTGACGGCCATGATTCTGACACTATGCATGATAAAATCAAAGCACAAGGTAACAGCAGAGAAGACTTTCTAGAATGGGGATTACCACTATACAAAGCAGCACTGGAAGGAAACTGGCCAGTAGCAGAAAACATTCTACAACAACACCCAAATTGGATCCAAAAGCCAATAGGAAAAGGAGGGGAAAGGGTTCTTCACATTGCTGCAGCTGCTAAACGCACACAGTTCGTAAAAAAGCTGGTAAAACTCATGAATTCCGATGATTTAGGCTTAAGAAATGATGCACAGAACACTGCTTTTTGTTTGGCTGCTACATCTGGTGTCGTTGAAATCGCTCAGGCGATGCACGAGATGTATAATGAGCTTCCGAATATTAGAGGTAGCCAAAATTATACGCCTTTGCAAATGGCGATCTTGCTTGGGCGCAGGGATATGGTCTTGTACCTTCGTGAAGTCACTGATCGAACAAAATTGACGGATGCTGATCGAATTGCAATGCTCACTAGTTCGATTAACACTAATCTTTTTGGTAATTTTCTTCGGCCCAAAAATCTTGTTATGTTTTGCGATTCTTACTGTCAGGCATCAGCTTGAACTTTTGGTTAAATCGGTGCTTTAATAACTCGGGAATCAAATTTGCATATAGATGTAGCACTTCTTATATTGAGCGAGTATCCAAAGTTGGCACTTCTTCGTGATGGGAAGAAAGAAACAGCTTTACATGCCTTGGCTCGGAAGCTCCCAAGGTCTACTGATTATCTTGAGCATAGTGTATGGAATACACTTATTGGACTAGGTAATCTTTATTGCTTGGCTTGAATCTTTTATCTTCTTTCAAAATACATAATAGGCATTATTTTGATTGATTAATCTCACTACAAGGTATCGTTAAACCTGTTAGAGTTTATAACATATCCTGGGGTTCAACCATATCAAGGAACCAACTCAACTAAAAGCTTACGCTGATGGTTGAGGATCCAATATGTTATATGCTCTAACATAACCATTCGTATAGAAGTAACTAGACACCTTGTAATGCATATTTTGGAGACCTAGGAGCACATTCTCGACTGCGCTCTAATTGTGTTTCGTGTGATTATGGTTCACGAAACACAACACAACCCACGGTTCGTGGAGTACCAAATAACATGCACCTTTGGGGTATACTCCGAATTTGCTCTGATCTAAACCAACTTATGTGATTTTAGGAGGGAAGCTAGGTCGTGGAAAAGCTGTTCAACAACCGTTGGAGCTACAACTAGTACAAATGCTTTGGGACGAAGTCATCAAAAAAGAAGATAAGGAAATCTTATACCATATCGGGTCTCCATGGAGACTTCTTTTTGTTGCTGCTGAATATGGCAATGTAGAGTTTTTAATAACACTTATACGTTCCTATCCTGATCTAATCTGGAAAGTTGATGAAGAGAATCGAAGCATTTTTCACATCGCCATTATTAATCGCCATGAAGAGATCTTCAAGCTCATATATGAACTAGGAGCAATCAAAAACCTTATAGCAGTCGACAAGGACAGTAATGGTAATAATATGTTGCATTTGGCTGCCGGTCTGGCTCCTTCTCATCGTCTCAATTGTGTCTCGGGAGCAGCCCTTCAAATGCAACGAGAGCTTATGTGGTTTAAGGTAACGTACTTGTAATTCTTACATGAATTTGCTTGTCGGGATGTCTATTTTTCAAACGTTGTTAATGATTATAGGCAGTAGAAAACGTTGTAAGTTCGGAGTATGCTGAAGCCGTGAACAAGCAGAAGAAATCTCCTCGTGTTTTATTCTCAGAAAAACACGAAAACTTACGAGTTAAGGGTGAAGAATGGATGAAACAAACCGCACAATCATGTTCCCTAGTCGCAGCTCTTATCGCAACTGTAGTCTTTGCAGCTGCATTTACTCTCCCTGGTGGCGTCGACAGTAAAGGAACTCCGGTTTTTGTACACCGACCATTGTTTATAATCTACGCCATATGTAATGCACTGTCATTGTTCAGCTCCTCTGCTTCGGTTCTTATGTTCTTGTCGATCCTCACTTCTCGCTATGCTGAACACGACTTCCTTAAGTCATTGCCGATAAAATTGATGGTGGGACTAACAGGGTTGTTCGTGTCGATTGTGACTATGATGATCGCTTTCACAGTTACTTTCTTCGTCACATTTCGTAAAGGGGAGAAATGGATTCCTATTCCTATGGCTCTGTTTGCTGCTGTTCCTGTTGCTTTATTTGCTTTTCAGCAATATCCTTTATGGAAAGATATATATTGCTCTACTTATAGATCATTATATTTGTTTGAACCAACAAAATCTAAGCTTTTTCCTGCTTACTCAGCTTGAGAGCAAAGGTGTTTGGTAATTAGCCGTTAGCGGTTTGAATGTTGGTTGTTTGTTTGATCAGTTAAAATGATTGATTTTTTGTTGGTTTTTATGCTAGTTGAATACATAAGTTGTTTTTTTTTGTTGAGATATACATAAGTTGTTTATTGTTTAAGTATAAGTCTACTTACTGTGAATGCCAGCAAATAATCAAGGAACATGAGGTGCACACAATTCATAAGTCAAGGAGATATCATCTCAAAACCACATGGCAATGGGAGGAAGGGATCCAAAGATTTATAAACTATACACATCAATTTTTTATATCAATGTGGGACAAATAATCCCAACAAATACGCATAAAATCTTACACTATACTCCTTTCGATTCAGAGTAATCATTTCATTTGATTTTTCAACTTCTTAAATTGCATTTTATTCTTAAGCTAGATGTCAAAATACAGTCAAGTGATATTATGTTTGATTCGTCTTAATATAAATTTTATTAATATTAATTTTTTATAATTTTTAATTACACAATTAGAGATATTTGGGATTGAATCATTACATTATATAATGTTAAAAATCAAATGGGACAATTAGTTTGAATTAGAGAAGTAATATACTTTGTTCATATAAAAATCATCAAGTTCTGAAAAAAAGATTAAATTTCTAAATCGTTCCGATCGCAGTAAACCTAGCCTATGTGGATGACGGGTGGTGAATATAGAATGAACATGAACACAGTAAATTACCCATTTGATAATGAATATGAATGATTTTAAATATGTTTGCATATGAATAAACGTAAATATATTGGTCATAAATAATAAGGGTGTAGTGAATATAAATTTAATGTTTTTCCCGTTTAGAATATTTTATTTTGGAGGAAAAAAATTTCTTAAGATTTTTTTTAGACATATAGATGATAGAAAAATTACTTAGAATAATTCAACTTTTTCATGTTTTTCCTACAATAATCCCACATATTGATTAATAATGAATAATTTCAACTTTAGAGGGTATTAAACTAAAGTAAACCCAGCAACCCGATTACTTGTTATAGCAAATTTTTTTAAGAAAAAAGATAAATTAAAATAAAATTTTGAAAAAAATGAGAATTTTTTTTTAATTTATGATTTTTTTAATTATTCAGTTTTTTATGTGAATTTTTAAAATTTTTCTCTAACTTTACATTAATTTTCAATTTACTTTTTTTTGGTAAATTACCTATTATAGCAGGTCAAATTTACTGTAGGCAAATGCCCTAAAGTTATGACTATTCATGGTTAATCAATCATTAGGTGAGATTATAGTAAAAAATCATAAAAAAAAGTTGAATTATTCTAACTTCTAAGTAATTTTTCATAAGATATATCCATGTAAAATCTCATTAGATTCATTTTAATATACTGTTATTATTATATATTTATTTATAATTTTTATAATGCATATTTTTAAATGTTCCTCAAAGTGTACTTTGAAAACTAAGAAGTATTTAAAGAAGTCATAACCACAATATTGGTGCACACCCATTTTACAAAATCTAAGTAAACACGTCACTTTAACAATGACATACCCAACAAGCAAGAAATTTACATTTCAATAATATAAGCCATAAAATTGAATTCAATTCTTGACTTTGCTAATAATAGTCTAAAAACAATACAGCATTTCCTTGGACTGAAAAGTTTGCGTGTTGTAATTTTGCTAATAAACATCCTAAATTTTTCAGTAACACCCTAAAAGAAAAACAATAATAAGAGCAAATCATGATTTCTGATAGACCAACAAAAGATACATTCTCGTCGCATCCGCTGCTGCCACTACCGCTACCACTTCCGCCAGGGCGGTCACCAAGTCCGACAATAATGACACCTCGGTCTCCTCGACAACCAGGTGAGCTCAAATGCTCTTGGTATTCATGTGGTTTTCAACTTCGTTTCGTGTTTTGTTAAAACAAGGGTAAGATTACATGTATCTGACTCATCCAAACGTGCCTAAGGGTACTCAATTAAAGAAATATTTTGATAATGAAAGTTGCTGAATAATAATATCATTTTAATGGCAAAGGTGGTAAAATCATGATGAAAATAGGAAATAATGTAGTAGCAACATAATCAATTATTTTCTCCATTTCATCATCTACCCTGCATATCCCGCTCATAGCAATTATAATAGCAGCTATAAATCACGATGAGAACATAAAAATATTGTAATAGGTACATGAGCAATTCTTTTCCCTCACATAAGGTCTTCCTATTTACAATTATTCACCTAGAGATGCTTATATTGGAATATACAAAAAGGGTGAGTCAACATTAAAATTGAGCACAAGATAGCTTTCCAACCTCTTATCAACCTCAAAGACCTTTTGGGGATGAAAACCAGAATGTACAGAACACAATCATAAACCATTGTAGACAAAAAAAAAAAAAAAAAAAAAAAAGAAGAAAAAAACACGTTCATGAAATTGAAAGAGTATATAACATATCTGGTCGCTTCATCCATCAACTTAACTTTTTTCAGTTGAGCTGTCTATGGACATGGCGTAAGAATTAACATTTTAGCTGCATCACAGATGCTACGGGAGACGAATTCTTAGCAAACGGGGTGAGATTATACCGAGCAGCACTAAATGGTGATTGTGAAACAATCAAATGCGTTGCTAGTGGTTTATGGTTACGCGCAAAGATCACAAAAGGCGGGGAAACAGTTCTTCACATTGCAGCAGCAGCCAAGCATTTGCATCTAGTTAGGGAGTTGGTTAATATTATGGATGCAGAATCTCTTGCTTTAGCCAACAAAGTTGGAAATACAGCTCTATGCTTTGCTGCTGTCTCTGGGGTTGTCGAAACTGCAAGACTAATGGTTGATAAAAACAAAGAATTGCCTAACATCAGAGGCAGTCAAGGAATGATGCCACTTCACATGGCGGTCTTGCTAGGTCATAAACATATGGTTTGGTACCTCCTTGAAGTAACCGATGATACACAAATGACAGATGAAGATCGTATAGGCTTACTTACCAGTTCAATCGATACAGATATGTTCGGTAAGCCAAATTTCTATGGTAATAGCACAACGAGACTAAAGAAGTAGGATGTTTTGGTTCATATCGACCAGTGTCAGATACATGATTTATTTCCATGGATTCTCCACTTACGAATTCTAACCTATTGTATATACATTGCTTTATAACACAGATGTTGCATTGCATATTCTAAGCAAGCACCGCAACTTGGCCCTTCTACGAGATGCAAAAGAAGAGACAGCGTTGCATGCATTGGCTCGAAAGCCTCTAAAGACAGTTGACTGTCACACAAAAATATGGAAAAGATTACCATTTCCTTGTAAGTTCCTAGATACTCACTTATCAATTTGGCATAAACTTACAAATGGTCCTACAACATTCCATCATCCCAATGCCATTAAGTAGCTCCCACCTTCCGGGAGTTTTGGGTCGGTTGTACACAACTTTACTCTTGTTAATGATAACAAAGAGATTGTTTTTTATTGACCCTTGATAACAAAACACCATCGGCAACTTCACATAAATAAGAAGAGCTCAAGATCTAATGAGTCATTTTAGTATAATCCATTACGATACAAAACCAACAAAAAACTACGTGCCTTTGGCCCAAGACTCAAATTGTATAGACAGAAACCATCAGACTAAATATTCAATTTATATACAGGGACTAGCATGGATCAAGATACAAGCAACGAGCCACAAGCTGCACTTCAGCTAGTACAGAACCTTTGGGATGAAATCATCAGACTGAAGGAAGAGGATATATCTAAACTAATTGGCTACCCATGGCGATTACTATTTGTTGCAGCTAAATTAGGGAAGGTCGAATTCTTATCGACATTGATCCGATCTTACCCTGATCTAATATGGAAGGTAGATGAAAATAGGTACACTATATTTCACATAGCAGTCAAGCACCGTCAAGCAGAGATCTTCAAGCTTATTTATGAAATCGGGGCAATAAAAGACTTAATAGCTACTTACAAAGATAATAATGGAAATAACATGTTACATTTGGCTGCTAAGTTAGCGCCTTCTGATCGGCTAAATTGCATATCTTTGCAAATGCAACAAGAGGCTTTATGGTTCAAGGTAATAATACTCTATACCCTAGATATTCAAAACTTCCACCATCTCAAACAATAGTAACAAAAATTAACTCAACCAATTTGGTTTGCAGACAGTGATGAAGATAGTGAGGCCAGAATATATTGAGGCAGAAAACGACGATCATAAAACACCTCAGGCACTGTTTAGTGAAGAACATGAAGGATTAAGGACAAAAGGCGAGACTTGGATGAGAAAGACATCAGAATCATGTGCTCTAGTAGCAACTCTAATTGCAACTGTAGTGTTTTCAGCAGCTTTCCAATTGCCTGGAGGTGAAAACGAAAAAGGGAATCCAGTTCTACAAAGGAGAGCATCTTTTGTGGTCTTTTCTATGTCGAATGGTGTATCGTTGCTCACCTCTACTTCTTCATTATTGATGTTCTTGTCAATTCTTACTTCACGCTATGCAGAAAGAGATTTCCTTGTATCACTGCCACTGAAGCTCATGAGCGGTCTTATATTGCTGCTTATTTCGATAGCCACCATGATAGTAGCCTTCACGGCTACATTCTTCATCACTTTCAGAGACGGTGTGAAATGGGCTCCTATTCCTATTGCTTTAATCGCCACAGTCCCTGTTACCCTTTTTGCCTTACAACAGTACCCTCTATTAGTAGACATATATCATTCAACCTTCAAATCTCACATGTCACTACTTGAACCAAGAAAAACTAAGCTTTTTGTAACTACTACAACCAAGCCATCAAGCTATCTTGTTCCTCCGCACAGGCCAACTTCTTCTCCCCTTGAGCATGCTTCAACAATAGCATTCAATAGATCTCACTTCAGGTCAAGAAATCGCCTAACACCCTCAAAAATAGTAGATCCCATTGCATCGGAACAGGAAACTTCTGTATTTGGTTCCTATGAACCCCCTTCAGATGCTACTGATCCACCAACTTTTTAGTAAATTGTGTAAGTCCACAAAGAAGACACTAGTGCCGAATTGACGATGGAAACTATATCTATGCACTATAACTTTTGGGAATTTATTGCAATTAGCTAGTATAATTTTTTTAGAACTAAGGAATAAGGATATGGAATATAGCTTCTATTAGATGTAGTGCATTTACATAATATATGGTGGCAAAAGAGTGAATTAATTTGTGTGTTAAATTAATATAGACAAAGCAAGAGAACAGTCAGTTCAGTAAACAATAAAAGAAATCTATAAGATTTCATACCCTTTCCGTAGTCTTTAAGAATGCTGTGATAGGATCCAGGAATCATAGTTGCTGCATATTTTTCAGAGTAGTCCCAAACTGGTCTTTTGTGTCTTTTAAGTTATTTAGGAAATCGGGGTACCCAACCAGAAGTAGTCCAGAAACTTGTAAGTTTTGAGTTTTTTTTTATCTGCCATTAAAAAGTTGGATCGTCTGGTTAAAGGGATGGTCGGGTTTTATTTCGTGCACCTTTACGCTTTCACCAAGCATGTACTGCAGTTGAACAACACAAGCTCCATGTGATTACGAACTCTACAGAAGATTATTAGTGGATATTTCAAATCCAAATTTCAGAATGGCCCAAATGGAAGGTACCTTAAACCCAAAAGTATTCTCACATTTCTAATCCACTAAATTATCAACTAACTCCTAATTCCTATAAGATTTTCACAAGTTTTTCAGTCTGTCTTTTAACCGAGGAAAAACGGAGTGAATGTAGGGAGATAAAGAAATAAACATGTCAATGACATGATTTACATTGGGGCAAACACTTTGGCACTCTATTTTGAACCAAAACATGAAGTTTTCATAATCTAACACTTGGACGGTAAAGTTCATCCTGACAACCTACAAGCATTTAATTTTGAACAAACAAGTGTTTAAATATGTTGGAAGCTGAAAAATCAAAAGGCCTATACATTTTGCCATGCAAGGCATCCGCTAGAGAATAATCATATACTCCATCTATTCTTTTGATTGTTCTGCACACGGCCACAACCCTCTGAAGTTGTCTTACCACAACAAGTGACTTTGATTTCTCCCCACTTCCCACTGAAGTTGTTACACGAAGACAGATGAAATGGGGAGCCTAGGCCCACATAGGAGGTGTTGTCATTGGAAAGAGTTACCGCTGCTCATACAACCAATACTCTTACATCTAGTTATGCTGAATATACCCTTAATTTCAAGAGATAAATGGTAATGTCATTTGCCTTTACAACCCAACAGCCTAAACCTATGTCATCATCTTAGGAAACGAAAAAAAGCTTCATATGCAAACCCTCAAAATCAGTAATAAGCATTAAACCTATGTCATTGATCTCTGTTGTGATTTGTGAAGCGATGCTTCATTCTCCAAAATCACAACTCATAGTTCAGTAAAAACGACTTGCGGAGCTCCTCGCTCACAATGGCATAGCATTAAGCACTACCAAGAGTAAATGTCATCACCCACAACAATTACCCACAAAACTTAACTCTCCTATTGGTACTAAATGTAGAACCCAGCTCCTTCATTGGAAGATAGCTAGCTACATTCCAACCATAGAGAACAAGCTACAATACTTGTCCCAAGGCCAACTAATGGGAATTTGGATCATGCAAAAAATTAAACAATCTTGGCTATGAATTTAACACATTTCATGGATCTAAAGCGTCATAAATCAGCAAAATGCATCTTCAGAAATTCATACCATATCAAGCTAATAAATCAAGTACAACAAAACCATTAATCATACATTTCAAAAAAACTACTAAGTATGAATCATACCTCTAACACATGGAAATCTTTGCAAATAATTTCTTTGATTCAGGGTCTGGGACTCTGGGTATTTGTCAGGATGGCTACAATTAAAATTCAACAAAATTAAACTCTCAAATTAGAAATCAAATCAAACTGAACCAATTTTAACTACAATATCGACTTACTCTTTCAAAGAAAGTTTGTAATAAGCTTTTCTTGATTTTGGAAGCGTTCACATTTTGAGAAAACCCTAAAAAGCAACAAAAATCAGAATCCTTAATTATTGGAATCGAATTTGATTTCTAATCAAAATGGTAAGTGAAGTAAAGTTACCCTAATTAATCATAACAATCGTCTTCACCACAGCAGTTAGTGAGGGATGGATGGATGGATGAGAAAAGGAGGTACACAGAGAATGAATGTGAGTGCGCAGCACTGGATCGTCGCCGGCGACGCCATTGTTTTTTTTTTTTTTTAATCTTTTGTGGGCTCTGTGGACTGTGATTACTGAAGCTTAGTCCAATTAAATGAAATTAATAGTGCAACTTGTACCAAAGAATTGTTAATTTGTGTATATTTTTTCTTTTCATACTTTTTTAATGAAAAAACTATCACAAATTATATGGACAATTTTATTAAGAAAAGTTTAGAAATTAACTTAAATTTATTACTCCCTCCGTTCTCTAATATTCTTATTGTAAATATATTCATGTGAGATCTTGTTAGATTCGTCTTAATTTATATTTTTTTATAAGGAATTTTTTATAATTTTGATTATACGTATTTAGAGATATTGAGGTTTAAAATTTAGCTTGAAAATTGTGCAAATAGTAAACGAGAAGAACAAAAAAAACGGATGGAGTATTGTTTAATACATCAAAAATTAATTTTGGAATTGATTCAATTTCATTACTCCTATTATTTTAAATTAATTAAACTTGAAAATTTGGAAATGTATTTTTAAACTTTATCATTGTCAAATTTTTCATAAATGATATTCATAATTAAAATTTGTTTCCAAAAAATATAAAAGAGTTTATTTAAATATCTCACTTTGTTCCATTAAAATGATAAAGGAGAATGCCGAAGTAATATGGTCAAATTTGTTCCATCAAATTTATCGTATTTTTCTAATAACTAAACTCAAAATCTCTCAAAACTCCCCTTCCACATACTTCTATAATTCTTTTTTATTCAAAATGAACAGTTTATTCGAAATCAATTAATCAAATCAATTAATAAAATCAATCAATCATATCATTTATTCCAATGAGCTACTAGAGCCAAACATCCCTTAGTCTTTTAACAACTATCATTAATATTTGTGCATGCATGCTTTAAATTAAGAGGATAATAATATGAGTACTAATGTGGGTGTCGTTGTAAATTCTGGGTGGCATACTCGTTAAAAATTTAATTATCAATAGAAATTTTAAATCTCATTTATTTTCCTTTTACCGTACGTTGGGAAAGCACTCACATGTAATCACACATTACAAACATCTAGTCTCCAGAGAAACGTATCTCAAACGCATCCCACTAAAGATTAATACCTACTTACGGTATTCTAAATAACTACTTATATTTTCTTTAATGCTCACTAACCGTATTCTTAATGCCTACTTTAAACAGCAACTTTCCATTTTGCGAACTTATACACACGAGCCTACCTGTAGTTATGGTCGTAGGCTTGTCTATACGAGCTCAAACTGACTTATTACCGTAGATTCTCTAGTCTAGCCTCGATAAAAAAATAAAAAAAATGTGGTTGCCCTAGCTAGGGTATGGACATGGTAGATCTTGTCAGGAACCAACTCAACCAATAGCTTAAGATGATGGTTGAGACCCTAAGATATGTTATATACTCTAACACGCCCCCTCACACGAGAGCCTTTTGGGCTAGAAGTGTGGATGCAACATAGGCCCTCTTCATACCTGGTGCTAAATATTCCACTTTTAAATGAGGGGTGATTGAGATTCGAACCTATGACCTCTTGTCACACTGGCTTCTGATACCATGTCAGGAACCAACTCAACTAATAGCTTAAGCTGATGGTTGAGGCCCCAAGATATTATATACTCTAACAAATCTGAGAAATGGGCATGAATCATGACATAAACTGCGCTTTAATCAGAAAATGTAGTGTAAAACATAAACTGAGGATGAAGAAATGAGGTGAAAATGACAAAGAGGACCCATTACAACTCAAAAAGTGTTGTAGATTTTGCAGGTGAACAATGTAGAACAAGTATCAGCATTTATTTTTTGTCCATCTACACTGCACTCCCTTATTTAGCTGTCTTTTTAAGTATGTTGGAAATTTTCTTTCTTTTTTATTTTTTATTTTTAATGTTTTGAATAGTTAATGGAATTTGTATGATTAATTTAATTATTACACGGGCATGTTTGTATGTATGTATGTATGTAAGATTAGCGTTTAGGTGATGTAAAATATAATGTCTCCAGTTGGTGGTCGATTTATGTGTCGACAAAAGTTCTAAGTTGCCTGTTTATAATTTTGAGTTGCAATTTTTTACATTTAATCTTGAACAAGTGAAGATTGATTGATATCCTTAATCCTCGTTCACAGGAAAATTATAGTCGATCACTATGACTATCATTTAAAATACTTCACCTACCACCTTTTCAATTATTATAATCACTTAAATACTCCAACTACCACCTTTACAATTATTATAATCACTTAAAATACTCCACTACTATTTTTCTTAATTTACATGCCCACTAGAAACTAAATAATAAGAAAGGGGTGGAGGGACTAATACGTAAATTTCCAAAGTTTTAACTTTGAAAACATTTTTCTTTTACAAAAAAAAATCTCATAATAATTTAGTAGTACTATATTTTGTTAAATACTTGTCTATTAAATATACAACACATTCTCGTCCAATTATGGGCACACTTGATGATTTCCTATGATGATCAGTATCTTTCTATCATTAAATTTTTGCCAACAACAAACTACAATTATTGTCTAAAAATAATTAATGATTTTTCCATAAAAATAATTTGTTGTCCTCCGACCTCCTTCCTTGCCGACCTAAAAGTATTTAAAAAATGAGGTAAGTGGGCCCTTTTCCGGTCACCACTTCACTGAAATATCATTGTTGTCGACATCGACTTATTTACGTTAATTGCAACGTACCTTCAAGAACCATCTAAAACATTAATGTCAACGAATCAACTCAACCAAAAGCTTAAACTGATGGTTGAAGCCCCGAGATATGTTATATACTTTAATATGCATGTCCCTTTACACGAGAACCCTTTGGACTTGAAGTGTGGATGTAACACAAACCTTCTTCATACCTGGTGCTAAATATTCCACTTTAAATGAGGGATGGTTGAGATTCGAACCTATGACCTCTTGTAACACTGGCTTCTGATACTATGTCAAGGAACCGAATCAACCAAAACCTACTCTAACAATTAAAAAGACCGTCTCATTGTGAAATTAGTCCATATAAATAATCCATTATGCTAAACTTTTTATTACCGGGCTTTTCAATGCAAGTTTGAGGCCCATCTTACAGAGTCACAGTGATGGTTTCATACAAGAATTTGTATACGTTTAGTTAATTTTTAATTATTTAATTAAAATAGACTAACCAATCAATTGATTAGCCGGAAAAGTATTTATTTTGTCCCACTTGATTTGCATTATTAACATTTTAAATTATCTTAATCTCATCTGTATGAAGTACTCCCTCCGGTCCAGTTTACTTGTCCCATTTTCTTTTTTGGCAATTCCTCATTACTTGTCCAATTTCCTTTTTTTAGTTATCCTTTTTTACCTAAATACCTACACTTTTCCAATTCCCAATACTCCACTACCACCTTTACAATTAATTTAATCAATTAAAATACCCAACTACCGCCTTTTCCAATGGACCCCACTACTACCTTAATATCCGTATTTGGTCAAATGGGACAAGTAAACTGGACCGGAGGAAGTATAATTTTTTAAATTTTATTCATACATTATAACTTTTTTTAACCATTATATTTACAAAGACCTTGGCATTATAAAGTAGGCCTTATAGGCTCCAACAACCAAGGACATGTATTGTCAATTTTATTGTCATGTCAATCACATGAATCCACGTCTTCATTTAACCTGCCGGAAAGTCGGCTACCTTATCATTTTTACTCGATTCTTCTGTCCTGGACCCTGGTCAACTAGAAGTAAAAATAAAAGCCCAATTTTTATAATTCGTCATCGTTTTCATTTTATCGCCATCTTTATTTAAAATTAGTTAATTAAAATGATGAAAATGTCATTGGACTTAAAACTACTATAAAACACTTTAAACTCACTCCATAACACTTTTATCACTTTTTTTAACTAACTAAATCCACAAAAAAAATTATCGTAGCTAAAGTATTCGACTTTGAATCAACGAATCGTTATAAAAAAACCGAGGTAATTTCTAAATTAAACGCGATTGAACCATGGTCCAATCACACGTTTTATGCGATTGAAAAATACGGCCACAATGGCACAAAATGTGCGATCCAACCAAGGTGGAATCGCACAAAATATACGATTGAACCATGGTGGAAATGCATTAAACGCGATTGAACCATGGTCCAATCACACGTTTTATGCGATTTCACCATGGTACAATCGCACGTTTTGTTCGATTCCACCATGGTTGGACCGCACATTTTGTGCGACTAAGACTATTCTTCAATTTTTTAATTTTTTTTTTGAAAAATAAAAAAATAAAAAAATAAAAAAAAATTAAGGCAAATCACACAAGACGTGCGATTGGGCCATGGTATAAGTTTTTCCATTATAGGAGAGAGAAATTTAAATTAGATTGTTTAAGTATATATTGAAGATGATTATGGCCTAATTAAAAAATATATTTATAATTATAAAATATATAATATCAAAAAATATTGCACACCAATAATAGAGCTCGATGTTATCCGCTTTTTGTTTGATAATCATGCATTTGTAATTTATTTATTAGTAAATAAAGTAACATATATCAACACAAGGTCTCAAGTTCCATGCATATGAAAGCAAAATTTATCTATCTTTTTCGTGGGCTTTGGACACAAGGTTTTTTTGCCCTTGCCTAGGGTCGACCCTGCATGTGGGATCTTTAAATTCTTTTTATACAAAATTTTTTGATAGATAATTTTTATAATTTTTTTATGATGCATACTTAAAAATACTGGTGCTCCAAATTTATTTTAAAATAAATGCAAAAGTAAAGCTGATAAGTAATAAGAAACGGCGAAATTAAGAAGTAATATGATTACACATGATAAATTAGAATAAACTAGAACTATTAATAATAAGTTTGAATAAATTAATAAACGCTAATTTCAAAAAGTTCAAGACATGGTACAATTGTATCAATGAACGCAATCAAGAACATCACAAAATTCTAATGATTATGCGATAAGAAATAAATATGTATATAAGACTAAGAGTGCTGATGACTTGATGTCTTAACTACTTAAATCTGAAATCTAAGGTTGTTAACAATTACTCCCTTCGAATCAGTTTAGATGTCCCATTTGGAATTTTACGAATTTTAAAGATTGAGTGGGGTCCATTAAAAGGTGATTGTTGGGTTTTTAATTGATTAAATTAATTGTAAAGGTGATAGTTGGGTATTGAAAATTGGAAAAATGGGGGTATTTAGGTAAAAAAAAAGGATAGACAAAAAAAGAATTGCGACAATTAGTATGATTTTGCCAAATAAGCAAATTACGATTTAGACTAAATTTTGTTCAGATTTGTTATATTTACTTTTTCATTTGTTTCATAATACTATTACTATATACTTCTATATTATAATAAGGCAACTTATAAATTTTTCTATTTATACTTATTTTATTTTTATTTCGTACCTCATTAACTCTTATGATTTTGTTATTATTTAAGGACAATAATTATATTTTGCTATTAATCGATTATTTTCTTAATACTTGTACCAAACCGAAATGGTACAAATATTATGAAATAGATACTGTATTATATATTTCATCATGCTAAATATACCCATTTCTAACTTTTATACAGCTTACTACACGTCTACACGGATCATTATTGCTACAAGGTGAAGGAAAATTGAGTCAAGGATCAATACAACTAAAAGTTTAAACAAATGATCATCGATGTTTCTAATATGATATACGTAGTCTATTATGTTCCTTCACATGAGAGCCTTTAGGCAAAAAATGTAACGTATGACAAATCTTCCTCATAGTTAGCTAACTTAGCTTAAGTTGATGGTTAAGACTCGATTTTTCTTTAAGTAATTATGTTTAGAAACCTACTCAATTAAGCAATAACTTAACTGTTGGTTGATGGTTTCCAACTATGATCAAATAGAACATAACCATACTATTTAGGAAAAATTGTCCTGAATAATCCGACCTATTGACCATCTGCTGTGAATAATCCCAACTATTGATTATTTTTGAATAATCCAACCTTTGTATTTTTTTTGCTCACAGCACCCCTTACCACATTTTAACCGACTATTGTAGGTACCTACTTGCCGTTACTCTCACTTCTTCTTCCTCCTTATGCTTCTTTGTTGGTCTACCCCAACTCTTCTTTGGTGGTAAGTAGCTATAGTAGTCGGTTAAAATGTGAAAAGGGGTGCTGTGAGCAAAAAAAATTCAAAGGTCGGATTATTTATAAATAATCAATAGTTGGGATTATTCATAGCAAATTGGCAATAGGTCGGATTATTCTCGACAATTTTTCCTACTATTTATTTATACCATGTCTTTGAAAATGGGGCCCTTTTATACATCAAAAGATAATTTTTTTTCCTTTTCAAGAAAAACAATTTAAGGCAAAATGTATTACTCCACATCATTATATTCTAAAATTGCTTCAAATATAAAAAAAAAATAAACAAACAAATCACTTAAAAAATATTGCTCAAATCGGGCTTGAATAGGTACATGTAATATTTGAGGCTCCTTAATTTTAAGTACCCTAGGCGGTTAGCTATCCGAAATGGGCTAAAAACCAAATGAAAAACTCTTGTATGAATTTGATCCATATTGTTTTATTGTAAATTAACTTTATAGATATTAAAATAATATGTATATTAACTTAACAATGTATACTGTTTATTAGTAATATTATTAAATTTGTGCACACTAAAAAAGTTTAGACATATACAAAACTTCTATCAAACCATATAACCAATAACAAGTCTTGTATGAGACCACATCACCGTGAGATCGGCCTATACAAGCAGCCCATTAGCAAAAAAAAAAAAAAACCAATAAAATTTGGGCTGATTCAATTAAAGTCGTCTCACGGTGAGACGGCTTCAATTAGAGGTGTTCAACGGGCTGTGTCGGGGCGGGGCGGGTCAAAATTTAAATGGGACGGGGCGGGGCAGGTCAAGCCCATTTAAATCCGACCCAATTTGACCCTTTTTTTAAAAGTTCATAAAATAATTTTTTTATTATACTTTGTGGCCCGATGGATCACCCCCTTATATATATATATATAATAATATCATTTAAAAATATAAAAAAAAGTGGTACTTTTTTTTACGCAATTAATTCTTATAATTATCCGATTCGGCCCGGCCCGACCCTTTACATCAAGGCTCGTTAATAATCCGCCCCATTATTAACCCGATCCGTTAATGACCCGTCAAAATACGACCCGACCCTTAACCTGTTGGGTCGACTCGCCCCATTGAATACCTCTAGCTTCAATAAAGAATTGGTGTATAACCAATGGCCGGTGCACTAGTGTGAGCCGTGAGCCCGTGAGGTACCCGGGTGCCCGCCCTATAGTAAAAGCCGTACAAATAATATATAGACACCAAAAGAGCAAAATAGCACATGAAAGAAAAAATAATAATGAGAATAGATTGGTTTAGAATTGAATTACTTGGATGAATTTACACCATTTGAAGGCCTGTCTTTTCCCTCTTATAGTGTTCATGTTCCCTTTTCCCTTCTATCTCTCTCTCCTTTCTGTCTTTGTCCCTCTCTCTCCTCTATAATATAATATAATATTCTCACTAATTTTACCCAACTTAATTATAAAATAAAATAAAACACAAATGCGATCATTAATTAACCAACTAATCCCGTTAATTACCACTCCCTCCGTTTCAGTTTACTGGTTACACACTTTAGTAAAAATTATAAGCCTTATATTGTTTTAAAACGTGTAATCAACAAACTGAAACTAATTAATTAAATTTCTTTAAAAATAATTTTTTAAAAAATGGATGCTAGTTTTCTCTGATGGTGTACTAAGACGCGTGTTCTTCTGATTGTCATAAAATATGATCCTTGTTTATGGTCTTTTTCTATAAAATATCTCATCTCTTTCACTTCTCTTTCTACACAACAATACTCCCTCTATACACTTGTCTTCTTATATAACCATTTCTAATTTTAGCCAAACTTATAACCCTCCTTCCATTTTTAAGCTCTAAAGTACATGTAAGTATTAATTCTTTTCCTTCTATATATTATCATACTATGTACTTAAATTTTTTTCGTGCTTAATGCAACATAAGTGGCTGATGATTAAAACACCACGATAAATTTTTTACTGATTTTATCAATATATAGAAACATCGGGTCTATCTCCCTATAAAAACTTGCATTATACTTAAAGAGTTGATATGATTATAATTTCTTTGTTTTTTAATAGATGCTACATTTCTGTTTCTTACGTTATTCAATGTATAATTTTAATTTTTAATATCTTAATTTTCATATGATAAAAAAATTAAAAAGTTAATATTATGAAAATATGTATTAAGTCGAATCATATAATATTTCACTAGACTATGTTTTATATGTTAATATGTTATATACATGAAAAAGTATAAGCCAAATAAGATCAGTTGATGAACAATAGATGCTATAATAACCGTAGCAAGTAGCAACTATTAAAAACTAAAAGAAGCATAAATTAAGTATCGAGAAGAATTTAATAGCATTTCATTTTAACTATGTTTTTATAATTTCCTACATATTTTTCCAATTTAATTGTGTAAAATTATAATCTAGAGAAATTATGAGTTTTTATCGGTACTTTAGTACAAGGGCTTAAAAAATGAAAATTTTAGTTAAATAGGGAGAATACAAAAGTTTATTTTAATAATGTGTGTGATATAAGTGATAACTACCTTAATCCATGGTATGCGTCATTCGCATTACGAATATTATATATACATACCCCTTTTTTGTTATTTCGCTTTTGTTCCTTTATCATGATGAAATCATTCAAATGGCCGACTTTATCCTATTCATGAAAACGATATTTCTTAGAAAGATATAGAAAAATTGTCAAAGCTAATGGTTCTGAGCATAAATATATTATATATTCTAATACGTGTTTTCACACGAAAGCCTATTGGACTAGAAGTATGAATATGTATGGGCATTGAATATTTCTCTTTAAATGAAGGCTGGTTGAGATTCGAACTCGTGTTCTAATATCATGTCAAGGAACCAACTCAATCAAAAGCTTAAACTGATGGTTAAGGGTCCCAAAATATGTTATATACTCTAATAAAAATTTTGCTCACCTAATTTGTTAAAATTTTCTTAATTAACTTAGTAAAAATTCATTTAGATGAGAATTTTAAATAAATAAATATTGAGGAAATACACATATGTAATTTCAATTACATATCAATGATTTAGTAAGAAGTCCACCACTAGTATCAATTTTGATTTGATGTATAACTATTTTTTATGTTGACTTGTACATACAAGTCCAATGGTAATTGCTGATTGTTTGCCAATCCATGTGATAATCTTGAGGTTTACCAAATTGTTTCACCGTGACCATTTTGCAAATAAAACGTTAGAAAATGTTAATTTCAAAGCTTTAAAGCTGTTGTACGCCTATTTATTCAACTCACCTTTCAAATACCATTAGTTGCAACATTTTCCCCTAAACTATAAACCTAACTCTATCATCTGGATGAAAGATAGTACAGTTGGGTTTATGTTTTGGAGGAAAAAGGTTGAAACTGATGACATTTGTAATGGTGAGTCGTATAAATAGTTGTACAACAGCCTTAAAGCTTCAAAATTACATTTGCTAAAGTTTATTTTGCGCATAAACATCACGCGTACGCTGGAATAGTTACGTAAAACTCTGGGTTTCCGCGTTGATTTTTTAAAAATTTTAATTGCCACGTAAAAACCACGAAACCTCAGGATTAGCATGTGTCATGTGTCATTTCCAAATATCTTTTATCTAAATAAAGCAACCTCAAAATATCTTTTATCAATACTAATCTTCTATACTTATATACTACATATATATTAAAGTGGTTAATTTTAATAATACGCATCATAATCATATTACTCTCTTCGTTTCTTTATCTTCTTTCACCTTATTATAACGAGTAGTTTTAAAAGTTTTTCCACTTTAGAATACTTTTTATTTTTGGTAAGTTTTCATCTTACTTTTACCCCTTAAAACCCCACTTTACTTACTTCACATCATCATCATCATCATCATACCCAGTGTTCCCGCACATAGATAAAAAAAAATCTATAGTCAGGGTCCGGGGAAGGAAGGTCGACGGCGTCTCATACCCATAAGGAGAGGGTGGTCACAAGAGTCCTTCAGCTCTAAATGAGTCTTCAAGGATAGGACATGTAAATAGGGATCCGGACCCTAGGGGTCCAAAATTTTCAGACCCGGACCCTCCGAATCTGATGGGTCTAGGGTCCTTAATGGGTCCTTAGTGTGTCCAAAAAAGTCTCTTTAATCTGTCAAATTTGAAATATTTGTAAGTCATTATATTTTTCGTATATTTGTAAAAGAGTTATTATCGTATTTTACAAATATTTAATATTAATTTAACATCTAAACTCGCATAAACGTTACCCATATACGCTTAAATTCTATAATAAACATTAGTTCGAGTCCATGAAATAAGGGTAATTGGGTTAGCACCTAGCAAGTAGCATATATATTATTTATATATATTATGATTATATGAAGAAAAATAAGTGTTGGGGGGCATAATTCATATGTAGAAGACAAATAAAAATAGAAAAAGGGGCGGGTCTGGGGCGGGTCCAACAGGGTCCTAGACCTGTGACCATCCCTACCTGTAAATATCCGAAAACCTGCATCTTACACACACGTTAGCCAAGCATAGGGATCATTTAAAAATTATAAACGAAATAGGTAAAAGAGGCAGTAAAGAGCAATGACGAAAGACACAGAACAGTAACAAACAAGTCTAGTAATCTAAAACGTGAATTACTTCATACTACAATTTAATTATTCTTTGTCTCATAATTCTAATACAATCATTACTTCTCATTACTATATAATTAAAATAATACCCACTACCACCAAAGATTCCTTCTTTCTTAATATTTGTGAAAACCCCAAAGTGAAAGATCAAAAAGGAACGGAGGGGGTATTATTTTTCATTAGAAATTATAAAGGTAAAAGGATAAATATTTAACATAAATTGATCATTAAATATTTTGTTTCCTTAGAATTTAATACAATTAAGTTATTCTTTATAAATATAAAAATATTCTATAATATGAATGTATATTGAAAATTTGAAATATGATATCAATTTGATTCGTTTGTACGAATAAATCTAAAAATAATGATTAAAAATATAATAATCCCGTGTATTTGGACCTTAAGTTGATTAATCTCTAGTATGAAAAAGAGCTTGTTCGACATAACTTTTAAAGATTAAATTTATTTGTACGAAGCTAGTATGAAGAAAAATTTTTAAATTCAAACACTTTGATAGGAGTATTATTTAAGGTAACTCTTCCTCTCAGACAAAAAAATTAACTCTTAAATTGAGTACGTTAAATTTAAGGAAAATATATCTAGAATGATTTAATTTTTTATTGATTTTCCTACAAAAATTCTAACTTTTGATTAACCATGAATAATCTGAATTTTAGGGCCACTTACCTAAAATATTGTTTCCCAAATGGTAACAGATTTTTACAAGTTAATTGCCACACGAAAAAAATAAAATAAAAAACAAAAATATTAAAAAATAAAAGTTAAAATAAAAATTAAACTTACTCGATTCCCCTAAAAATATTTTTAAAATTTTTTGATTTTTTATAATTTAATTTTTTATTTACTTTTTTATTTTTTATGCAAATGAGTAATGACTTATAGTATAGGTAAGAGGCCACATTGGTGCATTTTTAACAAAACCCCTTATAGTTGGGATTATTCATGATTATCAAAAATTGAGATTATTGTAAGGAAATTAATAAAAGGTTGGATTATTCTAGATAATTTTCCTAAATTTATTGTGTCTTTTTCCTAAAATATAGAATTAATTAATTAGTAGCGTTTGAATAAATTTTGAGAAAAATGACTATCTCTAAAAAAAAAAATTATTTATGCACCCTTTTTGAATATTTATTAATTAAATTTTCAGAAAACAGATGGCTGCTTCTGCTAAGGTATTGGGGCACCAGAAGGACGACATCCTCAGACAGGTACTCACGCATTACCAATAATATTCATTAATTTGCTTTTTTATTGTTTTCAATATTAGATTTATGGTAATTGGTAAATACTCCCTCCTTTTTTATCTTTCCGTTTACTTTTTGTACAGTTTTCAAAATAAATTTTAAACATCAATATCTATAAATACACATTTTTTAAAAAATATAATAAAAACTATGCATTAAGACGAATCTAACGAGGTCTCACATAGATATATTTTATCTTCTAAATATGTGTCAAAAAACATTAATCAAATTTCTCTTTCCTTGAGGTGGATTATTTCAAATGGGAAGAACATTAGAGAATGGAAGGGTATCAAGAAAAAGGCAGCAAATTTGGTATTATTATTATTAGTAATAAACAGGATCATAATTTTTATTTAATAAAAAGAATACGATCATTATTGATAAATCATGTTGGGGTGAGTCCCTTTGTTTTTGTAGCTTGTATGTTTTTGTTGGTGGCAATGAAAAATTTTCATTCTACAAAAAAAATACTAATAATAAGAAGAAGAACAACAAAATTACCGGGGACAATAATACTTTTTTCTTATTTTCCTACAATAATACCAACTTTTGTTTGACTATGAATAATATAAACTTAGGGCGTGTTTCCCTTTAATATCCTTAACAATATGTTAAAAATCGAACTGTAGGAGATTATATGACAAATAATTACTAAACTAGCTAATAAACTAAAGTTGATATTATTTTAGAAAAAAATCCCTACATTGGTGTTCTTAATGGTCAATCAAAAGTTCATATTATTCTAAGAAAATTAACGAAAAGTTGTATTATTCATGGTAATTTTTCCTAATAATAATATTTAATTCTAAACAAAATAACATTTACGGTCATGGGCTCATGGCTAATGTAAAATAATCATAATGAGAATGATTTGTAGTGTATATTGTTTTGAAATATACAATATCATTTTCTCTTTTTAAGAGAATGAAACTTAGATCATAAATAAGTTTTTATGTACAATTTTTCATTACTAGCCATTTCATATATACCACTTTTCTAATTGTTAATACACTAAAATAAATTTGTTTGAAAAAAATAAAATGATTAAAGTTGAACACGCATACCCATTATATTTGTTAAGAGATTTTCCTAAAAAAACTCCAACTTTTTATTACCATTTCCATCATTAATAAGGACAACCACAACCTATAAGGTTTTGTTAAAGTATATTTTTGGATCAAATTGGATCATAATTTTCATTATCCAAAAAACCAAATATCTTGATTTTCGGATTTGATTGGATTCGATATTTGATTTGGAATGGACCTAACAAAAACGGCCCGTTTGGTAATCGGTACTAAATGGTGGAAATAGTAATTAATGAAAAGTTAGTGTAATTTTGATAGGAATATCTTTTGATAAATTTAATGGTCATGCTTATTCTTTTTCAACAATCTCATTTTCTTTACAAAATTTATTCCAATACAAATCTATTTGAACATGTGGTATAAGGTGGTATTAGAAAAGTGTGAACAAAAAAACATTTTTATGATCAAATTTTCATTACCATAGGAATGTCATGATACATATTATAAATCACACAATCTCACAAGAGACGGTCTATAGGATAGACCACAAAATTGGGCCAGCCCAATTCCCTTAACTGATTTTTTTATTATAATATCAATTATATTATGTTATAATCCTAAATGTAAGGTATTATAATCTCGAATATACTATTCTATAACCCCAAATATAAGTTATTATAACATAAATAATTTATTATAACCCCAAATATACTATGTTATATTTTGGCTGGGCTTCATGGATTTCGTCTATAGAATAGACCGTCTCCCATGAGACTTACTGATTATAAATACATAAAAACTTAGACAAGACAATTTCATCATGAGACCGTCAATTTGGACCGGCCCAATTTGCTGTAAAGACATTTTATTCTTTTGAGCATCTATCAATTTTGATCTTTAAAAGTATTAAATTTGAAAAGTGATACATCTAAGGTTAAAATTGATACCTTTAAGATCAAAATTGAAAAATTCCCAGAAATTGAAAAAAATGCACAGGTTGTTACACGCGCGAATTAGACCGGCCCAAATTGACGGTATAATTATGAGGCTATCTTATCCAAGACCAGCTATTATAAAATATTCGCATTACAAAGCATTCTCATAACCACAAATTAGTACCATCAACCAAATAGACTGTAATTGCTCTAAAAATCGTATGGGTCTTGTGGGCTTTTTAAACCCAATACTATTCAGTTTTTAAAAAAAATGAATTTTAAGTCCAAAAACAAGAGGGGACAAATAAGTCAGGAAAACTTCTATTCGAAATTAGATAATGAAGTTATATAATGATGGATTTTTTTTAGTTTTGTTTTTTGTTAAATGATGAAAGTTAAACATTAAAAATGAAAACAAAATTTGCAACAAAATATGTACTCAAATCACATATGCATATGCTTCATTGTAGCAAAGCTACGTAGGGATGGCAATTCAGTCCGAATCCGACCCTAGTCCGACTCGATCCGAGGAAAATAATCCGATTCGAGTCCGAGATAAAAGTCATCCGACTCCGACTCCGACTTTATGATCCGAGTCCGAGTTAGAGACGGATCGGAGTTGGACCTTATTAAAAATCCGAGACTCCGACCCGACTCCGACCCTGTAGGACATTTGACTTTGAATTTGACTTTTACACTTATATTTTGTTTCCTTTAAAACTCTAGACGTGACTGATTCAAGCTCTCTCTCATACTAGTTGTAATTTTCGATTCAAGATACGACAAATGAAATCAAGAGAAATAAAATACGCCAAATCAAAATACGAGAAAATTTTGTTAAATTGTAGTAGTAGTAGGATTAATTCTCTTGTTAAAACTGAATTCAGATTGAAGTACATCTTTTTTTGTTAAATTGTATTTGAAAAATATATTTTGTTAATTTTGTATGCTTTAAAATCCTTAGTACAATATCATAACGATACTGTTTGATAATAATCCGACTCTGCATCCGACTCCGTTGGAGATCCGAGAGTTCGAGTCGGGGCAAACATGGAGTATGCATAATCCGACTCCGAGTGGAGGTGGACTGAAAACAAAAGTCCGACTATTATCCGGAGCAAAGTCGGAGTATGTATAATCCGAACCGAGTCCGACCCATTGCCATCCCTAATTAAGCTAGGCTAGCCTGGTGTTTTTAGGAGCAAATTCAAAATACTAGTATTATTTTAGAATAGAGTAAAATATTGATTACCACGTGTATTATAAAAAAAATTAAATTGTGCTTTTTTGTATTATATACTACAATTTAATATTAATAGGTTTATAATCTAAAAAATCCAAAGCTAGCCTAGCAAGTAAAGTAAGGACAACTCTATTCACATTTGTATTTGGGCTGTTTTCTTAAAATATTACCTTTTGGCTATTCATATTAATAGGGTTTATAGTCTAACACAAATTCTTGTGAGAGACAGTCTCTTTGAAAGACCATTTCACACTAGGTTGGCCCATAAAAAAATGTGAAGAATACAAAGTAAGCTTTGATGGACTGAGTCTGAGAGACGTCTCTCAGAAAGACGGTCTCTCAGGAGACTAGCTGAATATCTAAAAACATAAGGTTTCTTGAGAGATCGTCTATGGCAAAGACGACTCTCCCAACAGCCCAACCCAATGATTTTAAATTTAAAAATAAGGATGATGACTAATCAGTTACTTATTTTGCAAAATAAATTGACCCTTTTTACTATTTATATCCACTTTTCTTAATTCTCACCCTTTTTGTATTTGGACTGTTACCTTAAATTTTGCTCCAAAGTTTTTTTAATGGTAATGGATCTATGTTTTTAATGATTTGAAGTATGTATTAATCTATTAATTTTTACAACCCTTAAAATGACTTTGGAATTGGTCATTGTGTGGGTCATGGGTCAAGTCTAGGTCTAGTTTGAATCTGAGTCCAGTCTAAGTTAGATCTAGGTCTAAAAACATTAAACCCAGTCTCATATATAAATCCTAATAAAAAAATATGCTCAAATCCTATATTCTGAATTAAATCTATAATAAATTTAACAAAATATTAATCAATCGTCACAATTGACTAATTAAGGGCGTTCAATGGAGCTCTTGTCCGGCTTGTTTCTAGTAGGGTTTTGTAAGGGCTGGGTCGAAAATGGGTTGGGCCGAAAACGGACTATACTATAATTAAAATAAAGCGGGCTACAAAAGGGCCAAAAACGGGCCTTTGTAAATAACATAATTAATGTATAATTTAAATATTATAAATGACAATGTCAATAAAATTATTAATATTTTTTCAATCTAATTATTATAAATGATAATTTAATTGTTATAAATTAATAAATGGGGATTAAAATATTTTTTTAGTAAAAATGGGCCGGGGTTGGGCCGGACTGGGCTTTGCAAACCCGGTCCATTTAAAGCCCATATTTATTTTATAGGGTCCTTATCCGGCCCGACTCATATTTACTTAAGCCTGACCCGACCCTTATCCGACCCATTAAACACCCCTGGTCACAATTTAGAATTTCTACACCCCTATAAAAACCGTACAATTTGTGGTAATGTTTTATGTTTATGGTATACGAAAAAAAATAGCCCCATTAGAGTTATGAAGACATTAAGATAAGGACATAATAATGTCATAACTTGTCCAAATATGTTTGGTACAAATAGTTGGTGTTCATAAACATCACTTAGTCTTCGGCAAAATAGAAAAAACTTGTCCAACTATGTTTTGCATCATGTTTCCCATCTTTATCTTATCTTATATACTTTTATATAATTCACTTATTTTTTTTCTTATCACATATTTTTTTATTAACGTATTTCTCTGCTATTCTCCCAAAAAAAAGGAATTGATAGGGTAATTCAATTGAGTTCGCAAATTTTCTTTATTTATATCATTTATTTTTGACAACAAATATCAAATATTCTTTATTATAAATTAGGCTGAGTGAATGAGAGAACTATATATAAATTTATTTTAACTTTACTTGAAAAAGTGGTAATTGATCTCCAACTAAAATAAAACCCGATTCTCAACAAATATGAATGTTATAATCATAGATTATTGAGTAATGTGACATTTATAATATGATTAGCATTAGATTTTTTTATTTTAGGTTAGGCTGAGGGAATGAGAAAACTAAATAAAGATTTATTTTTAGACCTTACATGAAAAAGTAGTAGTTGTTCTCTAACTGAGATAATACCAGATTTTTAACAAATATGAATATTATAATCATAGATTATTGAGTAATGTGATATTTATAATATGATTAGCATTTAATTTGTGTACCAAAATAAAACTCCCCACTAGCTTGCCATTTTGTAGCGTGGGTAGTGGTGTAGTTTCTTATGATGAGACACTTTTGCTAAGGTCATGTACCAACACTTTCATTGGATTAAGCCCTACAATAATGGGCCATTCACATGGGGGCACAAGGCCCACTTTCAATATACCTTGGCCCTCAAAACACTTAGTCCTTTTCACTTATTTTTCGTCGAAACAGTTTTATGGTGAGACCATCTATTCTAGCGAGAGACCGTTTTTTAAAGAGATTATGTCAAAACCAAAGCCTACATCCTTTTTTCCTCTTTAATTTGTATAAATAGGTTATATAATCCATATACCTGATGCGTCTCTAGAAAAGACCGTCTCTCACAATAATTTGTGTCTCATTGATAACTGTATGTCTGTATCCTATCAATTAAAAATAATAATAATAAATACAAAAATAAAAATGATAGTTATTCTCCCTCCAATTCACCACTAAAGTTCCATTTGCTTTAGCACTCTATCCAATGCACTTATTCTATCGTTAATATCTCTAATTGTGCACTATTGAAAATTATGGAAAGTTATTTCCAAAAAAAAATAGAAAGTTGATATAAATAATCCTTGCATTGAGACGAATCAAACAAGATCTCACTTGACTATGTTTTAACTTATAGATTAATAAGAAAATACAAATTAAGAGTAAGATATGAATAGTGTCAAAAAACAAATGGAAACTTAGTGGTGAATTAAAGGGAGTATTATTTTTTAAAATATACATAATTTGGGCTGTTTGCATAGGCTTATCTTATTTTCGGACGATCACTTATAAGACGCGCTATTGTCCTTTTTGCTCTCCCTAGTGAACAGTTACTAGCTGTGGAGTGTGGAACACAAGTGTTCAATGCCTCCCCAAAACTCCTACTATAAAAGGTCTACTTGTGACACCCCAAAAATTATACCATATCTCACCCTCTTTATTTCTTTCTTTCACCAAATTAACCTAAGGTTAGCTTTTCACTCCTCAAATAGTCACCCCTTCTTGACTAGCTTTACTCGCTCTTTTAAATTCTCAATATTTTCTGAGATATCAAAACAATGTTTAATAACAGAGTCATAACAACACTTTACATACTCTGTAACTCTAATATGTTCAGCCGACACTTTTTAATTAAACTAATTGCATATAATTTATAAGTGGTTTTTTTCATTTGTTTTGTTGTAATTCACTGATTGTCCCTTTGTTCAAACTTTAATATTAGTGAACTCTTTTAAGTTGAATTTAATTCTATCCGTAAAGTGATTCATTGCATTGATTTTGTTCTGTTTTTTTTTTTTTTCATATTTCGTTGATTACAGAAAGCTAGTATGAATAGTCACACAGTTAATTCAGACCCCCCATTTGAAGAGATTTATAAGAATTTGTTCCTAACCGCCAACACCACCACTCACACAACCTCCAACATTGAAGAGCGATACCTTGACCTACCTCTTATAGATTTGGCGGAATTGGGGGCAGACGAGGCAAAGAAGCGAGAAAAATGTAAACGAGAAATCGCAGAAGCCTCTAAGGAGTGGGGGTTCTTCATGGTGGTGAACCATGGCATTTCGCGACAAGTGTTGGAAGAGATGACCAGGGAACAAGTAAAAGTGTTTAGAGAGCCATTCTCTAAGAAGAAAGGCGACAATTGTATGAACTTAAGGCTTACTCCGGGAAGTTATCGTTGGGGGTCACCCACGGCTACGAGCCTCACACAATTATCTTGGTCGGAAGCTTTTCACATTCCGATGACGGACATTTGCAATATTAGTCCCCCTAATGCAAATAATCGTCACGTCAACAATCTTTGGTACGTACAATTCACAATTCATACTCCTAATTAAATTATTCTTCATATATACATGCATGCCATCCGTACACAATCACTTCATTATTTTCTATACTTTTTGTTCCTTAATGAAGTTCTCACAGAAGATGTTAACGGGAATTAAGAAGAAAAATTCTTTTAAATAGTAGATATATTATTTTATTAAATAATACTACCTCCTATTCAGTCATTACTCTTAATATGTATTTTACTCTTAATCTATAAGTTAAAACATAGTCATGTGGGATCTTGTTTGATTCGTCTCAATACAAGGATTATTCATATCAAATATTTATAATTTTTAATTAAGAATAATTTAAGATATTAAGATTTAAAATGTTGTATCGGCAAGTGCGAAAAAATTGAATGGGACATTTAGGTTGAATAGGAGGGAGTATATTTGAAGGATGAAACGTGCAGATCAAAAACTTTTAAAAAAATATTAAAGGATTAAAGTTAGTGGAAAATATGACCACTACAACTAATGAAAAATATCTACATAAAATTAACAGAAAACATGTGAGGACCAGAGAGTACGGTCCAGTTGATGAACAAGTTCTGCAGACGCAAATACTCCGAAGCTGGTATTACTGTGATGGTTTGGACGGAGTAGGTTTGGCTCCAAAGTAATTCTAGGATATTTGGGCAAATTGATTTAGCGCCTCGTCAAGTTGCTAACAAAGTTATTTTCTTTGTTGCTTCGAGACTTAAGGACGATAGGAAAACTAGTCTCCTTGTTTAGTGTGGCTAGTCGTTGCTTTGTTTTTCTTGTTTAGTGTTGGTTGTTTGCTTTGTTGGGCTTTTGTTGGTTGTGTGGTGCTTCCCTTTGTGTTTTGGGAGGTGTTTTTATCCTTTTAATTACCAAAAAATATGTGAGGACCATATTAAGAAATATTTAAATAATGTTAAAATAAGATTAAAAGAAGATATATGGGGACATAAATATTATTAAAATATGATGAATAATGTTATTTTGTCCAAAATTTGTGATATAAATAGAACTATTTTTTATGGGAATATCAAAACACCTCAAAATAACAAATGAATAAAGAGAATAATTATTAACGAAAAATACTCGAATAGCATGCTATTGGTAACTTGGAATTTATTTGCAAATTCTGTTTGACAAATATAAAATTTAAAAATGTGGAACGGGATCAATTAAAAATGGACTAAGAATCAAAATTTAAAAATTCTAAGTATATAGCTAGGTGTCATTTACAATTTATTAATTTAAATTCCAAATTTAAATTTTCTATTTTCAATTAGATTTTACGTTGTCAAACACTATCTAAAAGATTTGCATTTATATATATATATGTAGGATCAAATAAAAAGCCTACTTAATTAAAATATAAAAGATAAAAAAAATCTTTTTGTCATTATGCATAATGAAAAAGTTATTATGCTATGAATTAATAATATATTTATTTCTTGCATCTTATTGTCCATAGATTTTTTTTATCTTATCGAAAATAATATTGTATTATCCTTCTTGTTTTAAACACCCTTCTTATTGATCCCCCCACATTATATATAATTGATTATGTACATAACTAGAGGTGCTCAAGCTAGGCTTAATGATCAGATATTTACCCGACCTTGTAATCGAACTCGACTTGACCCGATTTTAAAATGAATTTAAAATTATGCAAAAATCATGTGGACGCAAAATGCGGTTTTAAACCGACCTAAAACACATGACCCAAAATGAATTTGATGATAGAATGAACACCTCTATATAAAACAACTCCATCAATTTGTTGTTTGGTCCCTTACATTAATTAGGTTTATAATAATCATATAATTATTATGTCTAATGCTTTGGCATACAATTAATGAGCATTTGCATATGTTGTATTGAAAATTTGTTTTTTATAACTAACAATTTGGAAATAAAATCCGCAAGGACTCGTTTGGGAAGTATATAAAATGGTGATAATGACAATGAAAATTCAATGTAACTTTCGCTTAGGATAACTCTACATGATTAGGTATATCGATCATGTTGTCCTACTCTAATTCTTTTTCTTTTCAAAATTCAATATCATCCATCACCATTTAAAAATCTGGTATTGAGTGTGTTAACGAAAAAAACATATTTGAGAGTGAGAGCTCTACTATTTTGTTAATGACATAATATAATTTATGTATGAAAATTAAAGGTAATATTCATTTTTAATCCCACTATTTAATAACAATAACTCAACATATAATCAATATAATCACTTCTTACCAAATGAATCTATTTTTCTTCATTATAGTTGATTGTTTAGAATTATCTTGTTATTTGATGTGTTTGTAAAATTCAAGAATGAAGCGTGGAAATAATTAATTTTCTAGGATAAATTTTTTTATTTAGAATTAAATTCGATTATGATACATATCAATTTTTTTAAAATGAAAAGGCAAAGAAAATGTACTAATTGCAATAAATGTCATTTGAATATTCCAATTTGAAATATGTTTTTTAAATACATTCTTCTAGAAGATTTTTAGGAATTGATAGATTTGTAAGGTGTGATAAATGAGAGTAAGACTTGAAATGAGAGTTTGGTGATTAAAAGCGTTTAACTAAGAGAAGGAAAAAGACATTGTAACCACATTCTTGAAATTTTATTTTAACTATTTAAAAAACTTGTCACCTATTAAAAGAAGTTAGAAAAAAACTAGATCAACAATTTCAAATATTGTTAATCCGTTGAAAATAAACACGTATTTTGAATATTCTTAAATAATCTCATTCTTTACATGTATCCGTCGACAATGTACTCAATCTACATAAGATGGTGTACATTACAAACAGAAAAACATTATTTGAAGAAGAATGGAAATTTTTGAAAAAGGGATGAAGTTTTAAGGTGTTTTCATGGCTGAAATGACATTAAACAAAATATATAGTACTATTCAGACTGGTACACTTTCAAATACGTGAAATTATTTAAGAATAAATAAAATTTACAACTAATGAATAAAGGTTGAATTATAAATGTCCATTTTACAATAAGGTAATTAATTATAATATAATTATGCTTCATATCTTTAATTCGCACTGTAACACCCCTACACTCCTGAATTTCCGACCTCTTAAATGAAACCAAAATCATGAAGGACGAGAGGAAGTTCAGCTGTTACACGCACTTTTACCCTAACATCTCAAAAATCATATGACACCTGAAAACTAACAATAATATCAAAATCTTAATCGAAAGATTTAAAAAAATAATACTTAAAAAGTTAAAATTTAATCTAGACACTTTGATAAAGTTGATTGGAGTGAGATTGGGTTAGGTATTGGAAAATTGTTGCCTCATTTACAATGATAAAACTAACCACAAATATTGGGATTAGACTTTCATCTTTTCAATGTTGGGAATTGCCTCCAAAAATGATTGAACTCAAAGAGAATCTTTCTTATCTTTGGATTGGATATTTGACATTGTCAAATTCATTATCTTAACATAATTAAGGAGTAGAATGAATGTCACAAAATGTACTATTTTTTTTTGCCAATGAAACCACCAATAAGAATAACAATAATATATAATTAATAATAATTTTAAATAGCATTAACAACCTGGCAAATATTTTTAAAGTCTATAACTTTATTGATGAGACAAAAGAATAAATAAATGCCCTAAAGTTTTTTCTCAAAGAATCATTTTGTTTGGTTTGTATTTTTTGAGTAAATAAAATTTAAATAGTTTTAATACCTTTTTTAGCCACTCTAAAAGTCATATTAATTATTGGAGTAATAAATTAAAGAGGTTTGTTTATGAATTTAGATAGTTCTTATCCAAACTCTTTTTTTAACCTTTATATAACTAAAAGTTGATTTATCTTTTTGCTAAAGAAACTTATTAATCTCATTAAAGTTACAAATAATGTTTGACAGTAACATTATTAATGAAACTACATTTAAGTTAACTAATTCATCATCATGCTTAGTATTTATCGCTTATAAAAGCTATATTATTTAAATTTGGGGATACATGCATGGGAAATAACAAATCATCATACAATTATCAACTGAGGTTACAGTCAGAGAATACTAATTAACTAAATCTAAACCTTAATTAATTTTAAAACACAAGTTCAATTAATTTTCCCTTTAGAACATTTACATTGTGTTTAGATAAATGAAGGGATCGGAAATGAAGTTGAGGGACTTGAAAGGATGGAGAATTTCTTGTTTGGATAACAAAAAGAAGGGGAGGGGTTTCGAAGAATAATCTGGACACATCTGTTAAGAATATAACACAATGTCTCCTAAAGCGAAAAGAAACACTGATTTTCCTTCTTTTTCGTTTTTGTCCCTTCTAAACAAACAAAGTTCAATTTTCTTCCTTATCCCTTCATTTTCTTTCTTTTTTGAGTTACTCGTGTGAGAGACCGTCTGCCGATGAGACAATCTCAAAATGAGGAGTCTATGTGCTAAAAATTGTATTAATTAGGCTATTCAGCCCATGTATGAAGAACGTCTCACGATGATACCACCTCATACAAAAAACATAAGAGTATTTTTTTTCCCTAATTTGCCCCTATTTAAACATAGTGTTATAGTAAAGGTAGGACATAAAAATGCACTAAGATTTAAACTTAAATGAAAGTAGTGCGGAATTGAACTTTGAACAAATAAAAGATAAGCCAAGTTTAAACAGTGTTTTCATCGACATTATTGTCTAAATTTAAAGGAAGTACACGTGATGATGTTTAAAATAGTACGTACACAACCAAGAACTTAGGAGCGTCATATATGTACGTACCATGGATTATAACTAATTAACAAGTAAAAATACAATACAATTAACTAATATAACTACTTTGTTAACAACTAATCTCTCAAATAGTACTCCTAGTGTATATTTATATTCTTATTATTTTTTTAAGATAATATTCTTATTATTCTAAACGAGTTTATTATGTGACTATAAAAAGTAAGATTAAATATTTAAGAAATACGTATTTCTTTTTCCACATTGAATAAATGTATTCCCAAATTCTTAAAAACTTAGAACTTCCATAAAATAAAAGCTATATCAAATAAAAAATGATCATTTACCAACTACAACCTCTAAGTTTACTCAATTTCAAATAAATAGCCGCAAACTTTGTTTTTTACCAACTACAACCTCCAACTTACCAAACATGACATCGAGACAGCCAAAACAGTCAAAAAAGGGATAAAAAATGCGGTTAAAATGGGGTGTTTTGGCTGTCTCGATGTTATGTTTGTTAAGTTGAAGGCTGTAGTTGGTAAAAAACAAAGTTTGCGGCTGATTATTTGAAATTGAGTAAACTTAGAGGCTGATAATTTAGTTGTCTCGATGTTATGTTATGTTTGTATGATATAATTAAACAAACTTATTATTTATTTATTTATTTATTATACTATAGGTCAATTAAAGGAAAAAATTCAAAGCAAGCAAGCAAAAGTTGCTCCTAATCAAATGACAATGGACAATTTTTAAATAACAACAAAAGAAACCACATGCCATTGAAAAGAAACGTTTCAAAAGTGATTAAGGGCCAGCCCTATCCTTATGACTTTGTTTACTTGTGTTCCAATCAAAAATGTACAAAAAAAAAAACATACTCCTCTTCCTTTAAAGTTTGCTAGGACTGTGAAAATAATAATAAAAAATTTAATTAAGTATTACGGTTAGTAGAGTAATTATAAATTTTAATATAGGAGAGAAAATAAATTTAGGAAAAATTCTGCAGAATAATCTAAATTTTTAATAATTTTTCTACAATAATTTCAACGTTTGATTAAACATTAATAATTTCAACTATAAATTTCAAAAAAAATAATAATTTCAACTATATGGGGTGTTTGCTAAGAATATTGCACCAAAGTCCAAAGTAACCTCTTACCTATACAACAAGTCATTTATCATAAAATAAAATTGTGAATGCAAAATTAAATTTAGTTTTCTTTTTTTTTTAACAGTTGATCTGTAAAAATTAATCATCGTTTGGGCAATAATATTCTTGGATAAGTGACTTTAAAATTAGAATAATTTAATATTTATCAAAAATTCGAATTCTTGTAAAAAAATCAATAAAATATTAAATTATTCTAGGTAATTTTTCCATATATAGTTTTTGATTTTCTTTGGACCTACCTTTAATAAAAAATAAAAAAAATCATTTCATGGAAAAGATTGTAATGGTAACAAATGAAAGTGGGCTTGGGCCTCACATGAAGCTTAAAAGGTGAGACATCAGGCTTGGGCTCACGTGAAGTAACGTGAACTTGACAATGTGAGCGCCCACTTAAGTGTCCTCACATTTCTTTGAGACTTTTCTTTAATTTTCATCATTAATGTGCTTTTTGTGGTTATCTCAAAAAAAAAAAAAAAAAAGTGCTTTTTGTGGTTTGTATTTTTTTGGTTGATTTGATGATAGTATTTTGATTAGTCCGTATGGAACAAGGGCAAATAAAATGTATGAAAATATATTAATTTAAAAAGCCAAAAGATGAATAAAAATTAATAAAAAATTAGCTAACAATATTCTTACGACGTGATTTAACAATGAATTAGTTAATATATATTTATTTTTTTATTTATTTTGAAATGAATTTTTCCATGTACTATTCCTCTAGATTTTTGCTCACCCTTCAATACTAAAGGTGTTTATAAGGATTAGCTGGCAGATTTTGAGTTAGATATTTAGGGTTAAATTTGAATTTTGTATTCATGTTGATTTTAAATGATTATTAATTGTTAATGTTATTAGAGTATATAACATTTCATGGGGTCTCAACTATCAACTTAAACTTTTGATTGAGATGACTCCTTGGCATGGTATCAGAGCCAGTGTGACAAAAGGTCACGATACAAATTTCAAGCACTCCTCATTTAAAGTGGAATATATTCCGCGCATGTGCGCATCCACATTTTTAGCTCAATGAACTCTCGTTATGAGGTTGCATGTTAGAGTATATAACATATGGTGTCGGGTCAAATAAGATTTACTTATAAAGTCGGGTAAATATCGATCTAATTGCTTTATCATTGTACATTGTCCAGCTCAACAGTGAAACAATTTGCTACAACAGTATCTGAACTGGCAAACAAATTGGCAAACATATTGGTAGAAAATTTGGATCAAAATAAAAAAATATCGATTTTTGAGGAGAAAAGTTTGGAAAATACTTGCTATCTAAGGATGAATAGATACCCAGCATGCCCAAAATATGCGAATGTTCTTGGTTTAATGCCACATACAGATAGTGATTTTCTGACAATATTATACCAAGATCAAGTTGGAGGCTTACAATTAATTAAAGATGGCAATTGGATTTCTGTTAAGCCTAATCCTGATGCCCTTATTGTTAATATTGGTGATCTTTTCCAGGTATATTTTTATTAATATAATATAATTTACCTTTTTTTTGTTTTTTAAATTTATTTATGCCAACTTCTTATTAAATCATATGCACGTCATATTTATGTGAAGTTGAACGTGATGTTCGCTATTAAGGATTAACCGGAAACAACTTTGTTGTTAGTGTTATTAGTTTATCACTGGCAGGGTAAGGTTCTGCACACTGGGAGAGAGCCACTTAATGACATTAGGGTAATACTCCCTCCGGTCCAGTTTAGATGTCCCATTTGACTTTTCACACATGCCGAGGCAACATTTTAACCCTTAATATCTCTAATTAATCTTAATCAAAAATTATAAAAAATTGATATTAAAAATTATAAAAAATTGATATTAATAATCCTTGTATTGAGACGAATCAAACAAGATCCCGCATGACTATGTTTTAACTTATAGATTAAGAGTAAAATACAAATTAAGAGTGATGAGTAAATAGTGCCAAAAGTCAAATGGGACATCTAAACTGGACCGGAGGGAGTATAATACTTTTTCGTTCGATCATGTTGTTCCCATTTGTCAATTCTGGTTGTTTTATTTATTGTTAATTCACATAAAAAATATTTCTACTTATATGAAAAATTTTGAACGAAATTAACCTTGTTTATTAACATTTAAATATTTTAATAATGTTACAACTTTTCAAAATCCAACCCAATATATATATCATTTTCTTTTACCTAACAATACTTGATTTGAAGCCAATTTGATTCTTACATACACATAGTCAGTGTATATTACATATTCTAGGGCCTTAATAACTAGAAACTGAAGTTTTTGGTTGAGTTGGTTTATTGACATGATATTATAAGTTAGCATGACAAGAGATTACAGATTTAAATCTCAATTATCCCTTATTTAAAGGGGAATTTCTGCTCCAAGTATGAGCATGTGACCTATGTTGCAACTTGCATCCAAACTTCTAGCACAAAGGGATCTTGTGTGAGTGGGCGTGTTAGAGTATATAACATATTTTAATGTCTTTACCACCAGCTTAAGTTTTTGATTGAACTGTCCATTGCAGGCTTGGAGCAATGGAGTGTACAAAAGTGTAGTGCACCGAGTGATTGCTAACCCTAAACATGAGAGATTTTCAACGGCATATTTCTTATGTCCATCAGGAGATGCTGTCATACAAAGCTATGAGGAGCCTTCAATTTATAAAAAATTTAGTTTTACTGAATATAGACAACAAGTTCAAGAAGATGTTCGACTATTTGGTCATAAGATTGGACTTTCTCGTTTTCTTATTTGCAATTAATATAATTATTATTATTATTATTATTAATATTATCAAGATTTTTTTGGGGTTGTTTAGTAACATGTAATAAGTGGTCATAAATGACTCTATTCCATTGTTTATTGTTTAATTAATTGTAGGTAATTAATTATGAAGATAATATTATTAATTAGTCGTATTTATTATCAAAATAATGAAGGGTAGGAACTCATTTATTCAAGCTAAAAGAGATTAAATTGTTTATATAGTGTGTGTTTTGGTTTTTTATTTATAGGACAAAGATTTATTGTTTTCTGGTTTTGCATTATTATAGACTATAGTGTAATGAGTTATTAAATAATGCATTTGTGAAGCTGTAGATTAGTATGTTTGTTACTAATTAGGTTCATCAGAAACAACGTAACTCTTTGTTTCAACAAGGGTACGGTTATGCATATTATTTCAACAAGCTGTAGATTAATATCGGGGTAACAATGTCGTCTCGTTCAGTTTTGGGCCCCGGATCAAAGATAAAAAAAGGGCCCCTAAAATTTTAGGCATAACATACACCTATTGTTTTTTATTGTTTATATATAAAAAAAACATTAAAAACTCATATTAATTAGCAAAAAATCTAAGTTATAATAAATTTAATTCAAATTAATAACACTTATATACAAAAAATAAGTTTTTTGGGCTCTAAAAAATACGGGGCCCTGGGCGGTAGCCTGCTTTGTCCTTGCTAATCGACGGCCCTAGGGGTAATAGAGCGTGTGTTTTTATATATTGTTTTGTAAAAGACCTGGGCCAGTGATAATAAGTGTAAGCTGGTATTTAAGGCCTTAAAATGTTGCATGGTTCATAACTTGTAGGCCCAAATGGCAAAGGAGGATTGTCTTTGCTATAAACTGTTTAACTTGGAACTTGAATATAATGGGGGAGCAAGGTCATAGGGTCAAGTATGCATAGAAATCAGTGTTTGCGGAAAAAGTAAACCTCATCAAGTGTACATATTGGTCAATGCTCATTACCCGTGAGTTTGTGGGCCCAAGCCAACAGGAGCCCTATGAGTGTGTCCATAAAAGTGGGCTCACGAGATGATCATTATGTGACAAATTATCACGGTCTAACAGTTTTAGAGAAAAGAATATGTTATGATAGATTCAATTTCAATCAATCTATAATCATCATAGACAAATTTAATGCAAAATCCTTCATTAACATCCATTAATTCACCAACCAAATCATTGCACCCTCAAATAAATCTACCACATGGTCCATGGGTTTAATTGTAACTTTGGTGTGCAACTAACACTATCACAAGCAAAGTAACAATCAATCTCCCTCCAACCTTAAACTAGTTATTACACCTTACATTTACGCCCGTTTGGTTAGTGGTACTAAATGGTGGTAATGGAAATGATTTATAGGGTAAAACTTCATCAAAAATTTCATATCATTCTCATTGTAATGAAACTTTGATCAAAAAAAAATTTTGTTTACAAATTTTCATTACCACCTAATACCTCCTCTCCTAATGGGAGTGCATTGGAATGAATTTTATGAAATTAATGAGATGATTAAAGTGAGACAAGCATGATCATCAAAGTAACCAAGAGATTTTTCAACCAAAATTACACTTATTTTTCATTTCCATTACTACCGTTTATTACCACCTACCAAACGGATCGTTAGAGTTTAAGGCTCACATATCAAAGCACATCTTTTGCATCACACAAGATGGTGCTCGTTGTGTTCGTGCACAATGGTGGGTCATGGGGTGCATTCTCCTCATTGAATCAAATCTTTGCTTTAAGACTTGCTATATGCCTCTATTTACCATCTTCCCTTTGTTCATCACTAATGATTAAAGAGATAGTATGAAATTGAAATGGTTCGATTGTAAATTTGTAATCAAAATATCGCACATGTTTTTGTACTATATGATTTTATTGTAAAATATGGGTTTAAAGAACTCTCAAACTATTTGTATTCACTACAAAAGTCATTTTACGACTGCGAATGAAGTCTTATCTTTCTCTTAGGATTCTAGCAAATTTGGTATTTTCTATTTGTGTTATTGAGATTGAGCAATAACCAAAAGAGCGCTTGTGGCTCAATGGATAGAGCATCTGCATGTAAAGTAGAAGGTTTGGGGTTCGACCCCTACTGGACGCAGATATCAATTGGGGGTTTGTTGATTGCGCGCATCTATCTCTCTTTACTCCCTCCTTGGGGTACGGGTACGATTTGTCCGCATCTTTCAATAAAACGAAAAGCCCCACTCGGAAATGTTATAAGCTTTCAAGTTTCAATATATGGATAAATATTTTTTTATTGTTTTTTTGAAAATGGCAAAAGGGTACATAAAGAACTTGAAAAGAAAAGGAGGTATAGAATAAAAGATTAGAAAAAAGAGCCCACTTATATTGGCTAGAATGAAAGTCACAATTTGCTAGTAATAGACTAATAGTAATAATGTTGCTTTTCCAAGCACAAAAAGATGAGCACCATATTTTAGTGAATAATATGAAGTACCTTCTACTCAACTTGGATATCATAGTAAATTACTCTCACAAAAAAAAAAATAAATAAATCATTTTCTTACCTAAAAACAACAAAAATCAACTAAGCCTAACCCAATATGCAGCCAAACGCACGAGCATGGTGGAATATTTTGTACTTTTCAAAAAAGTTAAATCTACCCAATTAACAAATTAATTTAATAAAAAATTTAAGCTAGTAGTAGGCTTATGATACGTTATATACTCGATCACGTCCCCTGACACAAGTTATTTAGGCTAAAGTGTGAATATGATGCGTTAAATATTCCACTTGAAATGAAAAACGAATAATTCAAACTCGTGTCATTCCGATACGAATAATGGTTGAATTCTTAAATCCTCGTAATATATTCTATACTCTATCGACACACCACTTTGTCAAATTATAAGCCTAGACCCGATTCATATGAAGAACAAGAAAACGTGTATGATTTGCAATTGCTAAATCTAAACACAAACTGTATGGATTGTCTGTTATTTTCCATTCAGGCCTTATTTTTGAGCGGGATACTAAGTCGATGACTATGTCTAAACACAAAGGGCTTAGATTAGATACAAGATAGGGAATATTCCTTGAAATCCTCACATGAAACCCATAAATCACTACAAAAAGGCAATATGGTGTGTTTTTATACAGCCAAAAGCACAAAAAAGAAGATAAATGGAACTGATAACCTCAGTAAAAGGTTTAAAAAGTATGGTCAATATTCTCCATTTCATGTTTGTATGTAAGGAGAATCATTCTATACATTCCATTATCATAAAAAAAAGGAACACAAAAACATAACATGTTGCTATTCATTGCTGTATTATAATGCTTTTTCTCCCAGGCCCAGCATTCCATCTGCTGCCCAACCCTATGCTTAACCAAAATGGTGGCTGTACATTCTAACAACATTCATTTCGCGTTTGCGTTTGCGTTTGCGTTTGCGTTTGTGTTTGTGTTTATGTTGAATTATTACTCCCAATCCAATGCACTCTCTTTGCTATTAGCCTTGCTAACGGATAGTGTGAAATATATGAGCAGCATTGTTCCCATACATGATCTGTAAACGTAACAAGGATAAGTTGCGTATATATGACCTCCTAAATCTTGCATAAAGTAAACTTGTCAAAACGGTCGAGTGGACAGGTTTTGGGTCGAGTCAATTTTGTCGGGTGATTTTCAAGTCAGGTCTGTTGGGGTCAACCCCTTTTTTAAAAATTTAATTTTTCATCGCTTGAAACATTTAGCTGCTCTTGTGAAAGACCATCTCTTTAAGAGACGACCTCAAAACAAAAAGCTCACACTTTTATTTTTTCTTTAATTTGTATCAATTAGACTATTTAACCAATACATCTAATGCGTTTTTTAGAGAGACCGTCAACAATTTATGTAACAATTTTCACAAAAAGGACCAATACATTACTCTCAAGACTTGATCAAAAAATTGACTAGAATTATAATGACTCAGTGGCAAATAGACCAAAAGTCAGTTAGGTTTCAATCTATGTTACACGGACTTGAATACTGATATTGAATACTAGTATGTGTCCAATGTGGAATACGTCTAAATATCCAATTCAATTTCACGCCTAAAATAAAGTGTCTGTGCCATAAGCGTCATACCCATGTTAGGGGATCAATGATTGTACACAAGTACGTGAAGCAAAATGAAGGGTTCAAGTAACATAGGTTTCAATCAGGTTAGATTTGAGTCGGATCAAAAATTGATAGGTCTAAGATCTAATAGATGTAGGAATGGATGATATAAACTTACAAGGTGGCGAAGAAGAGAAGGACTCTTTTAGGGTCAGAAAACCAAGTGTAAGACGAACGCTTGAAGCTGGATCTCCTACCCCATCTACCGTCTGCTATAGTGTTCATACCTCCTGTTTTAATGGTGATTTGATGCTGTGATACCTGGTGATGGTTGTTCATGGTGTGATCTTGAGATCCTACTGATATGGTAGGAGGAGAAACAGACTTTTCTGGCGTGCTTAAAGCTTGAACAGCTGCAGATTAGAAAAAAAAGAGTGAGTGGCAAAAGATTTTGGTTATTTTCCATGATTTAGTGTTCCCTTACAAGTACACAGCACATGCATCACATTAGTGGTACAACATTATATAATTTTTACAGTTTTTGTGTCCTGGTAAATCATCATCATACCCATTACCCAGTATATCCCGTTCATAGAAACCTATGATCAGGGTCATCATCATACCAAGTATATACCGTTCATAAAACCTATGATCAGGGTCTAGGGAGGGAAAACGCCGGCAACTCATATCAACCTCCTAAATCCTAATTTCTATTTAGTGTTTCATTCACGGTTCTAGTCCAAAAGTCTCTTAAGTGAGGGCATGATGGGTTGTTTGTTAAATACCTGATAGCTAATAGCTGATTACAGTGGCTAATTGACCAGATGATTTTGAACCCGTTGCTATGGGCAACTTGTTCAAAATCAGCATATTCATATCAAATAGCTATTTAGTTTACCAAACATTAGCATTGGCTAGTTTGACCACTTAACCCTCGATTTGTATCAAAATAAGCTAAAATTGCTCGATAAGCTATTTTTGCTGAACACCCCTAAAGTGTACAACATATATAAGGGCTTCTATCATCACCTTAAACTTTTGGTTGACTTGTTTCTTTGATCATCAGAGCAATGAATGTTGGCATAGAACAGAAGACAAGAAATCAAAAGATTGGTATGGTACAACTATTCTGAATGTTAATGTTAAAATAAAGAGTATTTATGACCTAGCTCATATAGTTATATTCCCTTATGCTATATGATATAGGCTATCATTGTTCATCCCAAGGCCAATTTTAAAATAAAGAGTATTTATGATGCCTGAAAAAAACTCCTGCATGACACAGGATACAGCTTGGTGCCTGAAAATGCAACCCAACTCAACTAAATTGCACGATCCCCTTAAAAATAAGACATGTTTCTACAAAAATAACATTTTTTTGTTCAGTATATTCTTTCTCTATTATATTGCACAATTTAACATTAATAAAACTTTTAATCAAATTCCTTGAGTATTGAAACTACTTCTGATGTGAGGAAGAGCCCACGTCTGTAAATTACTGGGTTGTGAACTTACATATAATGATTGGTGAATGGTGAGTAATCTTCCTAGAATCATAATCTCATCAAGTTTGTAGGCAAGTTAACGCTCATTAATTGTGGGTTTGTGGGCCCAAACCCAAAGATACCCCGTGGGTATGTATCCACACAAATTGGCCTACATGGTGATTATGTGACAAATTATCACAACCTAATATTGAAGTATGCCTTAGGTAGGCTCGGCCTATGTTACCCTAGTCATATCACTCAAATCCCCCCACACTCATTTTTTTAGTTCACGTAGTCAATCTCATATTGTTAGGACTTAAAACTAAAACTGGATATTTATTTGCGTGAAAATTAAGACTCCGATATTGTTGATTACCATTTCCATTAAGTATTCCCATTTGATAAGTTGTTGATTATAAACAACTTGGTTACGTGCACAAGCAAATAACAACAACAATAATGGCTAAGATAATTACAATGATCATTATGGTGATAATGATATGGCATTAGTCATAATATCATGATTAGCACCACTTTGAAGGAACACGTATGGAGATTATGAATATAGAAAAACCATACCACAAATCCAAACTGTCAAATTAGTTAACCTAATCATCACAATTAGTCTTAAGATTCAAACTAATTAATTATTTAATTAGAAATTTTGTTATTTAAACATGGTGAACTGTCAACAGCTTAGAAGTAAGAATACTTGCAATTAGTCGAGTATTAAATTTGCTGATATCCCGTGTTTACCGTAATGAAGCAAATTGCAGGGGAAAATATCTAAATTTTTTTTAATTTTTTCCCTCCATATTTTCTGGGATTTCCAGATAAAACGGAGCATAAAGATTAATTGATTTTTTGTTTATAAAGAGAAGAATGTCAACCATACTTAAATAATTTTTTTTATTTAGTTCTTTAATATCATAAGCTCAAATTGCCAGTTTAAATTGTTAGAGTATATAACATATTCTATGGCCTCAACCATCAGCTTAAGCTGTTGGTTGAGTTGGTTCATTAATAGTATGTTATATACTCGAACATAAATATCATTCATCTCTTCTTTCAAGTAAGTTTATTAGCGATGACTGGTGAGTATGAGGAAACTTATATTATATTCACACTTCTATTCCAAAAATCTACGTATAACTATTAGAGAAGTGGAGTATATAATAATTATCGAAGTTTCAATTTTGAATCAAAGTTTTTAGCTGTATTGATTTTTTAAGGGAAATTGCCTTGATTCTCACCCTAAAGCCAAATTGTGTACTATAATATGTAACTTTTGCAAACATTCTTCATAAAGAACTCCCATTGTGATCCTTTACTTGTAAAAAGGGTTGTTAATTTTGACCTTGATTTTATACTCTTAAACTTGTTAAAATAATAAAGTGAAGGATAGAATTTTATTTCAATTTATATAATTACCGAATTTTCTATGGAAGGTCTGTAATCATATCTCACATATCTCCTCCACTTCCCTCAACCTGCTATATAATTCTAAAAGCCCAGTTAAGTGATCGTTTGACGACATTAAAACTTCACACAAGGTGAAGTTTTTGTAAAATGCAAATCTAGTGGAAAATGATGCAAACGAAAAAATACTAAAAACAAATATTTCTTAAAAAAATAGGAAAATTAATATGCTACAAAAAGAATCATTCTATCCATCACATTAATGCATTTTTTATTTCTATAATTAATAATTTTCGGATATAATAATTTTTGGTGAAAGGGACATGGAAGGAACTAACACGGCCAAATGGGGCCAAAGTGGGAGCAACTTAAACGGATAAGCATTAATCATGTTCATAACTCTAAATTATTAATACTACCTTGTAAAATCAAAACTCTAAAATTAAGGTCAAGTAACATTCAAGTGTCAAACTGAAAGATGATATGACATTTCCTTATAATTTTGCTATTCTTTAAATTGTATATTTATAAGTTTGTTAAGTTACATCATAAATGCAATTAGTAACATTTTTTCATATAATACATATTTTTAAAAAGAAATAATAGGGTATTTAGCTAACAATGAATAGTAGGTAGCTGATAGCTGATTTAATTAGCTAATTTTTTTTAACTGATTAAACTAGCTGATTTTGAACTCGCTGCTTGTACAATTTATTTAAGAACAACTTATTCATAACAATAACTTGTTTCAGCCAGCTAATTACCAAACATTAACATTAGCCAATTTTACCATCCAACCCTCTAACTGTATCAAAATAAGTTAAAATTGATTAATAAGCTATTTTGCCAAAACACCCACTATATTTCATATTTACTACTTTAAATTTCATTCATAAATCCAAATTTTTAATCTATTTACATATTTCATTTATTTTTCAAAAAAAATCAATATAAATTTATTAAGAGAGATTAGTAAAAGTACCTCTAGGAGAAGAGGAAGGAGCTAAGGTAGTGATGTCCCTATCATTAATCTTCTTCTCGGCGCCACGAAGATTAGGGACCTTTCTAGAAAGACTTCTTTGTAACTTTTATGTCACCACATTTAATTTTTTAAAAAAAAAAAGAAAAAAATAATTAGTAAGCAATTGGGATATGATTCACCAAACCTAAAAACAACACAACACAAAACAAATGAGAAAAATTCTTTTTGTTAATTCATACACATCATATTCTTCAACCGCCCCACACAAATACACAAAGTTGCCCACGTTAACAAAATCGTTGCCAAATGCAAATATAATATCCTTTTGTCTCAATAAATTAGCTTTATTTGTTTTTGATACGTAGATAAAAAAATATAAATGAATAAAATAGTAACGTATTTAGAAATATAAAACGTACAAATAATGACATCCTATATATTCAGCCTTAAAAATAAGGCAAATTTATTGAAATTAACTAAAGCTATGTTTGGGAATAAAGATTTCATTTGGAAATTTGGAATTAGCTCAAATTATTGTTTGACAAATCAAAAAATTTGAAATTTGAATTTGAGTCGAATCCACTATATTTATAAAAGTGATTAAAAATGAGAATTTGAGGATGACTTCTCAAACCTTGTCATTTTCAAATTCTTAATTAATGAATTCATAATTGAAATCTACAATTCAAAATGAAATGAACGTTCCCAAACATAACCTATAATAAAACAAATTTGTTAAGGATGAAAACTAATTATCTTAACCGTTTTGGACATTTCTAAGGAAATATCACATTTAGTTCCAAATACAAACTCATTTTATTTTAAAAATACATATATATTTACATCTTATGTTCAATTCCAAAATATTGAGGGTGAAGTCAATGCATTAGGTTAAGGCAAATCCAAAGTTCTCAAATTCAAAATTCTTAATAAAATTAGATGATATTTACATATAACACAGAAAAATAATAACCGAATATGTAATAAATGTTTTTTTTTTGAAGATTAATGTAATAAATGTTTGATACACCTTATACAATTATTCAAGATTTGCTCTTATATCACGGAAAGTCTTGAATTTCAATCACCACCAAATCCTAGTGATGAGTAATTGATAATGATACCTCTCATTACCAAATATAAACCCCATTTGTCAACTTTTCCCAAAAATTGGATAGAGCTTCTTTTAGTAATTACACCCAATTTGCTCACTTTACTAAAAAAATTCAAATTTTGCAAACAAATATAGGTCTTACAAATTTGATCATCAATTATTCATTCATTATAAACTAAGAAGATAATCAATTTGAGGCATACACATACTTCCTCCGTTCCATAATACTTGTTACCGAGCGTGACATATTGTGTGGAAAAATGTCACTATCAATAACAAGTATTATGGAACGAAGGAGAACTTGCTAAATCATATATATCCTAAATGAATAAAAAATGTAAAGTTTCAAGGTGACAAATTTTTACTCCTTGTCCTACTCCAAGAAAAGTTATTCATTATTCAATTGTTACTACTAAAACTAGTCTACTATTAAATATTTATTTGTTTCATAATCCTTATTATTCATTCAATGTGTTATATTTGACTTTTCACTATTATTTAGATGGTTAAATGAGACCACATGTAAAAAAGCGTAGTTTTTTATAATTTTTAATAGGGATAAAATGGGGCCAGTAGGGATAAAAAGCGTAAAAATTTTAAATTTAATATGAATAAATTAATAAAGTTAACATATAAAAAAATAAAATATTTATTATCACTTGACCAAATAAAGAAAGGGGTAAAATAAGATGAAATATAAAAAAAAAAATCATTTATCCCCATTGTTACCGAAAGTTAAGAAGTTGACCCACCAATAAAAACTCCACAAAATATGAACCAGGTTAAATAATAATTTAAAAACAATCAAAAACCATCTAAAAATAAATTCAAAAAAAAATTAAAAAAACTCTTAAAATATTCAATTTAGAAAAAAAATTATTTTTTTGATTAATTGCTTATTGGAATTAGAATTAAAGTGTAAAATAAACCAAATTCATAGCTAAAAGTTACCAATATTCAATAAATTCAAAGAATTAGAAATATTAGTAATATTCTGACCATATTTTGATGAAAAAAGAAAAAAAAAACTTACAGTAATTCTTGAATTTGTTGTAATTGTTGAAGAATTGATAGATTGTTCTAATTTGTCAACGCCACCATTACAAAAATTCTCCAAGTCAACGATGTAACAATCTGATTTATCCCCACCATTTTCATACTTGAAATTATTATTCTCCACAAGATTATCAAATTTCATTTCCTAGAAAAAAAAACAGAGAAATTATTATTATTAATAATAAATATTCAACTAATTACACTGTAATCAATGAAACAGTTAACTAAAAACAAATAATTCTCGATTACCCAGAAAAGCAAACATTTTCATAAACCCAATAAAAGATTCTTTTATCTATTTTAAGGGTTTATTCTTACCATTTTTGAGAGATTTCCTTGTACCCTGTTAAAAATGATGAAATTGACCAAATATTCAATCTGGGGAATAATAAAATCGTGAGAAGATAAATGGGTAAAACTTGGATTACAAAAAAAAATCTTAAAATGATGTCATTATCATGATTTCAGACTCAAAAAGAAGAAAAAAAGGGGGAAAATCTGGGTAAAATGGAAGAAAATGGTGGTGGGTTTTTCTGGGTATTGAAGAAAATTGGGGGAAATTTATTGGGTGAAAGTAAATGGATTAAAGCAGGTAGAATTGAAATGGGAAAGATGAATTTAGTGAATTGATTAGTAACTGCTACGCTTCTGTTATTCAGAGTATTTGGGGAGAAACAGATAGAGGGAGAAATCAGAAAAGGGGGGAATTGAAAGTAAAAGGGTGATGTAATAAGTTGGTGGGAATTGGGAATGGGGATGCTTACAATTGGGCTACTTATAATTTGGTCATAATATTTTATTCTACATAGAGGATAGAGGTGTTCGTTTGGGTTTTCGGGTTGATTTCGAGTCAGGTGTTTTGGGTTGGTTTAAAATCGAGCTTTGGGTTTACATTTGGTCATAATTATAGATTCATTTTTAAGTCGAGTCAAATCAGGTTCGGTTATAAAGTCGGATGTCTGTTGGGTCATTGGATCTATTTTGAACACCTCTATATTAGAGGGTCAAAAATTCTAAGGTGTTACATCTTATAATGTCAAATATTTTCTACAATATAAACGATTTTTTTTTTGCCAAATAAATGTTTATATTATAGGAAATTTTGACATTAATAGTATTATATTATCAAACCAAAAAGCCAAAAGCAAAACGTCAATCAATAAATTGGTCAATGAGTCAAAACAAAGCCTATAATTTTTTATTGAAAAAAAAACATATTTTATACAACTAGTTTAGTTCAAATTACTATTAATTCTTTCACAAATTACTATTTTATACAATAGACGTTTCAAGTTTTGGAGTTGACCCAATTTATAAATTAAAAAAATTGATTGGTGATTTTGTAAGTTAAATTGAAAACTAGGAGCTGGGCTCTTGAGAGACTGTCTCTCAAAAGAGGACATGTAATTCTTTAGGAAGAGGACTAGTTTTAATGGCTTTCCGGTTAAACTATAAATGGACAGTTAAAATTTGAAGAAATACCATTATATTGGGTATTTAAAATTAAATTAAATTTTATATAGTGATTTTAATTTAAAAATTATAATAGAAAGCATGATAATTCTCCTAATAATTATTGCAATATTGAATGGAGTATTATCTATTATACTTTAAGCTTCCTAGATGATTCCAATCACGGGAATGATTAGTTAATAAGATCCTTCAATCAAACATTCAACATACTTCTATTATATATACTTTCTAGCTAACAATCAACTTGTCTTAATTGATTACTTTAAAATCGTATGTGATCGTTTTAAAGTTATAAGTAATAATCAGTCTAAAACTTTATAAAAGTATTTTTTTATAAAATTATAAGCGATCACTTTAACTTATAAGTGATCACTTTAAGACAGATTATACGTATATTTTAGGCCAACCCAATAAAAACGATTTCATCATGAGACCGTCTCATTTAAGAATTAGTGCCTCACAATTCATTTACTCACATATATTGTATTATTTTTTTATTTAAAATTTACCCGTATCTTTTTATATTTTATCTATATATTTAATTATTTTTGATTTTCATTCATACAACTTACTAGTATTTATTTCTTTGTTTATCATCCAATATTTACATTTTTCTTTTGAAATAGTTTATTTTTCTTGTAAATCCTAACTCAAAAAACTGTTCACCATATCATTAGTCTATTGATCATTAGTTTATTGACCATTATTGCAAAATGTCATCATTTAATTGGCTTCTTATTATCCACTAATTATAAGGCATATATAGTTTGAGCTAGAAGTATTTTTCTATGCATACCAATTTCAAAGTATATCATCCCACGATATATTTTTATTCTATTATCCGTGTGAAGGAGGTCTTAAAAATGTATATATTTTTTTCAAAAAGAAAAATGTAGGTATGAGTATGATTTGACTGCTATCTTTTTCTTATTTATACCTTGACTTTTGCAGGATATAGGCTGATGACTATAATCATGACTATCATTATGACAAATAATTGTTGATTGATAGCTGTAATTGGCACTTATGACTATCTTATTTGACCAGTAATAAGTATTGACTATTTTTGTTCTCTTTTAAGCTATTTGTGTAAAGATTTATTTGATAAAATTAAGGAAAAATTACTTAGAATAATCTAACTTATTCATGATATTCCTACAATAATTCCACCTATTGATTAACCATGAATAATCCCAACTTTGAGTGATATTGTCCTAAAGTAAATCGGTGACCAGATGACTTGCTATAGCAAGTTTTATTTAAAAAAATAAACTAAAATAAACTAAAATAAAAGGTTAAAAAATACTCAAAAAATTATGATTTTTTTATTATTTAGAACATTTTATGCTGTTAAATTTCAAAATTTTTTCTAATTTTAATTATTTTTCAATTTACTTTTTTGTGAGTTACCTACTATAGCAGGTCATCGGGTTATTACCCAAGTTTATTTTAGGCAAATACCCTTTAAAATTGAGATTATTCATGGTTAATCAATAGGTGAGATTATTGTAGAAAAATCACGAATATGTTGGATTATTAAATTCTAGGTAAATTTTTCTAAAATTAAATAATACTACTTATTATTTATTTATTAGACAAAAATGGATCAACAAACTAAAAACCAATTTAAAAAACTAACAAAGCTAATACAAAACCATGTAAAGCACCCCTTGATTTGTGTCTAAAATGTAATAATTGATGTTTTAAGAATAATTTAGTGTTATAATGAAGTATATGTAATCTGATGGCTATGTATGAGTAGTACACATTTCTATTTCATAATATGACACTAAGCTGAAAATTCATCACCAAATCACATGCATTAATATCGACATAATTATAATGTTCTATATTTTTTTTTTCAGCTCCTAATATTTAATTTGTCCTGAAACGTATATGAAATTTCTTTTTCAACAAATTAATTGTAAAATATCGTATTTAATTAAAAAGCATCCATTACGATTATTTAGTCTTAGTTTTTGTTACTTGCTAAATGAAGGAAAATATGAGAAACGGGCATTGGGATTATTTTACCGATAATGAAATAATCTCTCACAAGGATAGTTTTACTAGATTTTGTAAGAAAATGTTAATTATTTCTTTTACATTGTCTAATGATCAATATATATAGTTCAAAAGGTTTTTGGAAAATAAAATTTTAAAATTTCACATTTACCTTTTATGATAATAAAAGTTTTACCTTTTAACTAAAATAAAAATACCACCTATATATCATTTAAAGTAATATTAAAATATTACCTTTTACGTGTTTCATTAAACATTTTATTACTCTAATGCAATTAAGTGACTCTCACCTAAAGTAAAATTTGAGAACTCAGATACATGCAATGCAATCTTCCCCTTATAAGTGATATAATAAAAAAAATTAAATAGAGAATGTCTCCGATTGACCTTGATAGCAAACATCGTACATGTACAACTACACATAAATAATACTCTAAAAGCCAAAAAATTATAAATCTTTAGCATAATCCAAATAATGGACACTACAAATGCAACAAAAATGAAAGAATAAAAATAAGAATGAAACAAGTTTTGGTCCTTATTATATTTCTATTTTTCTATTTTTTTTTTGGAATTTATTTGATTTTTTTATTTTTTGAATTTTCTGATTTTGGTCCCATTTTATATCTTGGAAAAGTAGTGATATACTTCCTTCGTTCCATAATACTTGCTACTGAGTGTGACATGTTGTGTGGGAAAATGTCACAATCAGTAGCAAGTATTATGGAACGGAGGAAGTAGTAAGAATAATAATGCACTTTAGCCACTCGTAGAGGGGAGCAACATAGAGCATGCGACCTGCCAAAGCTATAAAAACTTAGGAAGGGCCTGAGAACCTGCCAAAAGATCTTCAACTCTCCAAAATTGATAGTTTTTTTTGTCCGTATTATTATTATTATTATTATTATTATTATTATTATTATTATTATTATTATTATTATTATTATTATTATTATTATTATTTAAGGTCCTAGAATAAATGGCATATAAAAAATCACCTAATTACGAATAAACATAGAAATAATAATTTATTTGAAGGACATATTTTAGCTTATTATCTTACTTTTTCGATGTGAAATTTGAAATGTACACTTAACAATCTCTTTCTCAGACTAAGGACCGCGTCAATCTTGTCCACTCACCCAACAATATATCAAGTTTCCTTGTACCGCCGCTTACCAAGACTAGATTCTCCCATCGCGATACCAATTATTGGGCCCACTAGACTCAAATGATCTGCATTATGATATATTATGTGCAACACCTTCCTAAAAGGCCTCATACTTATTACATCACTATGTTTGTCAATACTTTTTAACTTTTTCGATAAAAAAACTTGAAATGTACACTCAAGACACTCTAATCATTGTTTTTAGTTGGTAAAAAAATTACGATGAAAAAAATATATTTAAGGTTGAGAGCTCTTTTTATTAGTTGGCCTTCTCCATATAAGACTTATAATACACATGATTTTTTTTATACTATTATTTTATTTAAAAAAAAAAAATCAAAGCTAATTTAAAAGAAATCACCATATAAATAAAATGACAAAAAAGTTTCTTAACCTTTTCCCCTTCTATCTTGACAAAAGTGTTAAATCCATTTTAAAAAGTCATACATTACAATGTAATTAATATTATCTATTAATCAATGATTATCCTTTTTCTTTTCTAATATATATGAAAAAAATAAATTTTTGTAAATTAAGAATAGTATATACTCCAATTGGTTAGCTGGTGTCCTATATATTTTCAACATAATTAATAATGAAATCAAACTTTATTAATCGAATTATGAAGTTTATCATTAGCCCTAAGTAGCCCCACCAACTAAATGAACTAATTATGTATATGCTTTGCTGTGTATTTGTACTTTCTCCACCAATAAACCTCGATATTTATACATAACAAATGTTTATTATTATTTACTAGAAAATACTCCCTCTATTCATTTGCGAAAATATAAAAATATTAAAGTTTTTTAGTTATAATATAGTGCAAAGTTAAACGGACTTATATGGGGAGTATATTTTTATCATGTAGCCCCTCAAATGAGAGCTATTTGGAATAGAAGCGTAAATGAATACATGTTTTTGTCATATAGTACTAGTAAAATATTTTATTAAATTAGACTAAATAAATTTATTGTAAATGTCAGCATATTATCAGAATATGCACACACTTAGTTGTAAGTCAATGACATATCATCCCAAAATCATATGGCAATGAAAAGAAGATCTCAAATCAGTATCGTTCCTGACAATTTTGAGCCATAGCCGAAACATAAAAAAAATTCGTGTATAAGTAAAGTTTTGGTTTTTCTTCTCCAACTATACACTATTTTAATTTATTTTTTTTCATTATGATGTCAGATAAATGTACAAATTTTAAGATCATATAATGATTAGATACTTATGCACATTTAATAAGAAAGATTAACTCAATTTTGAGCCCTAGACTATTGGTCCTCAAAACTACCCTCCGGAAGCGTCCATGTCCTCCAATGACCTATAAAGCGTATACACAAGCTTTAGTCCATCGATATAGGATAAACCATCAAAATATATTTCTCTTGAAATAGAAAGAAATAAACAAGATTTAAACCCATAATCTTCTTTCATTTACAATGACTTCTGATATCATATTGTTAACGAAACAACTAAAACAAAAAGTTAAAGCTATCTCTTTCTACACAGATAAAAAAACACATGGGGATAATACAAAAGAAAAATGGAGAATTGATTTGTAATATAAATGGATGTAATGTAATGGTGGTAATATTTTGATTATAATTTAGAAAAAGCAGTCCACCAAAATTAAACAATTGGAGAAATAATAGAAGAGATCCCACGTAGGGATGTAATGGTAAATGAAAAAAGGAATGTTTGTGGGACGGCGTAAGTGAGGCAGACAGGAACTCGGCATGGGTTGTACTTCTTTCTAATAGTGGGTTAGTCGTGACTTGTGACCCTCATTTCATTCTGTCTGATCTCTAACCTCTTTTCTTTTTACGGCCGTTTGATTAGTGGTACTAAACGATGGTAATGAGAATAATTTAAAGTGTAAAATTTCACCAAAAAATTCATGTCATTCCCATGATAATGAAACATTGATCACAAAAAAGTATTTTTATTTACAAATTTTTTTTTTTTGGAAATACAAAATTTCATTACCATCTAATACCACCTCTCACTACAACATAATTTGCTTTTAGTGGGATATATTTAGCGACATTTAATTTTAATGTCGCTATTAAAAAGTCACACTAAAGCTTTTAGTGTATATAGAGGATTTAGTGACATTTATTAGACCCTTTAGCAACATATTAAAAAGTCACACTAAAGCTTTTAGCGACATAGGATCTAGTGACATTTCTCACAAATGCCACTACAGACTATAGTGACAATTACATATGCCATTAAAGACCAAATTAAATGTCGCTAAATCACTTTATGGTGGAACTTAAAATAAAAATTAATAATTATTACACTAAAAATATGAATTAGTGACATTTTTCTGATGCCACTTAATCCAATGTCGCAAAAAGCTAAATTTGTTATAGTGTCTTTCAATAGTAATACAAAAAACTATTTAACCTAAGTATGAAACATGTCTCACGATAAAACCTTCTTATACAAAAATTTATGAATGTATATATATTGGCCGGTGGGTATCATGTTATTTCAATGATTGATTAGGAGTTGCAAACTTGCAATTGTTGGATATGTATTATCACTGATTGTTGTACTTAAGGAGACGCAACTCTTAAACCTTGATGTAAACCCCAGAGCTAAGGAGAAGGAGAAGTATCTTTATCAATATTCAATTCTTAATGATCCTTAATCAATGCAAAATTAATAAGGATAGTAATATATATAAAGGTCTTCATGTAGGTCATTAGATCCATTTGGGTTAAATATTTCAGGTCGGTTTAAAATCAGATTTTGTGTTCACAATAATTTTTACATAGTTGTACATTTATTTTTATTTTGGGTCAAATCGAATTCGATTATAAAGTCAGATAACTAATGAATTATCAGGGTTTTTTTTGACTCCGTTGGGTGGACTGTATGAAAGTTATAGAGAGGGAACAATAATCATCCATATAGTACATTCTTTTTTAAAGCTTTTTTTTATCAAGTTTTTTAATTTAAATTGATATAATTGATAAAAATATTTTTATCTGTTTGGATGAAAAGAGTTTAATGAAGTTGCTCAATCCGTCTAAAATCCAATAAATTTCAATAAGGATATGTCACTAAACTTTCTACAATTCTATTTTAGCTAAGTTCTATATTTTTTTAACCCTTCATAGTACGTGCATTGCAGGCCCAAACAACCCGATCCTCATTTTTCAGATCAGCTTTATGGGTTGGCCCAAAAGTAAAACATCAGGGCTTAGACTGTTCAGCTTCATGAGTAAACTACTCGTATTTAATCAAACAAATTAAAGATAAAAAGCCTACTTTAATGGTTAATGCCTACTACATTATTTTTAATCCTTACTTATCCTATGCTTAATGCCTACTTTCAATATCTTAAATGTCTACTTACATCACTTTTAATGCCTACTTACAGAATTTAAAAAATATATATATGATAGGCCTCCCCAATTAGAGATGGTCTCTTAAAAACACCGTTTCTCATAAAAATATTTGATATATAAAACCTAGAGTAGCATGTGCTATCCATTAAAAAATAAAAAATAAAAAAATACTACTCCGTTGGTTTGATATTTTAATACCAAGTAAGGGATTCAGCTTTATGGGTTAACCCAATCCCTTTCTTGAGGGTAATGGATACCCTTAAATTGTTACCACTCATATATGTCAAGTAACAAATTCTCCTTCTATGATCAAGCAAGTGTTTCCCTTACATTTTCATACCAAACAACATATAACTACAACTCATATTCTTTCCCTTACTCTTCTTTATCATTTCCCTTTCCATTACATTTTATGTTGTCATACCAAACACCCCCTAAATATAGATTTGGACTGTACTTTTAAAAGTCGTCTTTACAAAAAACGGTCTCTCAAGAGAGCACCTGTTTAAGGCTTTTCTTCTTAGAGTCGTTAGCGCGTCATACTTTCATGTTTGCCCTAGTTTACTGTGTGTTTTTGTTTTTAGTTTGGTTTAAGTTTTTCTTTTGTTTTACATTCGTATTGGATCTATTATGTGTTTTTTCACCCACAAGGCAGGTACATATCTTTATCATCTTGGAGCTGGGGGGACTCCTTTTGGCGGTGCTCTCCTTCACGAGTATGAGTTGCCGCCGTCCTTTCCTCCCCAGACCCTGCCCATAATTTTCTATGAGCGGGATATACTGAGTAGGATGATGATGATGATGGTCTCTCAAGAGAACACTTGTTTAAGGTTTTATTCTTTGCTACGATGGTAGTTTTTTGATGGCGTTGTAGTTGGGTCATACTTATCCAACCCATATTTTAGGTTTTAATTGGGTCATACTTTATGCGGATTAAATAGGATAGGCTAAAAACGAGCTAAGTGATAAATTCTAAATTCTTTTTATAAAAAAATTCTAAATAAGTTTAAGCTATAAGTAATTATTTTAAGAATTTCAAAAAAAAAAAAATTATTTTAAGATTATAATTACTCACTTTAAGATTATAATTAATTTATTTTAAAATTATAATTAATCACTATAAAAATACAATTGTTCGTATTAAGATTATAATTTTATAAGTGAACACTCAAAAAGTATAAAGTGGTTACTTAAAAATTTTAAGAATTCAACTTTATTTCTAAGAGTATAAGGGAATATTTAATGGTTATACGTAATTACTTTAAGAATGTAAATATACATTAAATCAGTCTAAATTAGAGGTGTTCAACGGGGAGGGTCGACCCAACGGTTTAAGATTCGGATCACATATTAACGGGTCATTAGTGGGTCGAGTCAATAACGGGTCGGGTCATTAACGACCTTTGCATAAAGGATCGAGCCGGGTCGAATAGTTATAGAAACTGGTTGTAAAAAAATATTTTACCAGCTTTTATACTTTTTATATTGTTATATTCGTAGTTGAATTAACCTAACGGGCCATAAAGTATTCAAAATATACTTTATGAACTTTTAAAAAAGGGGTCAAAGTGGGTCATATTTAAACGGATTTGACCCACTCTGGTCCATTTAACATTTGACATGATCCACCCCGTTTAAATTTTGACCCGATCCGGTCCAGTGAACACATCTAGTCTAAATACAATTTATTTGATCATAAGACCGTCATATGTGATAAAGTTCGTGAGACAAAAATATGATTACCTAACCCCATGATGAGATTTCGAGTGATTGGATTGGTTTTGGCCCATTCTAAAAAGCCTTACGCTAGTCGTATTTTCTTTCCCTACTGAGGGGGCCAGGCGGAATATAATAACCGTATTTCGTAATGGTGGATATTCTCAATAATGCATTACTATATATATATTATATATATATATATATATATATATATATATATATATATATATATATATATATATATATATGGGAGAAGCTGTTGCTTTGTGATAAAAGATTTCCTAATAGACTTAAAGGGAAATTCTACCGCGTAGCGATTAGGCCGGCTTTGTTGTACGGAACGGAGTGTTGGCCTGTAAAGAAGGCTTTCGAGCAGAGAATGGATGTAACAGAGATGCGCATGCTGAGATGGATGTGTGGTAAGACAAGGATGGACAGGATTAGAAATCAGGAGTTTAGGGAAAAGTTAGGGGTTGCACCTCTCTCTGCAAAGATGCGGGAGAACAGGCTCAGATGGTTTGGGCATGTGCAGAGAAGCACCCATGACGCCCCAGTGAGAAGGGTCGAACGCATCATAGTGGAGGGCAAGAGAAGCCGGGGAAGACCTAAGAGGACGTGGGAGGAGCAGATTAACAGCGACCTGCTCGAACTACACCTCTCTAAGGACCTGACCAGGGATAGAGCCACATGGCGGCGCCTTATTCACGTCCTAGATTACTAGACTAGTTTGATACTGTTCTGTGACTTTTGTCATCGCTTTTCACTTCCTTTTTTACCTATATCGCTTATAGTTTTTTTTTTTTTTTTTTTTTTTTTTTTTTTTTTTTTAAATCCCTATGCTTGGCTAACGTGGGTGTAAGATGCAGGTTTTCGGATTTTTGCAGGTCCTATCCTTGAAGACTCCTCTAGAGCCGAAGGACTCTTATGACCGCCCTCTCCTTATGGGTATGAGACGCCGTCGACCTTCCTTCCCCAGACCCTGGCCATAGAGTATCTATGTGCGGGAACACTGGGTATGATGATGATGATGATGATATATATATATATATATATATATATATATATATATATATATATATATATATATATATATATATATATATATATATATATATATATATATATATATATATATATATATATATATATATATATATATATATATATATATATATATATATATATATATATATATAAAATCAAGAAAATATTTTCCTACACAATACTCTCTCTGTTTCCTTTTGTTCTTTCCGTTTTCTTTTTGCAATTTTCAAGGTAAATTTTAAACCGCAATATCTCTAAATACACATAATAAAAAAATATATTTAAAAAAGTATATATTAAGATGAATTTAACAAGATTTCACATGAATATATTTTATCTTCTAAATATGTGTCAAAAACATTAATTAAATTTTTCTCTCCTTAAGATGAAATATTTCAAATGGGAAAATAGTTAAGGACGAGGACATATTATTAAAATGATAGTAAGTTGTGGACTATATTGCTTTTTATTGAATTATCACGACACTTTTTTAAAGATGTGCAAGCAAGTTGAAAAAATTATTAGATATTCAAGCAGATAAAACAACTTTTCAAATATATATTATAGAATTGCAAAAAATTATTGAGCAACTCCCAAAATTTTAAATGAAAACATTTTAAATTCAGCACTTAACATATAATAAAAACCCTAGACCCAACCAAACCAAGCCTCAAGATTCATGTGTTATTGAATTAATAATGACACAAATAATTCACCCACTAATATAAAACGCTACTATATATACCTATGTCAACATTTTAATTCTTATATTTTTAATTTGTAGTAATTTCATTTTGGTAATATTTCCACCAAATTTTCAGGAAAAATTACCATAAATAATACAATATTTTGTTAATTTTTCTACAATAATACCAATTATTGATTAACCATGAATAATACCAACTTAGGGTTATTTTCCAAGAATAATAACAGCTTTAGTTTAAAAAGTACTTTACCAATTTTTTTGTCTTATAATCACTATAATTTGATTTTTAACATGTTATGGATTTTCTAGCAAAATACTCCTTTAAGTTGGTATTATTTATAGTTAATTAAAAAGTAGTATTATTATAAAAAAAAATAAGCAAAAAATTACATTATTCATGATAGTTTTTTCTTTTTTGTTTCTTATGTATATATTATTCTCTAATTTAATCTCGTTTTTAATCCTATCCATGAATTTGTTAAATTTTTACAAATTACTATCCACTATTTTCTTATATAATTTTTCACAATTTTGTACTCAGTGGCAATATCAAAAGGACAAAGAAAGTATTAATGCAATCATATATATATATATATATATATATATATATATATATATATATATATATATATATATATATATATATATATATATATATATATAATATATATATATATATATACAGGGCCGTCTCGTTCATTTTTTGGGCCCCAGAGCAAAAGATAAAAATGGGCCGCTAAAAACTTAAGACATAACGCATAATATAATACATCTTTTGTTTTTATTATTAATATTTAATCTACTTTACAAAAAAAAAACACTAAAAACTCATATTATTTAGCAAAAAAATGTAAGTTATATATAAATTTGATTCAATTTAATATCACTTATATACATAAAAATAAGTTTTTTGGGCCCTAAAAAACACGGGGCCCTGAGCGGTTGACCGCTTTGCACTTGCCATTCGACGGCCCTATATATATATATATATATATATATATATATATATATATATATATATATATATATATATATATATATATATATATATATACCTTTCATCACTCATTAGTACCCACTACCTATGTACCCAATAATTTCAGTCATCAATGGCGGACATTATTCACAAAAAATCATATCTTTTCCTCCATATCTTCATCTTCTTTAACCATCTTAATCTCATGATTTCTCAATCCATAGATAATAATGAGATACTTAATTGCCTCAACAACAATAAAATTACTAATTTTACTTTGCACCCATCATCAAACCATCATTCTTCCATACATTTCAATCATCTTCTTAAATTTTCTATCCAAAATCTAAGGGTAGCTAAAGATTCAACCCCAAAACCAACGGCTATTATCTTGCCTGAAAATAAGGAACAGGTAATCAACTCTGTGCTGTGCTGTAGGAGAGCATTGCTGGAAATCAGAATCAGGTCTGGTGGACATAGTTATGAAGGAATGTCATCTATTCCACGTGGCAACAACCCATTTGTCATCATTGATATGATGAATATGAACCGTGTGATTGTTGATCTGGAATCTGAGACAGCTTGGGTAGAAAGTGGAGCAACACTAGGGGAATTATACTCTACTATTGCAGCACACAGTAATTACTATGGGTTTCCTGCTGGGTTATGGCCCAGTGTTGGTGTTGGTGGTCATTTTTCTGGGGGTGGTATTGGGGTTTTGTGCAGAAAGTATGGGCTTTCTGCTGATAATGTGTTAGATGTGGGCTTAGTAGATGCCGAAGGGCGGGTTTTGGACCGAGCCAAGATGGGCGAAGAGGTGTTTTGGGCCGTACGAGGCGGCGGTGGTGGGAATTGGGGGGTTGTTTATGGTTGGAAGGTCCAACTAGTGCATGTTCCTGAAAGTGTCACCTGTTTTACTGTTACCAAACAAGGCACAAATCATGAATTAGCTGAATTAATACATAAGTGGCAATTTGTTGCTCCTTACTTGGATGATGGTTTTCATATCTCACTTTATCTAACTAGTGGCACAACTAAAGAAGTGTATGTCACATTCAAAGGGTTTTTTCTAGGGTCAAAACTCGATGCACGAAAAATAATTAATCAACATTTTTCGGAGCTGAAGATTCTTGAAAAAGATTACCTCGAAATGAGTTGGATAGAATCAGTTTTGTACTTCTCGGACCTTCCTAAAGGAAGCACAATCAACGATTTGAAGTCTCGATCTTTGCCTTATAAATCATACATAAAAACCAAGTCGGACTATGTTAGAGAACATGTCTCGATAAAGGGCTTAGAGGGTGCACTCGAAATGTTGGCCTCAGAGCCTAAGGGGCTTATCCTATTGGATCCTTATGGCGGAGTTATGGATCGAATAAGCAATGACTCAATTGCATTTCCTCATCGAAAAGGAAACTTATATAACATTTTGTATGCTTTATTTTGGCAAGAAGAAGATGAAGAAGATCGGATTTTGAGTTGGATTAGCGATATATATGACTACATGACACCTTATGTAGCATCGAATCCTCGAGCAGCCTATATTAATTACATTGATCTTGATCTTGGTACGATTGATAGCGACAATGACGATATTGTTGAAATGGCAAGAGCATGGGGGGAGAAATATTTTTTAGGTAACTATGAAAGATTGGTGAGCATCAAAAATATCATTGATCCACAAAATGTATTCTTTCATCAACAAGGGATCCCTCCTTCTAAAGTACAAATACATGATGAGTTGTAATTTTAATTGTGTTTGTAATGCTTCCTTAATGTTGTATTATGACATGAAAATAAAAGTCCAGCGACACTAAGACATGCAAGGACAATTGTATTACTTATTTGGGAAGAGGGTATTAGTGTTGAAAACGGTGAGAAATTCGGGTTTTATTTCAATTTGAGCAAGTACTAGTTCCTCCGAGAAACATCTGAGTTTCATTTTCGTTGCCTCTTTCGCTAAACCTCCCTTTCAAAATAAAAATGCCAAAAGAAAGTATTGAAAAGGGTGCATCTATATTGTTGAACTATACTCTCTCGGTCCCTTTTGTTTTTACCTATATTTTTTATTTAGATTCAAATGTTAGATCAAAACTCAAATATCTTCAATTGTGTATGTGAAAATTATTTAAAATTTTGGAAAATATACATTGAGAAGAGTTGTTTCCTACGTGAAACAATCAAATTATCAAAATCTATCAAAATCCCACATGAATCTATCAAAATCTTAAGTGAATATTTCTAAATAATAAAAACCAAAAAAAGGAAAGAGTAATTAATTTGGGATGCCTATATCAATCAATACAAGGCAATACTTTTGCATAAAAGAAAGTAATTTTCAGCAAAGGATATCAACAGCCTAAAACCAATCAAAAGCAAGCCCATGACAATAAATATTGACTTGATGTTCAACGACACAACAATGTCAGATCCTTAATCATTTATATAGTTGATTTTGCAAACAAGTGCACAACTCAAGAACAAAAAACAAATTTAACAAACGTATAAGATGGGTAAGCTCTTACATTGACAAGCCTCTGAATTGGGTGTTTCAGCTACGTCTCCGTCCCTTAATATGTCACAAAATTTGGTGTCGGTTCTCCTGATTCAGACGCACTTCTGGCGAATCTCATATTAGTAAGAGAAAATCGAAATCATCGACAGCTCACAATCCAAACAATGCATCAGACGCAAATCTTCACCGACTAATAATAGCCCCCTCCTTACCAGCTTCACCAAGTATCTCGGCATATGTGGAATGATAAAAAAGATTCAAGGGTTTTGTATATCCTTTATAGAGTTCATACGGAGTGCAGCTACTTGCCTTCGCCATTGCTGGACAGGAACCTATAGAGAAGTCTCAGCCTTAGTTATAGACTTTGCACAGTATCATTCTGAACTTTCATTACTACATTGGTAGCTCATTCGTCATTCATCGATTCATTCTATTAGTCTTATGATGTTGAAAGAAACTTACCGCAGGAAAGCCACCATAATCTCCAGGCTCTTTGATGTCCTTTGTAACACAACTATTTGCTGCAAGGCGAACCTACAAAGACCATGAGGTATTGAGGTGTCGTATTTACACATTTTTGCCATTGCAGTAACAAAGAGGTTGTTTCCAATTTACCCTTGATTGTTAACATCATCTACGACTTCTCACATAAATAAGAAGTGCGTATGACTTCAAGTAGTTTTACTATTGTCTATTATAATCTGAAACTAAGGTACTACTACTCACTTATATTATGATTAAATATTTCATTTGTTTTTTGACATTGTTCATCAATCATTCTTAATTTATATTTTACTCTCAATCTGTAAATTAAAACATAGCAAGTAAGATCCTATTTCATTCGTCTCAATGCAAATTTTATTATTGATATCAATTTTTTGTAACTTTTAACGTAACATAGTTGAATGTATTTGGTATTGAAATAATAAATCGGCAAATATGCAAAACCAAATAGGACAATTGATTAGAATAGGAGGAAGTATAAATCTGTACAACACCTTGTGAATTGTGATTACATACCTTCGAAACAATGGAGACATGATCACGAACTGCTACTCTACCACCGAAAGTAACATAGTCACCTATTCTAGACGAGAATACAAAATACTCAGCCTTCAATATTACACACTTGATTAAATCGAGATAATAACATTTAAAATCAAAAGCAAGGTAGTCGAAACATACGTGGCTGAACCAGCTATTCCGACATGTCCACATAAGAGACAACTCTTGCCGATAATTACATTGTGGCCTATCTGCAACAAGGACTTTAACTTAACTAAAACATGAACAGATACAGCAGCATTAACACAAATCAAAGTGATCAGAAGAAGCACCTGGACAAGATTGTCTATCTTGGTGTAATCTCCTATGATCGTGTCTCTCCAGCTGCGTTAAAGTTGACGTAAAATATAAGGCAGAAAAGGGTAATGAAATTCCAACATGACAAACAATTTTGACTTGAAAAATATTACTCACCTTCCCCTATCAACACAAGTGTTTGCACCAATCTCGACGTGATTTCCTATTTTCACATACAGTGCCTGGAAAATGGAATTGGCACAGTTAGCCAGGGCTAAGTCAAATCGAAGATAAGTGTGCAGCCCACAAGCCGCACTTCCAGAACTACAGAGTACAATCAAGACAAGTTCCATAGTAGGTGAACACAGGGCATATTCGAAGATGAACCAATCCTAAATGGAGTTCACAAATTACATATTCAGAACATTGCAGATCACAAGAGCCAAGGAGGAAAAACATCAAATGCCAAAATGTAATGGGGAGTGGGGACAACGGAGATTTGAGTCCAAGGAGGTTAACCTGAGGCTTCTTTTTTATGTTTCCATGTTCATCTACGAAAAACCCGAAACCTGTCATTTAACAAGAAAGGCTATCACAAAATAACCCAATCAAAACATTTTAAGACCAGGGATTAAGAAAAATACAATTGGCTGACACAAATTGAACTAGTAGAGATTTGCATCACTTGTCTTATGAATCACAATTCATATATGACAAGTTTTCTAGTCCAGCCATGATTATTACAGTGGAATGGCAGAAACAATGAAATTCTTTGAGCACGCCGAAAACTAAAGTTACCATCTTGCCCAATGCAGACTCCATTGTGGATAACACATGAATTGCCAATAGAGCAATTGCTGAGTGCAACATTGTACCTATAAAGAAATGGTAACTCAGTCATATACCGGTTATTGATTCGTTCAAAGGTACTTCTATCTTTAAGAAAAAATACGGAGTACAAGTGTGAAACAGGTGAAATAACTCACAAAATCAAAGAATACATTTTCATATATTTTTTGAAGAAAATCAAAGCTAGACAGTATAAACTATGTAATAAAGCAATGTCCACCAATCAAGACCTAATCTAACAACCACAACGTTCTTCCTAGAAATAAGACGAGAACAAATATCACAACTTTTAAAGCAAACAGCCTAACCCCAAATCGACAACAAAATCAAAATGCATACCCAAGGCTAGTAGATTGACCAATTGTGACACTAGGTCCAACCACAACTCCAGATCCAACATAAACATTGGCACCCAAGGTAGCTCTTTGGTGAATAACGGCTCCAATTTCAACAACTGCTGTAGGATCAATACAAGCCGAGTTATGGCATAATCCACCTCCATTACTCCACTTTCGATACTCTTGATGATCAACCATGCCATCTTCTAAACTTGAAACGACGAGATTACGATCCAAATTAGTGTCAAAGATAACAACTTCAAATCATCATTCTCTTTAAAAATACCTTATACATCATAGTTATGAGATACTTTCTTCTTTAATCCTTATCTTTTATTTCTAAACGAGCTACATTTACATATTTTAAACAACCAAATGACTATCTTTATCAGTTCCCATGACCTAACAACAACTACCTCTAAGGCTCTAACTACATAGTCTTCAAGTTTCTCATAGGATTGCAAAGTACCTAGAAGCTCATTCGGGTCATCGGGTTGATTTCGGATAATGTGTTTCGAATCAGTTTGAAATAGGGTTTTGAGCCCGTATTTTCATAATTGTAAATCATTTTTAAAGTTTGGTCAAATCGGGCTTGGTAACTATGCCGATAAATTTCGGGTCAGTGCTTCTGTTTTGAACTCATATGCCTCAAAGATTTAAAGGACAAAACAAACCTTACCTACCTAACAAGAGTATGGATAAAACAAAGTACTTTATACATAGTACTTCCTCAATATAGAATCGTTCCTCCAATATTTTCAATTATCAAACAATACGAAGTCATCTTCGTATCCTACATACGTAATGCAAACTAGCAGCAAGCAACACCAACAACAATAATACTAAACCCTTAATCCCAAAAGATCAAGGTCGACCACATTAACCAAAACATCAATTCTAATAGTCGTCTATAAAGATTCTTCTTGCCCATTTATTTCCATTGTAAGTAATAAATCATTCATATTATCATAACGCTTGCCCTACGGGTCATCTTCGGTCTTAAATTTGAAACTACATCCAAGAGTCAAAACAACCCAGTATGGATTTGCCAATTAATCACCCATTATCTAAGTTTAATACAATTAATTAACAAAACCGTTCAAAATGGTAACTTTTTTCATTGAAGCAATTTCACAAACACTTAAAAGATAGAAGTTAGTAGAACAACCTGAATTGACAGCGGATGATCCGAAAGAACGAAAAGAGCAAATTGGGGAATGAACAGTCCAATTAAACCATTGTGGGTTTGCTGTAGCAGGAAAGAACAGAGATTGAAGTGTCGTGGACGATGGAAAGTTGGTCAACCTCGAGATTCGTGCAAGGTTAGCCATGGATGTACCCGTGTTTTTGATTCTTTATCGGTAAGTTTCATGGGTACTTTAATCCTTAACCCGAGGCCGACGAGGAAGGAAATCTTGACTTGTCCGCAAGGGTGCTTTTGAGCCAAAAATAGAGGGGCTGCCATTAATAACCCCTTTAAGGAAATTTCACATGGTAATCATAAATTTTCGATCTTGTTATATTATATGGTAACTAACTTTTTAATTCATGTGGTGATTTTAATCGTTCAATTTTTTTACGTTCTAGACACAATGGAAGTATTTTTTGTTAACTTAATTACATTTTTTTCATAAAAAACAAACATAATTACTCTAATTGACTATATATTTCGAAATTAAGTAGAAATAAGTACTTAGTTTAACCAAAAGTTTGTGAAAAAAGCCAAAAATTTATAGTTTTCACGTGGAATTTCCCATAAATTTATAGTGTCATCGTGTTACTATGTATTATGTATATATTATATACTACATATAAAAAAATTAGGAGTGCGATGTTGCCGCTCTTGGTTGATAATTGGTTGATTTAGTTAGTTTATTTAATTGTAGTGTGAATTGAGAATTGAACGAGAGATCTACAATTTATAAGCTTGATCTAATGTGAATCAAGGAAGAAGCACTCGCGGCATGGCTCCTATTCCTTAGTCCTTGGGCCCAAGTCTCTTAGACGCATAGTAAATGGAGGGGAAGTTTTGAACATATTCAATATATTTGATCGCAAATAGCCTAAAAAATTTCGGGTCTCAACATTAAAGTACGTGGTCTATATATGTTAAGTGTTTAAAGATTTGCGTAATTAAAAATACCAAAATTTTCGAGATTGCACATGACATTTTGAGAAATGATGCTACCTCCCGATCAACTCTTGGCTAATTTAACAATGGGAGGAAGGAGTAAAAGAAGAATTGAGAGAAAAAATAATAATTTAATGACAATTATGTAAATAGATGGATTTTATGACAGTATAAGTAGTAAATAATTACACATAAGTTCTTCAAAAAAAATAATAATTACACATAAGAAAATAAGATATTTTATAATATGTAGATAATAATACTTATTCCACATTCTCATATCTCTCAAATTGGAAAAGAATTTTGGGAGTCTTCAAATCTTCTAACACTAACGATGTCCGATGGGAGAAAACTTGGGTTATTGAAAGACAATTGGATTACCTAACCACTATAATTAATTATCACTTTCTTTAATTTTTTTTCAAAAGTTGGATAAAGTATATTTTAATTTTTTTTTTCTATAATCTCAATGAAATGACTTCATTTTAGCAAAGCAAGGGGAAAATTATATGCTTTACTTATGTAAATTTACAAATTAATTTAAAAAATTTATGCTATACAATTGTATTTTTTAAATCCTAAGTCCTCGTCCTGCCTTAAAAATGTTCATCAATTTAGTCTATAAAATAATACAATGTAATTAAAAAATAAAATTTATTTAAAATATAAAATTGAATTCATGTTTTTATTAATGAAAATTTAGATTATTGTTTAAGAGTGGAAGAGAAAGGATAAGAGTAATACAAATTGTTGTAATAGACGTGTAATCAGGAAGCATTTTTTATACTTAAAATAGATAACACATCTTTTATATATTACTTCAATGAGAATATAAACTCCTTATTTAAAGGTCATCTCACCGAGAAATGACTCTTAGAAAACTAACTCTTCTTTTAAATTTGTTTCATGGTGACTTGACTTAGGCTTAAAGAGTGTCACTACCACATAATAAATTTTTAGTGGGATATATATTTATTGACATTTAATTTAAATGTTACTACTTTAAATTTCTAATGGTATATATAATGAATTTATTGACATTTATTGAACTCTTTAGTAATATAATAAAAAATCATACTAAAATTTTTGGAAAAATTACCCAGAATAATACGACATTTCACTGATTTTCCAAGAATAATACGAACTTTTAATTAACCACCAATAATACGAACTTTGACATGCATTTTCCGCTGGCATACATGACCTATTTATAACCGGTAGTACAAGTCTTTTTTTGACCGTTGCTCAAAAGGTTTCATCTCGTATTATTGGTGGTTAATTGAAAGTTCGTACTACCGGTTGAAACTTGCTGAGCAACGGTCAAAAAAAGACTTGTACTACCGGTTATAAATAGGTCATGTATGCCAGCGGAAAATACATGTCAAAGTTCGTATTATTGGTGGTTAATTGAAAGTTCGTATTATTCTTGAAAAATCGGTGAAAGGTCGTATTATTCTGGGTAATTTTTCCAAAATTTTTCGCATCATAGACATTTTTCATAAATGTGACTATAGACTATATATAGCATAACAATTCCATATATTATCAAAGTTCAAATAAAATATCACTGAATAACTTTATAGTAAAATCTTAAATAAAAATTAATAATTACTACACAAAAATATAAGTCCATATCAATTTTATGTCGCAAAAAATTATTTTTTGTAACTAGAAATAGGAGCCCTAGGAGGAAGTATAAATGTTTGGAAAACGACACACACATCATAAAAGTCAAAAATAAGGGCTCCTTTTTCCATTAAAAATAAGGGCTCCTTTTTCCATTAAAAGCAAAGACTTCATATATGCCATGGAGTATGTAGTTTCCCCACCCAACTTTTACGGGGTGGAACACTTTTTTTTTTTTTTAGAACCACTAAATTATTTGCTTTTGTCTCAATATACCATAAATTCTCCCATCAAAAAAAAATACCATAAATTCTTAACGTGTTTGACTAACTATGAAAATACTTTTGATTTTCTTTTAAATTTTAAATATTTTTTAAGCATGACATTTTTAAATACTTTATATTTCTATAATATTACTCCCTCTTATTCTCCACAAGTGTCCCATTTGCTTTTTGGGCACTGTTCATTTCATACTCTTAATTTGCATTTTATTATTAATCTATAAGTTAAAATATAGTCAAGTAAGATCTTGTTTGAATCATCTCAATGCAAAGGTTATTTATATCAACTTTGGGCATAATTTTTAATTAGACACAATTAGAGATATTAAGGATTGAATAACTGTATTGGATAGAGTGCATAAAGCAAATGAGACACTTGTGGTGAATAGGAGAGATTATATTTTAATAAGTTTTGGTCATGGTCATCAACCCATCATTCCGCACAAAGTCAGGGTTTGAGAAGAGAGGTAACAGATAAATCATATTATACCCAACTCGAGGGAGCGAGAGACCAAGAGAAATGCGTGCAAACAAATGAATCCCCCTGGTAGATATTTTACAACATGAGATGAAAGGACCATGAATCCATGATAAATAGACAAAACTGCAGAATACTAAATAAATTGGATTTGAATAATAGAGCTGTTAGGAGAAAAAAGAAAGAAAAGAAATAAATAGACAAAATTGCATAGAGCAATAAGTATGATCAAAGTTTAAAACAAATTTAATGATTTAATATTCAGAAAGTCTCTTGTGCGACCGTCTTATTTGTGCAACCAACCCAATCTCAATAAGTTTTTTCAGAATATTCTAACATACTAGTTTTAAGACTTAAAAGAACAATTTTTAAACTTAAAAATTCATTTAAAGCTTAAAAGGTATATTTCAAAGTTTAATATCAACATTAATGTTTGAGTTATTCTACTTTAAAGTTGAAATGAGAATTTTAAGTCTAACAATTGGTCTTTTAAGTCTTAAAATTGGTTTTTTAAGAATTGAAATTGAACTTTTAAGTCTTGAAATTATCAAATTCCATTATTTAAAATGTCAATTGTAAATACTTAAAATTGTTCTTTTAAGTCTTCAAACTGGTCTTTTAACTCTTAAAATTAACATTTTAATTTGTAAAATTGGTAGAAAAATATATGTGATTAAGTCGGCCCAATAAGACGTGTCTCACAAGTGAGACGGTTTCACCAAAGTTTTTGTGTTAAATATTTACCTAGCTTTAATTACAACTAAATTTGATTTGATCGAAATTTTAAATTTTATTTATAACCAAATGGACATAAAACCCAATTTTAATTTGAGTCAAAACTTCTAACCTAAATTTGACTTGTTGATCCAAATGAGCATTTGATCTAACAACTTATTTAAAGGCTAGCAGTCGATCAATTCAACATAATAATGGCATATTATTAGTCATATCTTCATTTTTTGTTCTCCACTGTCCTGTTATTTTCATGAAAATGATGTCATCCTTTTTTTCAGAAAATATTAATAGGTAAAGATGTACTTATACTGTATAGTTTGAAGCAAGGAGTATGAATGAGATTAAAAGGAAGTGATAGGTCATAGTCTAAAAATAAAAATAATGCAAATTGAATAGGACAGACAAAAATAAAAAATATTACAAATTAAATGGGACGGAGGGAGTATAAATGTACACAAATTCTCATAATTGCCGATATAAAAAACCCATCAAAAAACCCACTAACAAACATAAAATGCAAGGGCTCCTTTTATAAAAAGTGGACTTTGCCTATAATTTTTAGTTTAAAGCCATATATAAAGAGAGTATTTGGCGAATGACTGACAGCTGATAACTGGTAGTTGATTACAGTGACTAATTTGATCAATTGATTTTATTAATTGGTTTGACCAACTGATTTTAAACCCGCTACTATAAACATCCTTTTCAAATATAGTTTATTCGTATCAATAAGTTGTTTTAATCAGCATATTCACCTAACACTAGCATAATAGCATTAGCAGGTTTGACCACCCAACCCTCTATTCAGATCAAACTATGTTAAAATTACTCAATAAGCTAATTTGCCGAACCCGCTCATAATATAAACTCTTTGATTTCAATTCGATTTTCACAACATCACTACGTAGGATCCTTCGTTGACGACGACCACCAAGTCTCCCTTGACCAGTCTTAAAGTGAAACCAAAGTAGCTTTTTTTTTTTTTTTTTTTTTTGAATAAAAACCAAAGTAGCTTAATTCTCTTATTCATTATAATTACCGAAAATTATTAATTCATTCTCCAAAATAATTCATTTTTTCTCATGTCATATCTCCATAAAATGAAAACTATTTTTCGACGCTTTTTTGTTCTTTTCCTGACGCTTGTGCTTCACAATATCGACACAAGCTTAGCAGGAGATACGCTACTAAACCAAATGTGTTCAAACACTAGTTATGCGTCACAAAGCTCGTACGAGACCAGTTTGACGCTTCTTCTCTCTTCACTTAACGACAGTGCGGTAAAAAGCGTGGGTAAAACAAAATTCTTCAATAGTAGTGTTGTTGGGAATGACACTAGTGGAAATCCTTACACCATTTACGGCTTATATTTATGTCGCGGAGATGATTCGAACCTTGATTGTCAGAATTGTGTGCCGCTAGCTATTCAGAGTATTTCACAACAATGTCCAACTCGCCCCCTAAATGCCACAATTTGGTAAGTCTTCATCTCAATATTTATACTCCCTCCGTTCTTTTTTGATTTTTAAGTACCGACTTTTGGGCAAAAATTTGGAAGGAAATGTTTATTTACTATCAGCTCTTATTCAACCTATTAGTCTCATTTAGCTTTTTTACATTTGCCGAGATAACATTTTAACTTTTGGTATTTCTAATTGTTTTCAATTAAAAATTATAAAAAGTAGATATTAATAATTTTTGTATTGAGATGAATCAAATAAGATCTCACATGACTATGTTTTAACTTATGGATTAAGAATAAAAAATACAAATTAAAAATAATAAGTGAATAGTGAAAAAAAAAACAATAAGACTAATGAGTAGAGTAGGAGGGAGTATAAAATATTATTTTAAAACAGAAAATAAACAATATATACATGTTTTGGAAAGATAAATGAGAAAATAAAATACTCCCTCCATATTTAGTTGTCACATTTTCTTTATTGTTAATCTTTTTTTTATCTAAATACCTCATGTTCACACAAGTAAAGATCAAAATACTCTCAGTTTTACTACTTATAATACCCCAACTACCACCTTTATAATTAATTTAATCAATTAAAATACCCCAACGACCACTTTTTAATTGACCCCATACCATCCCTAATAACCGTGCTCAAGCAAATGGGACAACTAAATAGACTTGGAGGGAGTAAATAAAGATATGACTTATCATTACTTATTAAAATATGGTAATCAATGTCTTACAATAATCTCATTTTCTATTGGTTAATTGAAAACTAATATAGATTACTTAAAAATATAATACAAGGAGAACGAGCTAGGATACTTTTGGAAAAATTGATGTCCGTAAAAGGAAATGCTTATAAAGTGAACAAACTTATGGAACTATATCCGTTTTCGTAATGTGGGCAAACAAAACGAAACGGAGGGAGTACATTTTCGCTCATATTGTTTGTTATACTTTGATTAATAATTAAAATGTAGTCAAATTTAATAAAAACATGATAATTTTAAACATTAATTTTTAAATTAGACGGTCTCACGGTGAGACCATCTAGACCGTTTTTATTGGACTAACCTAATATACACATTTTTTGTCTTAAAGTGATCGCTTATAATTATTTTTTATAGTCTTAGAGTGATTACTTATCATCTCTAAACGATCAATTACGATATTAAAGTAATTAATTGAAGAAATATAGCTGAATTTTAAATAAATGGACATTAATAAAAAGCATAAAAACAATAACGAACCGACTATGAAGTTTTGAGTTGATGGGAATTTCTTTGTTAGTTCTTTAGTTATAATTAATTAATTGTTTGTTTGTTCTTTAATTATTGACTCTAGAACTTCAATTAATTAGAGAATAAACAAATAAAATTATCGTGTTTAACTTTTTCCCAGTTTTAGATTTTTTTTTTTTTTTTTTTTTTTAGCTTTTTAGATTTGGTTTTTCCTTCTAGCTAGGTTTGACCTACCATGTGAATTTTCAGTTGAGCCTTTTTAAGTAGGGACATATATAAAATAATCAATCTAGAAAAAGGCATACTAGTATTATATTTGAAACTTTGATGATATTCAAAAAATTTAGGATCAAATATTCAATTTAATATTGAATTTAAATTATACATATTAAAAAATATTTAGGATGAAATTAGTGCTTTTGCATGTATGCAAAATTAAATACGACAAAATCATACATAAAATTGATATTGATAAAATATATATATATTTAGACGAGTTGAAGAAGATTTACTTACTATTTATTATCTTATAGTTTACGAACAAATTGCAAATAAACAATAATCACTGAATGGTGTCAAAAAAATAAACAAACTTAAGCTGATGGTTAAGACCCCAGATATGTTATATACTCTAACAAAAAATCGATATTCAATAACCCAAAAATAATTTACCAAATAATATATTTATTTAATTTATATAATCAACCAACAAGTCAAAAAATCAAATGATAATCAACTATGTTGGAAAAAATGAATTAATAAATAATTCAAATACTATAAATAATAAATTTGAGTTACAATTATAGAAAAGCCCTCAAGATAAGCAGTTGTGAACTTGACAATTGAGTGTAATAATTAGGCAGCAAGAGGGCCATTGCTTTTTTCACATTGTCTACTTTTGACTACTCGCAAATACTTTCACAAAAACAATTTTGAATATTATGATTAATTAATAAAACGAATAATATATAACTAACTACAAAAAACTAATTTATTATTACTTCGCTCGAAAAATACTCTCTCCGTTTCCTAATGTTCTTCCAATTTAAAATATTCTATTTTGAAAAGAGAAATTTAATTAAGATTTTTAAGACATATATAGAAGACAAAATATATCCATATGAGATCTCGTTAGATTCGTCTTAATGTATACTTTTTTATTATATATTTTTATGATGCGTATTTAGAGATATAATTAGGCTCAAAATTTACTTTAAAAACTGTGCAAAAAGTATGGGAAGAACATTTGAAAACGAAGTGAGTAAAACTGTATTAAGGTCTCAAATTTAAATTTTTATTATTGAGCGAATATTTACATTAAAATTTCACATTTGTATTTTGTATGTATTTTATAGAAGAACAGCCAATGAATTGATTAAAAACAAAGTTATTGTGAGAGATGGTATCTTCGAGAGATGTATTAGATACATGAACTAAATAACCTAATTAATACAAATCAAATAGAAAAAAATTAAAGGTTTTTGTTTTGAGGTGTCTCTCTGAGAGACAGTCTCTCACAATAGTAGTATATTGCTAGAATAGAATATTTGATACTCCCTCCGTTCCTTTATGTTCTTCCACCTTACTATAACGGGCAGTTTCAAAAGTTTTTCCACTTTAGAATACTTTCTATTTTTGGAAAGTTTTCATCTCACTTTTACCCCTTAAAACCCCACTTTTCTTACTTCACACTATTATTAAATTATTTTCTCTCTCATACTTCCAATACAATCATTACTCCACACTACTATTTAATTATTTTTTTCTCTCATAATTCCAATACAATCATTACTCCCAACTACTATATAATTAAAATAATATCCATTACTACCAAAGATTCCATTTTTCTTAATCTTTGTGAAAAACCCAAATAGGAAGATCAAATAGGAACGGAGGGAGTAGAATATTTGTATATTTTGTATATCTTCAATATCTTGCAGAATATTATGTAATTATTTAGTTTCCAAAAACTCTAGATAACTTGATGTATATAATCTCATGAATTATGAATATTTGATGGAATATTTGTATATTTTGTATATCTTCGATATTCTATCAAATATTTTATTCTAACATTGAGTAGTTAATTAGTCGAAAATAATATTTTTCATTTAAATTTTATTTCTATATTATAATTTGTAAATCATGAAAGTTTAATTGATATTTTATGGTTTTGTTAAATACTGCTATTGGTCTTGCGTACAAAAATATAGTACTCCAAATTCTACGTAAATGTTTTTTCACCTACTTTTATTTAATTATGATATTTTTGAACATTAGTCATTAATGATGGTTCAAGACTTTAATCCAAATAAATGTTAACTTTTTCCTTGAGCCACCAATGTCTTCATAATACCAACATTAGCTCCAAAAAACTCTAATATTATTTGTAAATTAAAATATAATAATACTAGATGATACCGATACAATGCACTGACTTTAATAATTTTTATTGACAATTTTGTATTAGAAAATAAATTTTTTATTTTTAAGTATTTTTCTTCTAGTTAGAAGTAATGTATGATCAATGTGGCAAGTTCAAAGTATCTTTTACCTTCTAAATTCGTTGATGTTATAAAGCCGTTATACTTTTTATTGCCCTCTCTTATCTAACACGCCTCCTCATACGAGAGCCCATTGGGTTAGAAGTGTAGATGCACACAAGCATGCACTAAAAGTTCTACTTATAAATGAGGGATGATTGAGATTCGAACCCGTGACCTCTTGTCACACGAGCTTCTGATACCATTTCTAGAAAGCAACTCAACCAAAAGCTTAAGCTGATGGTTAATACCCTAAAATATATTATATACTCTAACAATTTTAATTATATATATATTTTCGGCCCTAATAATACATAGTAAAAAATGTCAAGTTAATATAAACTTATATAGAAAAATACTTATTTCCGCTTTGCCCTTACTAATCAACAGCTATATCGGTGCTATATAGTTCAGTTCATGAAGCATGTGATTTGTCACGTTGGTCATGATCAAATCAAATCAAATATCAAAAACCGATTTAATCAAAAGTTTAAACTAACAGTTGGTCATTAAATTTCTCAATATAGGTACGTTGATTGCATGGTCCGTTACTCCAATAATCCCATCTTCAATATTAGAGACACGTCTGATCCAATTTTCATGATCAACGAGCATAACAAAACCGTAGATGACAACCGCTTCGACGCTCAAGTCAGTACGCTGATGCGTAACTTAGCAACCGATGCAGCAACATCCACGAAGCGATACGCTACCAATATAGCTAATTTTTTGGACGATTTCACGGTGTATGCGGAGGCTCAATGCACGCCTGATCTCTCCGTAAATGACTGTCAAAGGTGTTTGATAAAAGCTAACAATTGTTTTCCTAGTTGTTGCCGCCACCGACAAGGGGCAAGAGTGTTGAGTCCTAGTTGTAATGTTCGGTATGATATTGAACCCTTCTTTCAAAATGCTACGTTGCCGCCGTCTCCGCTGCCGTACACGACGCCTTCGAATGGTTCCTATTCACCTCCCTTCATACGACCTATTCCTCCAGGTACATTCAAACACTTTTACAGGGGCAGAACAAAGATTTTAGAGGCTTTATTTATACCATGTTATTTTTGAAAATTAAAAAAAATTTGATATAATGAATTAACACGGCAGAATTTGATCTTTTGTAGATCCTAGGTAAAATAATAAATTAGAGCCCTTTTTATAGAAGATCGATTATGGCATTAAATAAGTACTTAAACTAATAATAGAGATTAGAGGTGTTCAATGAATCTGGTCGGGTCAAAAAGTTAAACGGGTCGGGGCGGGTCAAAACCTGTTAAAATAAGACCCTCTTTGACATTTTTTAAAAGTTCATAAAATAGTTTTTTTATTATGATTTAAGGCCCGTTGGGTCAATTCAGCTATATATGTATAAATATCAATATAAAAATATTTTTAAAAAAGTGGTAAAATATGTAATACAACCAATTCCTATTATTATCTGACTCAGCCTAACCCGACCCTTCACACAAATTATGGCCGTTAATGATGCGACCCGTTAACAACCCATTAAAATGAGACCCGACCTTGCTCTGTTGGGTCAACCCAGCCTGTTGAACACCTTTAATAGAGATGGATCCCTTTATGTTAAAATTTGTTTTCTTCATGATTCATCTTCTATTCAAATTAATTGTCCACTTTCCTTATTTGGTAAAGTCTATTTACTTGTCCACTTTCTATTGTTGGCAAAACCTTTTACCTAAATACCCCTAACTACCCCAACTTATATTATTAAATAATACCCCACCTACCACCTTTTCAATTATTATAATCACTTAAAATACCCCACTATCACCTTTTCAATTATTATAATCACTTAAAATACCCCACTACCACTCCACTACCATTTTTTCTTAAAATCCGGTCCAAACCCATAGTGGACAATTAATTTGAATAGGAGGGAGTATATATTTCGATAATTAAATGTTGTAATTACTATTAATGGGTTTTAATTTCAATTACTATTAATGGGTTTTAATTAGATTTTATGAATATTTTTCCAATGCAGGAAAGAGAAAAATAAGCTTAATAACTATAGTGATGATTGTGGCATTAATTATCATTGTGATTGTTCAAGTTTGCGTATGTATTTATCTGACGTGGAGGAGAGGAAGAATTAGGTTGGAAGATGCTGAACCATTACATCAATATCGCAACCAAGTCACTCATCTTCCAAGTTTTGACCACGGTAAATATATACATACTTCCATTTTAATTAGTTCTTTATACGTAAATTCTTGTTTGATTTTATTTATTACACAAATTTTTATGAGAGATGGTCTTTTTGAGAGATCATATTTAATTGGACCGACTATTTTATATATTTTTTAAAATGTTATAAGTATGCATTAAAAATAATGTAAGAATACGGTAAATAGTTATTAATATAATCTTTCATGGACTGGGCTTGAGATACGTATTTCAAAGAAACGGTCTTTCAAAAGACTAGTTGTATTTATCTCGATTGTATTTGTAACCCAACTGTCTTACTAATTACTATACTTCTATATGATCGGGAAACACGAGGTGTATACACTTATAAGTTAAAGAAATACCATTTCAAATTAAAATCATATGTTAATGGGAAGAAAGGAATAGTTTCAATGACTTTAACGTGTATACCATTTTTAATTCATCGATTTGGGATAAAATCATCCCAACATCTCCTCACATGCCAACCCCGTAAAGTTTGCATGTATGAGTAGTCAATTAAGGTTGGAACAACATTCTATTCATACCTACCATTTTAATTTTTTTTATCGAACCATCGGCTCTGATACCATATTAATGAACTAACTCAATCAAAAACTTCATTTTTTACACTGGCTTTCGGATATTTCTTTGAAGACCCTTTAGAGACGGGGGACTTTCTGACCGCACTCTCCTATATAATGGGCATGAGTTGTCGTCTATTTTTCCTCCCTAATCCCCATGATATTTAAAGCTCATAGATATGTTATATACTCTAACGCATCTTTTAGACTAGAAAGTATTGAGTACAATAAAAACGAGTAAAATTTAGTGCCTAAAATAGTAAAAGTGAAAATTTTAAGTTACGCGGTTAGAATCTTTATACCAGCTACATAATTATATTATGTTATGAATTAAGATTTTATATTTTTAATCTTAAATTATTAACATTATAATTTAAATTTATTCTTATATGTTATTTTTTTAGTTTGTCGATTATTCAACTATTATCTAGTGTTCGCTCTAGCTTTGTCCTTGTGTATATAAAGAAAATATTATTGACTTTTGGTTGCAATGCAATAGATAATGGAGATTTTGTGAATGTGGAATCGCTACAATATGACTTGATGCTACTTCAAATAGCAACCAATAATTTTTCCAATGATAATAAACTAGGAGAAGGAGGATTTGGAGGAGTTTATAAGGTATGCTACTCGATCTCTTGCACCAACAACAATAACAATAATAATATTCTGCGAGTTTTAATCCAAAAAGATTGAAATTCACTACATTTATCTATTGATTATACATTTTAAATAAATATTCTGTACTTTGTCGTCGTCTTTAATTTATATTTACGAGTATATAATATTATTTTAATTTTAGTGAGGAAGGAATAATATTTGATGCAACACAAACGTTCACTACAAAAAATACCAATTGTCACATTTAAGATGCCAAATTATGTTTAAGAATGATGATATTTTAACGAAGTGTCAAAAATTTTGCGTCACAATATAACATTTTTTCTGTAGTGGTTAATTAAATAATAAATGAATTTGTTGATTGTATGCATAAAATTAATTAAGAAATTATTATGTAACATTTTATTTTGTGAATTTTGTATTAGGGTATACTTCCTAATGGAAAAGAAATTGCAGTAAAACGTTTATCAGTGTGTTCTAGTCATGGTGTTGAGCAATTTAAGAATGAGGTTGAGTTTGTTGCTAAGCTTCAACATCGTAATCTCGTAAGGCTGTTAGGCTTTTGTTTAGCTGGTTACGAAAAGTTGCTCGTGTTCGAATACATTCCTAACAAAAGTCTCGACTTTATTTTATTCGGTAAGAATACAGTTACTATCAACGCCTTAACTCGATCAAAATTTATGTTTATGGTTATCGATGGTTTATTATGTGATTTGATTCGGTTTCATTTAATTGGTGTTATTATTGTGTGTACGTCATTGTTGTTGTTTGAAAGTATGTGGGTGATTTCTAGATCCTGGAAGACGAGAAGAATTGAATTGGGCAACACGTTATAAGATTATAAGTGGAATTGCTCGAGGAATGCTATATCTACATGAAGACTCTCGACTAAGAATTGTACATCGAGATCTTAAGGCTAGCAATATACTCTTAGATGCTGAGTTGAATCCGAAAATATCAGACTTTGGCACTGCAAGACATTTCGATGTAGATGAAAGCCAAGCCAACACAAGCAAGATTGCCGGAACATTGTAGGTTTTCATCCTCATTTTATTTCTTTGGAAAATATATTAATTATTGATAAATAGAAGATATAGTAAATAATCATAGTCTTGGGGTATGATGATGATGATAGTAAATGATATATATAGTTCACTTAAATACTAAGCATACATAAAATACTTATGTTTGCTTAAATGGAATTCATAAATTTTACAGCGGATATATGGCTCCGGAATATTTGCTGAACGGCGAGTTTTCATTAAAGTCAGATGTATATAGCTTTGGAGTATTGATTTTGGAAATTATAAGTGGTAGAAAGAGCACAAGTTTTGGGCAATCAAGGACCGGGGAACACCTTCTTAGTTGCGTAAGTAAAACAACACATTTTCTTTTTTTTTTTTCGCATTTACACATTTCTTTCAACCACTCTGATTTTCTACAACTTTCTTAATTCAGAAAAAAAATGTCGCAAAATGACGTACTCTATTTTTGTTTAGGCTTGGAAGCATTGGAGCAATGGAGATCCATTGGAAATAGTGGATCCATGTTTAAGAGATTTGTACAATAAAAATGAAGTTATAAGATGCATTAAAATAGGGCTTTTATGTGTTCAAGGAGATCCAAAGCAAAGACCAACAATGGCATATATAGTTTTGAGTCTTAATAGTGATGTTGATCTTCCTATGCCTCAACAACCGGGTTTGTTTATTTGCACACAATATATCACACAACTTGAAAGCAATGAATCTACTCGCAAATCTATACAACTATCATTTGTTTCTGACGATACTTCAGCTAGTTGAATTTCTGCTCATAGAAAATTATAATTAGTGGATTGTCTGTTGTCTGTCACATTTCCTCATTCGGATTCTGTTTTCGAGCGGAATATTAAGTTGATAATGATGAGAAAATTATGATTAGTGTCTGAGAAGGAAATGACGCAACTAAAGAGTCCGTCGGCTAGATATTTTGTTAATAGAGATTCAATGATATTAGTTACTATCATGTATTTTGATGTAAACAAATTAAGAACTTCTTGTAGTTATTGTTATTATTTTGGATAGTTTGATTAAATCTTTAATTTTAGTAGAAAATTTCTTAACAAGTTATTAAATAATCATTCTTCATTTCTTTCAATGATCTCGTTTTTTTCATAAAATTAATTCCAATGTGTTACAATATGAAAATGTGGCATTAGGTGGAATTAGAAATTTGTGAATAAAAAACTTTTTTATTACCAAAGTTTATTAATGTGTGAGTAACATGATATATTTCATGAAAATTTACATAATAAATCATTTTCATTACCATCGTTTAATAATTAATACCAACAATAAAATTAAGGATAAGTTGAGATAGTAAGGTTTAAAATGTTAAAACATATTTTAAGTGGAATCTTGATTCGTCTCGATGCAAAGATTATTAATATTAAATTTTTATAATTTTTAATTAAGGATAGTTTGAAATAGTAAGGGTTAAAATATTAACTCGACAAGTGTAAAAAATTAAATAGAACATTTAAGCTGAATAAAAGGCACTATAAGTAAAATTAGAGCAACACTTAACACAATTCCACTCAAAAAAATAAAACAAAAAAACAAACAATATAGTACTTCGTATATACATAAACATAAAAGTTGAAGTAATAGAATAAGGAGCGCCGCCGGCGTATTTGTTAAAACCCTAACGGGAATTTCTAAGTCCACAACCGCCATTGACGACGGTAAGCTTTCTTCCTCTTTCTCTCTTGTTTTTCTTCTGCAAGTTAGGGTTCTAGTTTCTGTATTTTTTCTTCTTCTTAATACCAATTTTGGATTGCTCAAAAAGTTCTGATTTTTAATTTTTTATGGCGATCTGGGCCTCGTTTCGTGTAATTATGAGCAATATACACCGGTTTTTGGTCGCTTTGCTAATCTAATTGGTTCCGTTTTCGATCCAGATGGCCAGTTTACTTTCTGGAGATTCCTCGTATGTCGGACCTTCTGAAGTGGTTTCGCGTAGAATTTCCCAAGAGAAGCCTGAGGATGGTGGCCGGTGGTACTTTAATAGGAAAGAAATTGAAGAGAATTCTCCATCTAGGCGTGATTGTATTGATCTGAAAAAGGAAACCTACCTGCGCAAATCATACTGCACTTTTCTACAAGATTTAGGGATGAGACTCAAAGTGTGAGTTCTCTTTGTTTTTAGCTGTTTTGACCCAGGGTTCACTATTTCTTTCCTTTTGTCTCAATCATGGTAACATTTTGGTTTTATTTGCCGTTATTGTTCTTAAATTCTTGTTAATCACTCATGCGTCCCATTGAAAATGCTACAATTGACTTTTGTATGTGAGAGCTTTTGGGGTCAATTGTAGCAATCTCAATCATCCTTCCATAGGATTATTGATGAATTAGATCATATTTGATTAGGATTATGACAAATAGTAAGGATCAAAGGTTGATGAAATGGAGTTCAGTGATTATGACTGCAAAGAACCATATTCTGTGAACACTGCAATCTTATAGCCCTTTCTGACTTGTGATATTCCTTTTCTTGCAATAGAAACATATAAACCTTACTAAGGATTATAGTACCCCCACTTGTAAAGTTGATTCCAATTTAGTTTCGTGGCTATAAAAAAAACCAACATTGATCTATCTATCCAGTTGTCTATATGCTTTTTTCTTATCGTTGTCAAATTCTTGGTTTTCAAATGTTGTAATTGAAATTGGACTTTTAAAGCTTGTTTTTAAAATGCTTTTGGATTTATTCATTACTGATATCCTGGGAGAACTGTTTATTCAACTCATATCACATAGAAATTTTAGGTTATTGGATAATTAGGTTGATGTGAACTTTAGAACTTCTCATACCCGGTTTCCAAGAAGAAACTTATAAAGTGAGCAGTTTATGAGGATTCGATGATGGAGGCTAGGATAGAAACTGAAATAAGTGAAATTGTAGAGAAGTACCCTGGTGAAAATTTTCGGGAGCTGAGGTAGGATACCACGAGGACACATTGAGGTAATTAAACTCTAAGGATTAGAGGTTGATGAATGTAGAGTTGGTGTGATTCTCATGTAAGTTGATGGTGGATGGTTACAATGTTGGTTAAAGGTGTTCGTCATGGCGGTACTTCTTGGTGATGAGGATTATTGCTAGTGCTAGCGGAGTGTTTAAAATGAGACTAATGCTTCTCTATTGAAGGGGTATCACAATGTGCAACTTTTTATGCAGTCTTTATTATTGTAACTGTTTTCTTCCATATAATCATTTAAGCATCCAATAAGACTAATTCTTATTCGGTTTACATTATGAATATAGACCTCAGGTGACCATTGCAACAGCTATTATTTTTTGCCACCGGTTTTATCTCCGTCAGTCCCATGCGAAGAATGATAGAAGGGTATGCATCTCTTGGTTTTTTTTCTCTTGCTATTCATTTAAGATTTTCAAAACCTGATAGAAAGATACATTTTGCGCTTCACTTTTATTATTTGAGACTGCATTTAACTTGAACTTTCATTATGCTGCAGACGATAGCGACAGCTTGTATGTTTCTTGCTGGGAAGGTTGAAGAAACCCCACGCCCATTGAAGGATGTCATCCTTGTTTCCTATGACATCATGAATAAAAAGGATCCTGCAGCTGTCCAGAAGATTAAGCAAAAAGTACTGTTTGCAATTTTTTTTTTGCCTCTTCCTGTTTGTTGGACTTTGCCAAAGAATTTGGTTTCATATTTTAATTATTATATGTATTTTTGCCTTTCCTTTAAACTTAAATCTTGTTCAGTCAGAAGCTCAGAGCCCTTTCCCTTATCCATGCAAGTGTGATTTTGGAATTCCTGTTTAAAACAAATGTTTTTGATCAGGGAGTCCTTTTCTGTAGTAATAGTTTGAACCACAAAAACCTTCTGGTATATTTCTTATGTGTAACCAGCTTATTGTGATACTACTTTTGAATGGTAAATATTGTCCACATGATTTATGTACATTAAGTTTGGCTTGTATTTATCATTTTTAGCTTGTTTGGCTTCCTGTTATCCTGCTATCTCTGATAGACTACGTGTTTGAAAGTGAATGACTTGCTTTTATTGACTATCCTCGCATATATTCTGTTTGCTTGAGTGAGATAGGACTAGAAGAATGGCATGGGCAGATATGTAGCCCTTGGTCATTGAGCGATTGTTCTTGATTATATTGATGTTTAGCTTCATTTGCATTGTATTCCTATAGTATTTCTATTCTCTGGCTTTGATCGAATTGTTTTCTTATAGTAGAAACATCTTAAACTGCAATTTACTATCTTTGAGTGATTGTTTTGATTCTTTTTTGTTTGATTAATATTCAGGAGGTATATGAACAACAAAAAGAGCTAATTCTACTGGGGGAAAGGGTTGTACTTGCAACTCTTGGTTTTGATCTAAACGTGCAACATCCATATAAACCTCTTGTTGAGGCTATAAAGAAATTCAAGGTTGCACAGAATGCTCTTGCCCAGGTTGCATGGAATTTTGTCAATGATGGGTATGATGCATTTGAAATCTTGTATTATGAAATGCATCTATTTCCTCCGAACCTGTATTTGACAATAAAGTTGGCCATGTAGGCTGCGGACATCTCTTTGTTTGCAATTTGAGCCCCATCACATAGCAGCAGGTGCCATCTTCCTTGCTGCCAAGTTCCTTAAAGTTAAACTTCCTTCAGATGGAGAGAAGGTCTGGTGGCAAGAGTTTGATGTCACCCCACGTCAATTGGAGGGTTGGTTCCTTTCATTTAAGTGCTATTGATTCATAGCAGATAGTTGTTTTTTTTTCTTCTCTTAATCTGTTATATTTTTTTAGTAGTACCCCTCCTTTACCAAATATACACTCGCTGCAATTAGTTTGTCATCAAAAGACTATTATGGTTCTTGCATTTATGTCCATTTTTCTACTTTTGCAGAAGTCAGCAATCAGATGTTGGAATTGTATGAACAGAACAGGGCACCACAAAACCAAGCTAGTGAGGCTGAGGGAAGCATAGCCGGAGGTGCTACAAATCGACCAATGACAAGAAATTCAACTGAAGAGCAATTACCAACAAGCAGTATTTCTCAAGCTGAAGTTTCGATTAAACCAGGAACCTCGAAGCCTCCTAACACTCATCAGTTGTCTGATCATTCAAATAAACCCTCTGGACCCTCTCGAGGCTCCCATAATCGGAGTAATGACTATGGAAATTCAGATCACAAGCTTTATGGAGAATCAAGGGCTGTGGAGCCCTCTGTGTACCGGGAGAACTTTGTGGAGGGCCAAAATACGAAAACTGGCTCTGAGTGGAACAGTAGTGAAGATATCAAAGAAAAAAATAATGGGGGAAATAGAACAAGAGAAGATTTGAAAGATAAATACCACGTCAGTAACGTAGAATCTAAAGAAGCTGGACAAGCTCAGTCGCCATCCGAAATGATTGAGAAAATAGATACAAACAAGTTGAAGGAATTGCGTGAAAAGAGAAGGAAATCCCGAGGAGATATACTTCGCAAAAAAGACTTGATGGATGAGTATGATCCCATTGTGAAGGAGCTAGAAGAGGGGGTTGAGTTGGCAGCTGCTGAGAGCGAGAAAATAAAACAGGAAAAGAAGCAGAATTGGACGCAGCCCTCCACCCGATTAGATAGTGATAGTTCACATAGTATTAAACATCTTGAGACACCCGGAGACCGGAATCATTTGGGCTCAAAGAACCAGAAGTATCATGGACTTGATGTTGAGAATGTAGAAGAAGGTGAAGTGTCTACAATAGATGATTCTAACTGGGATTATGAATCACCAAAATCCAATGATAGGAAGAGAAAGGGTGGGAGCCCACAAGACAAAACAGGTGATGGAAAGAGATGGCGTGATAGTATGCCAGGGGATTTTCCTGAAGAGAAAAGCAGGATTGGCCACCTTGGTTACCCTGAAAGGGATCATAAACGACATGTTCCGGAAAACCATACCTGAATTTGGTTTATTTTCCATGAAGGTTGTTAGCTGGCCTACATATTGTTTGTAGTAGAGGCTTAGAGCAGAATGCAGCTATTTGATTGAAATATAGGTATGTGCAAATTCCCTATTTTTTTGTGCTGCTTCAAGTTGTTGATTAGGTTTCCAGCGAGCTTTATTTGTACTAAAAAGGAGAGAAAAGTCATTGAGTCTCACTGGTCAAAATTTTGCTGTTAAGTTTATTATTTTTTATTTATGGCGTCTTGATCACAAATTTTCCTTTTGTTCTTTTGATTGGATGATTAATTATGGGTCACTATGATGAGAGAACTGGAACAAGTTGTCTTATGTGCTTAAATGGCCCAAACCACATTTTTTTTTTACATTTTTATAACGAGGAAAATATCGGTTTGTTTACCTTTATAATGCGGTAGATGCGATGCGGCTTTTTTTTACCCTGTTGGAAGGAAAAAAGTGCTAATGGTTAAAAGGCACTTGTAATTAGAGCTGTTCAAAAGTGACCCGACCCGAAAATTCGAACCAAAACCGAAAGTAAATCGACCCGAAAATATCTTTCGTTTTCAGGTTTATCGAACCGACAATACCCGAACCGATGTTGTACCCGAACCGGTTGACAACCGAAAATGGGAAACTTGAACCCGAACTGTAACCGAGTTTTGTAACCGACACATAACCGTTAACCGAGATTACCCGAACCTAAAAATGACCGACCCGAGTCATATCCGACCCGAATCATGCTCGAAACCGAACGCAATCCGGCTAAAATCGACTTAACCCGAATGAATTTTAGATTGAATTGCTTTAAATCTGAACCAATTTTTAAGATAGAAGTATGATATGCTTATATTCAATCATTTTATTAGTTAATCTAATAAATACATGATTTCATATATTTAGAGTTAATAATCAATGGTCAATGTTTATTAAACTACTTTTAATCGTACTAGGGGAAAATTTATAGAACTTTATATTTGTAATTTTCGGTCAAACATGTAAAAGTAACAAAGTAATAATGATCACTAATTGATTTGCATTTTAACTATTTTGTTTTTGATCGATAGTAATTATTAATACGTAGCCGAATTCTGTTTTCTAAAAAACCGAACCCGATCTGTACCCGACAAAAACCGAACCAATTATTAACCGATGACAACCGATACTGATTAACACTCGACCCGAACTTCAACCGGCACCGAACCGATGCTTAACCGATTGCTCGAATAACCGATCTTTAACCGAACCGTGACTAACCGACCTGACCCGAGTGTGACCCGTCATAACAAACAGCCGAAACATAACCGATCCGAAATACAACCGAACCGAATGACACCCGTCCGAAACCGACCCGATCACCCGAATGAACACCTCTACTTGTAATCTACTTGGAAAATGAAAGTCATAAAATTAAGAAAAAATTGACATTAATAATTAAACCTTTTGCTCATCCGTTGTGAATAATCTTATCTTTAGATTATTTTCAAATAATCTAAAATCTGCCTTTAGTTAGCTGCGAATAATCCAACTTTTGTTTTAGTTTGGTATACCCTGTTATTAGCTATTACAGTAATATTGTATGGTGTGGACAAATTTATCACAAAGGTTTGATTATTTGAAAATAATCTATTGATAGTATTATTTACAACGGATGATTGAAATGTTGGATTATTAATGTCAATTTTTCCTAGAATTAATTTCAGTATTTAATTAGAGCTCTATTTTCATTGTGAATCATAACTACACATACACATATGATCTGTTCTTTCATAATTGGTTTCCATTTTAGCAAGGCTTATAATTCCCTTTCTATGACTCTTTGATTCCTTTTTGTAGAACTCTTACTTGTACCACTGCTTGACATTTCTTATCTCTGCCATTATATACCAGATCATATTTTCCTCATCATCTTCCTGTTAAATTTTGAAATCTGGTATATAATGGCAGATTTCTTAACTGTTTATTCCTCGGTACTTTGGTTATTGTAGATACATCTTTTAAATAGTGTTGTTAAGAAACAGCGACGACATTTAGATTGTGTGGATGTTATCAAAAAAGTGAAAATGCGTGGAATGAAATTTTAAGGCACCTACGAAAATATGAATTGTTGCAAATTTTTAGGGACAGAGGGAGTAGGTATTTTTATGTCTTGCATTTTCTTAGAAAATTGGAAAAGAACCTTTGAACTTGAGCGGAATTCCTAGGATGATGCTAAACAACCTGATGGAGCTGAAGAACTGTGGTGGCTACTGAGGGTTTCCTTTATCCTACACAGCATGGAGCTGAAGAATTGACTTTCATGGCCGAAATCGAATATAATGTTCAGCTTTATTTCATATCCATTGTGAGAGATGTTTATTCGGGTCATTGGGTCAATAATAGGGTCAGTGTTTTGGATCGGTTCAAAATTGATCAGGTCTCCACATTAATTTTTATATGATTTAAAGTCGGGTCAAGTCAGATTCAATTACTAGGTCTAATGAGTATCAGGTGAGTATCCATTGGGAAGGGAGGCAACTAAGTTATTACGGTCGAATGTTTCATGTCATTGATTTCCATGATGCCTTCGACTGTAGCTGGCTTGCGTATTACTGGAATGAATCTTGAATGCAGACATTAATCTTTTTATAAAATATTGTAAGTAGGCATTAAAAATAATGTAAGTAGACATTTAAGATATTGAAAGTAGCCACTAAGGACACGAGAAGTAAGCATTAAGGATAATGTAAGTAGGCATTAGGAATACGATAAGTAGACATTAATCTTTATTAGGTTGGGTTTGAGATATGTCTCTCAGGAGACTAGCTGGTAGAAAAAAATATTCTTTGTATTATGTGTTAAGTTGGTCTCTTTTTTTATCATAATCCAACGCCCCTAAAATTTAGTTTTAACTTAGTGTTACCGCAAATTAAGCTTTAAAACTTTCAATCAACGAAAAAAAGTCAATTACTTTTGGAAAATTCGTTGATAACTTTTCACAAATTATTTTTTTTTGAAAAAACATTAATTACAAATTATTAAAATTGTTTAGACACATAACCATTCATAAATACTGCACGCGTGTACTTTGCTTACTTGATGGGTTAGAGTAGACTTAGAGTTTATAATTATTAACATCTCGTTTTGTATGAAATTGTTTCACCATATGGATTTATGTAATTAGCTCATTTTCTTAAGTGATTATTTTAAGATTGTAAATAATCGCTTTAAATTTACAAGTGATCACTTTAATATTATAAAAAGTAATTATCGTTAAAATTATAAGTGATTACTTTAAGACAATAGTGTATATTGAGCCAGCCTAATGTTTAGTTTAAATGTGTAACTATTTTATATGAGAATTTAGGATTTTTTCATTCAACCTCAAAAAGAATTAATTAATTATGATAGTCACCGCGTTAAATAAACTCTATGACCATGCTTAATTCTCTATATATGTGGTTTAACCATCTAATCAAGATCATTAATAATAAGATAATAAACAAACAAGTCTCAAACAATGACTAATAAAACCTTCCGAACATCCCTTATCCATTCCATATCTATCCTAATTATCTTTCTAGTGATTTCAAATTCAACATCAACCCTAGATTATTGGACGAGAGAATGCCCAAACACTACTATGTTTGACAACAATAGTGATTATGAAGCCAATCTTAATACCTTGTTATATTATCTAGCCACCAACGCCACCAATCCTTCCGGTTATCATCAATCAACCGTTAACGATAAAGTGTACGGTCATTTCCTATGTCGTACCGACCTTGGAACTTCCACTTGCCAAGACTGCGTAACCGCAGCCATCACCCAAGGCATACCAATAAATTGCCCGAATCGAAAAGTTGCAATCTTATGGTATAATCATTGTTTGGTAAGGTACTCCGATCAATCATTTTTCGGTAAAATGGACGAACACTCTTTGGCTCTGTTTTCTAATTCGAATAGTTTTTTGGGAAATGAGGATCAATTTATGAAACTCCGCGAGCATATGAACAATGTTATTGCTATTCAAGCTGCCATAGGTGGTGAGAATAAATTTTCAACGTATTCTGTGAATTTTACGACTAATAACACTATATATGGGATGGGATTGTGTACACCAGATTTAAGGCCGGGTGATTGTATGGCTTGTTTGGCAAATAAACTTTCAAATTTTGGGGCATCTGTGGGCGCCAGAGCTATACAGCCTAGCTGCTTCATTCAGTATGAGATGTGGCCTTTATTTGATTTGTCTTTGTTGGCTCCCCCACCGTTGTCGCCACCAATGCTACCGCGGTCTAGTGGTACGTCAACCTCTTTGTCTAAATATGGACTAGTAGTCAATCTGTAGGCCCAAAGTTTTATTTTACTACTCTAACTATACCTTTCACCTGGTTTTTTATACTCAATCTGTTAAGAATATATAATATTTGGGTTAGAAGTGTGGATGCATTACATACCCTTTTCATTTGTGGTGCGAAATATTCCACTTGAATTTGAAAGGTAGTTAGATCAAAACCCGTGATCTTTTTTCATCATGTTTGTTATTGATAGTCTGATACCATGTTAAGGAAATAATTCAACCAAAAGTTTAAACTGACTGTTGATCAGGTCCCATAATATATCCTATATTCTAATGCAATCAACATAGATATTATGTTTTAATAATAGTTAAGATGCTTAGGTTAGAAGATATACAATATAACGTGTCTATGTTGGGGTTTAGGCCTCTCATGACCCCTTTTTAGCTTCGCCATGATCTAAACCATCTATGGACACTACAAGATGGTATTAACCAACAATAAATGACACAAAAACATGAGCGTTTTTATATTAGATGGAATTAGCATAAGCGTTTTGGAAAGACACGTGAATCATGACAAAAAATAAAAAAATATAACAAAATTATTAAAATAGAATATAAAGGAAAATGATGCAAAACATAGGATAGACGAATATGTTTTCTCTTTAATTCCTCATCCATATTTTCTTTTTATTCGTTGTTGTAATATTAGGCTCACACGCCAAGAAGGGAAAGCATCATTATCGTCATCATCATCATCGTCATCATCGTTATCATGATCATCATCATTACTGATTGAAGGGGGAGCAAAAATATTACAACTGCTAAGGGATTTGGCTATTTGGTGTTTCATGGTGTGTTTTGATCATAAAGTTTGATTACAAATAAATTTGTCTTCCATTAGCTATATATTTAATTGTTCTATTATAATATTGTCAAGTCAAGTTAATGTTTTAATTCTATCAAACTAATAGTATATGAGTATCAAAACGTTATTCCATATACTTGTTATAGGCTTTATGTATTCCTAGCTATATTTGATTATTATTATAATTATTACATATAATTAAGTAAGAGACTCTTTTGGCTATTTAATGACATTTGGGTTCTGAAATTATGTGTTGAATTGGATTGGAGTAATCATTTAATAATTATTATTATTATTAAGTATGCAACTTTCAAAATTATTTATACTCTTGTATGCACATGAAGAGTGTGCGTGGGGAAACCCTTTTTAGAAGGTGTGTCTCTCATGTATGCTGATGCAAATTGAGAGTTATGAGTTCTCTCTTTGTTTTCAAATTTTTGTACTCCCTCGGTTTCATATAGTAATTTGAAGTAAAGAGAAATTATTATTTTTTTTTTAAAAAAAGGTAGATAATGATAATAAATGAAGAGAGAGAATGAATAGTGTGATTGAAATTAAAAGAGAGTTAAAATGTGTGAATGGGATTAAAAGGAAATGATGGGCCATAGTCCAAAAATAAAAATAATGCAACTTAAGTTGAATTGACCAAAATAGAAAATATTGCAAATTAAATAGGACAGAGAGAGTTTGTGTTTGTTCAGGATTAATGAAACAATTTTCATTAAAAAAAAAAAACTTTCAATCAAATAACTAGTAGATATTCAAGGAAGTTTCCAATTAGAAATCTCCAACTTGAGAATGTATATTGGCTTAAAATAAGTACTAGCTTTTAAGTCAACAACTGCATGCATTGACTTGTCTTACCGTAAATTAATCTTTAGAAAAGTCGGTCAACAAAATGTTCAAAACTTTGGAATATAGGTTACCTGGCTTCTTCGCTCTTATTTCGTTGTCGACATTTAAGGCACTAATTGAAAAATTAATCAGCTATTTTTATGAGAAATCGTCTCTTAAAAAGACAATCTTAAAACAACTAATTTCCTTTTTTTTTGTTTGTGCAAATAATATAGTACACTCTTAAATAAAATAAATAAGCATGAACCTTTTTTATACTATATTGGGTTACAGATGGAATTCTGAGCATGTTCAACATGGTTAACTGTACAGGGCTTCAAACATTTGTGAGCCATTAAAATACGTAGTATATATTAAGTTTAAAATACAAAGTTATTAGATTAATATCACAATTTTTAATATTGTATAGAACTTTAAAAAATTTTCAATTTTTACTTTGTCCTTACTAGATTAGACTTAGATTGCAGAACAAACCTTTCAATAATTTTTTTGTTTGATTGCTTAAGTTTGTCTTAACATTAATGCAAAATAAATATAAAAAGTAACGCAAAACAAAATTAAAACATAATTAATGTATTTAAATATTTAAATGTAATAAAAAGAAATGATAATGAAAACTTGACTTGTTTCAATATCAACCATGACCCATCTATCATTTTGAAAAACTTGGTTTAGACCCTCTCTTCACGTCAAGATTAGATTAAACCAATCACCTTAGTCCATATATGTGGTTTTAGTATATCCAAGCAATATTATATTCCATTATCATCAATCAAAAAATCAAAAAATTATCAAATGGCTAAAAAAATATTACCATCTTCCTTAATCCGTTTAATTTCCATCCTAATTATCTTACTAATAACTTCTAATTCAACATCAGCGTTAGATTTTTGGTGGAATTACTGCCCGAACACTACTATGTTCGGCAACAATACTAAATACGAATCCAATCTCAATACTCTTTTTGATTATCTAACAACCAACTCAACAAACCCTTCTCGCTATCATCAAGCAAGCGTTAACGATAGCGTGTATGGTCATTTCCTATGCCGTAGCGAACTAACCACTTCCGCGTGCCAAAATTGCGTAAAGACGGCCACCACGCAAGACATACCAATAAAATGTCCGAATCGAAAAAACGTAATTTTATGGTACGATACGTGTTTGGTAAGGTATTCAAACCAATCATTTTTCGGTACAATGGACGCGGTCCCAGCATTTGAATTTATTAATGTGAATAATATAACGGGAAATGTTACCCGATTTGAGGAAGTACTAGGGAATATGATGAATAATGTGATTGCTGTCCGAGCGGCGGCTGGTGGGCAGAGGAAATTCTCGGTAGATTCGGTAGATTTTACGAGTTTTCAGACGATATATGGGATGGGGATGTGTACACCGGATATAAGTCAAATTGAGTGTAACGAATGCTTAGTACGTGCATTTGATATAATAACGCACACTCAGGGTGGTAGAATTTTGGTGCCTAGTTGTGTCGCTCGGTATGAGATTTATCCTTTCTTCGATTCGTCGTTGCTCGCTTCGCCACCACGGTCGTTGCCGCAACCACCACCGCCACCGCCACTGCCACCGCCACCGCCACCAGTAAGACGGTTTAGTGGTATGTCGTTATAATCATTGTTTGACAAATTTTGTGATAGCCTTATATGTCAGAGGTGAACGAGATATTATTACAGTATATAATAAATTCTGGAGCCTCAACTAAAGGCTTAAGCTGATGGATAAAATATATGGTTGAGACTTCAAAATATGTTATATACTATAATATGATACGTGTTCCATAGTACATAGCTAGATTACTTTAGATTTAGATTTTAACTCAATTTGTTTACCTGTTTGGATTGAAGGAATTGACAAAATGAAAAGAGAGAAATTTACGATCAATTTGGTAATCGATATTAAATGGTGGGAATTAAAATGAAAGTATATGTATTTTGGTAGGAATCTCTTGACCAGTTTAATGGTCATGTTTATTTTCCTTCGACATATATTTTCTTAACAAAATTCTTTGAAATTGTGGTATTAGGTGCTAGTGGAAAATCGTGAAATTTTTTTTAATGATGATATATACTTTCATTATACCATGGTAATTAAAGACATAATATCATGAAAATCTACACAATAAATCATTTCAATTCCCATTATCATATATTCCGTACTAATCATCAAACGGATCGTTTTGAGTGATATAATTTTCATTGTATAACATATTTGAAAGGGTGAAATTTATTAGGAAGGGAGATGGCCAAATTTCTCCAATTCTGTGGAAAGGTTTGAAAGAAAAATAATTTTTCTCTTCTCTTTTTTCTTCATGGTAATTTTTCTCTTCTTTTCATTTAGCTAATAAATTTTTATAGTTTAAGTGATTTTGTTATTATAGTTTAATATTAATATTATATTTTATAAATATATTTTAATTGTGAAAATATAATTATGCTATGGTGTATTCTTTTTAAAAGGTTTGGGTTTATGTATTCTATTGATTTAAAAGTTTTGGGATTATGTATTTTTTTAACACTTTAAAGTGGATTTTAAGTCAAATTATTTTCAGGTCTAAACAATTGAAATTATTCCAAATAAATATACATATCAATTTTTGAATAGAAAATATTTTCTTAGAGAAAGGACGAATTTGTAATTTTAATTTGAATGCCACAACTAGAAAAATTGATTTAAAATATAAAAATTGACTAGTAATATAATGAGTTTAAATTAAAAAAATAACATAAAGGAGAAACAAAATTGACAAAATGCATCAAAACAATTATTGGGTTTAACTCGATATTTTTCAGTATTTTTGGGTCGAGTCATTTTCAGAATGCCATCCAAAAAATTTGTATGTGTAAATATTCGACTGTTTATATGATGTACAAAATGTTCGAGTGCAGAGAAGAAAAAAACTTCAACGAAGACGATGATCTTCGTCATTGTCATCCCGATAATGGCCCTCATACTAGCTGTTCTTGCAATCGCCATTGGTTATTTTAGATATAAGAACTCAAAGAAACATCAAGTTTTGGTCGAAGCGGGTAAGCTATTAGATTAAACGCACTTGATACACGAAAAAAAAAATTGATGATTTAATTTCCTTTGTAGGTGAAGATTTTACGGATACTGAGATCTTGCAGTATGATTTTGAAACACTACAAGTTGCGACAAATAATTTTTCAGATGAGAATAAATTGGGTGAAGGTGGATTTGGCAGTGTCTACAAGGTAGCTTATACATATAGTTTTCGACAAAAAATGAGATATAATTTTGCAACTTTAATTTTCCATTTCAAAATTATACTTTTGGATAAATTTGCCATTTGGAAAGGTGGTTTTTGACGTTAAAACGCAAAATTTTATTATTATTGTTGTGTTAAACAACTGTTTATTAATAATTATAATGCCACATTTATAATTATATATATCAATTGGAAGGGTATGTTAGGTAGTGACAATTAGTCACATAATCACTCGTAGGTTCAATTGTGTGGATACATCCACCAGGTACGTAGGTTTTGGCTCACAGAGCCTCAGATAATAAGCATCAACTTGCATACACAATTGACGAGGTTAGCTCTGATACCATGTCAAGTAACTAATTTAACCAAAAGTTTTAGTTAATGGTTAAGGCCCCAGGATATGTTATATACTCTAACATTATTTACCAAACATTATATGCAAATCAACGACCTATTATTTTAGTGATGTGAGATCTTCCTCATATGTGAAGTATTTCCAACAGGGTACACTATCAAACGGGCAGCAAATAGCGGTGAAGAGACTGTCTATGAACTCTAGCCAAGGATTTGAACAATTCAAGAATGAGATCGCTTTAGTAGCCAAGCTTCAACATAGGAATTTGGTGAGAGTATTGGGATTTTGCTTTGAGGGTTCCGAAAAGCAACTAGTCTATGAATACGTTCCCAATAATAGCCTCGACAAATTTCTCTTTGGTAAATTAAAATTTGGTTCATTATACGCGATCTTGTTTGAATCTATCAATTTAACATTTATAAGCTTTGTGATTATTATGATGTATAGATAGTCGAGGACTACTAGACTGGACAAAGCGTTATAAAGTCATTAAGGGCATCGCTAGGGGCATGCTTTATTTGCATCACGACTCTCAACTTAGGATTATACATCGAGATCTTAAGGCAAGTAATGTTTTACTGGATGCTGATATGAACCCTAAGATTTCAGACTTTGGTTTGGCAAGGATTTTTGGTATGGATCAAAGCCAAGGAAACACTAGCAGGATTGTCGGAACATAGTAAGCATACTTCCAAAACTCTTCCATGTTATTGAATTTTTATGTGTCAATCCAAAGCTCAATATCATACTTTACCCTAAATATTCTACATAAATGGAGGGATGAATAAGATTGAATTAAATACGTGACCAATTCTCTCTTAAAAACTTATCTTAATCAAATTTAAGCTAACATTTTGGACCGCAAAATAAATGTTTTTCCTAATTACAGGAAACAATGTAAATCTATGATAAAAGTAAGCACTTCAATAATTGTTTAATTTGCTTGAATTAAGTTTCAAATGATATCTCTTGTACAGCGGATACATGTCTCCAGAGTATGCAATGCATGGAAACTTCTCTAATAAATCAGATGTATATAGCTTTGGTGTTTTGGTCTTGGAAATAGTAAGTGGTAAAAGAAATAACACATTTTATCAATCAAGTGATACTGAAGACCTTCTCTGCTTTGTAAGTCCTTCTGCCCTTTGTAGGTTCATCCTCATCATTGCATATATGGAATGTAAAAGAAATACTTAATATTTTTGACTCTTATGCTAAAATCCTGTTGAGTTCATTTTAAAAAAATTATAGTCAGTAAAATCAGTTTAATAAGTAAAAATAAGTTTTAATCAGCAAAAATTAGTTACGATCAATTAAATCTGTCTCATCAGTAAAAATAAGTTTAAATAAGTCCAACTCAGTTATAATTTGTTACAACTGTAAAAATTAATTTCAATCAGCATCAATCATCAATAAAAATCAATTTAATTAATTCAATCAATAATCTAAATCGGTTGAATCAGTAAAAATCAGGTGAACTAAACAGCGTAAAAATTGTTTTATAATTGATAGGCATGGAAGAAATGGAGAGATGGCATGGTAATAGAATTCATAGATGAAACAATAAGGGAGTCATGCACACATGATGAGGTAATGAGATGTATACACCTTGGTTTGCTTTGTGTTCAAGAATCAGCTGAAGATAGACCTTCCATGTCCACAATAGTACTTACACTAGATAGCTACTCTGTTACACTCCCCATACCCGAAGGACCAGGTTTTTCTATAAGATCTAGAGTGAAATCATCCTTCACTAAGGATACAACTAATTCAAACAACTCGTCGGGCAATTCGGCACCTATGTCCGTGAACGATGTCTCAGTCACCGATCCGGAGCCTAGGTAAGGTTTTAACGTGAAGAAAGATGATCGTCAAAGATGCATTTTGAAGATTCAAGTAGCATATTATTTTTGGTAAACAAATCAAGACTTGATATGGGCGGATCTGTGAGATACTAATATATGTATTGGTTAAGTTGGTTTGAGGTTTGATATCTGACTATATATTAACCTATGTTCTAGTCTTATTAAGCATATTTTTTAGAGATGTTTATTGGGTCGGACAGACCAATCTCAATTTGCTATTTGACAATCTAAAATTACCACTACGACTCGAATCTCAATTTGCTACACTTAACTAGAGGTGTTTATTGGATCGGACAGACCAATCTGGATCACCCCATTTGCATTACAACAAATTTAACTTTTGCGACATTAGATTTAGTGGCATTACAAAAATGCCACTGATTCATATTTTCAGTGTAATAATTATTGGTTTTTATTTTTAGTTTCACTATAAAGTGATTTAGCAACACTTTATTTGGTATTTAGTGGCATATGTAATTGTCGCTATAGTCTATAGTGACGTTTGTGAGAAATGTCAATAAATCTTATATCGTAAAAAGCTTTGATGTGACTTTTTATTATGCTCCTAAGGGTCTAACCAATCAAACAACACTCTAGTTTTGACTTTTGATGATGTTAGAATTTATTTTCACTTTGCTTTTAATGTATACGCTCACTAGATCATTCAAAATGTTTTTTTTAATGATTGATTATAATTATATTATATGAAATTTAATTTTAATATCTTAAATATTCCCATCTTTTTAAAATGATTTATTCTCAAATTAAGCATAACCATTTTAATCCATACGGTAGAGTTGGTTTAATGGTATTGCAAGTTTGCAACTATGTTTGCCTTAAAGATAAGAATCTGAGTGCATGAACTGAATTTTTCTAAATAAGGCCATTTAATTTTTCTGATGTTAAATAAATTGTTGGAGTATATAGCCTATCCTGGAGCCTTAACTATCAGTTTAAATTTTTGGTTGCGTTGGTTTCTTGACATGGTATCAGAAGCCAACGTGACAAGAGATCACGGGTTCGAATCTAAAATACCTCTCATTTAAAGTGGAATATTTAGCTCTCCAGGTATGAGGAGGGCCTGTGCTGCATCCACACTTCTAGCCTAATAAGCTCTCGTGTGGGGGGGCGTGTTAGAGTATATAATGTATCCTGGGGTCTAATCATTTTAGAAATTTGTACCAACCACAAAAATGCTAAGCTAATGCTAATTTCAATATCTCACAATAATTAGAGCTTCAAGTAAATTCCAGTTTGCGGCACTACTGTTTAAATAATGAAGAAATTAGCATTTTCAGTTAGCAATTGCATTGACTTATTAGAAAGTCTCACCGCAAATTAAGCATTATAACATTTCATCAACCAACAGCTTATTTATATCTACGTACTGTATAGTTTATCCATATAAAATGATAATTAATGATTAATTTAATAATATTTAAATATATTTTTAATAGGAGTAGTAATTAGTGAATAAAATGTTACTCCCTCCGTTCCTTTATATTCTTCCCCCAACGATAATAGATAGTTTCAAAAGTTCTTCCACTTTAGAATACTTTCTATTTTTGAAAAGTTTACATTTCACTTTTATCCCTTACAACCCCACTTTTTTTATTTCACACTACTATTTAATTATTTTCTCTCTCATACTTTCAATACAATCATTACTTTACACTACTATTTTAATTAATTATTTTTTCTCTCATAATTCCAATACAATCATTACTTTCCACTCCTATATAATTTAAATAATACCCACTACCACTAAAAATTCCTTCTTTTTTAATACTTCTATTTATAAAAAATCCAAAGTGAAAAATAAAAAGAAATGAAGAGATTATTTTAGATATTGATTATTTAATGTACCTGGGTTCATAAAGTTTTTCAACGATCAACTCAAAATGTTATTGGAGCACTAGCTACACCTTTTCCATCACACATGTACTTTGCTTATTTAATGGGTTAGACATACTCTGGTTCAAAATAGACCTTTCCAAAATTCAATTAAACCTATTAAATACTGTTTTTTTTTTCACTATTATTATTTCATTTGATTTTTACACATTTGTCAATGAATACATTTAATCGTAAATATCTCAAATTGTGTTTAATTTTAAATTATAAAATAATTTTGATAAAAAAAATACATTAAAATAAATCTAATATAAATTTTACATGATTATGTTTAACTTACATCATTATTTTTTTACTAATATATATCATTTGAGAATTACTTTTAGCTAGTACTCCCTCCGTTCCAGTTTACTTGTCCGATTTCCTTTTTTGGCAATTTCTCATTACTTGTCCCATTTCCTTTTTTGGCTATCATTTTTTTACCTAAATACCCCACTTTTCTAATTCCCAATACTTCACAACCACCTTTACAATTAATTTAATCAATTAAAATACCCAACTACCACCTTTTCCAATGGACCCCACTACTACCTTAATATCCGTGTTTGGTCAAATGAGACAAGTAAACTGGACCGGAGGGAGTATAAAATTGAGTGTTTCTTTGAGAATTAGACTTGAGTTCACTAATGTTGTTGTTGCATGTAACTTACTAGGAAACATGGTTTTACCGCAAATTAAGCTTTAAAACATTCAATCAATCAGTGAACTAAAAAGTTCGAAACTTTGGAAATTGGCTCGTAATCATTAACTCCCAAATTTTCAACGCATTTGTACTTTGCTTATTTGATGGGTTAGATTTTGGCATAGATTTCTGATTAGACCTTTTAATATTTAATTGAAAAGTTTAATTTTAAAGGTCTTGATTTTTGGTGATCATCTTTCAAAATTCCGATTTAAATTTAATTTTAAAGGTCTCATTTTTTTAGGTCTCATTGTTTAAAAGTCCGATCTTTTTATTTATAATTATTTTTAAAAGATTAAACTTTTGCATTATATTGTCTTTTAAAGGTCTAATTACTTGTAAAACACGTTGCCAACTTGCCACTTTATTTTAAAAAGCCATGTATCACGTTTTAATTCGTATTTATTTTTTGTAATTCAAAAAAGCTAAAAAAAATTAGAAAATAGAGAAAAGATAAATTAAAAAACAATAAAAGAAAACATGCTTGCCCCTGAAATCATACCTTCTCTGAAAACACCACTGCTGCTAAGAAACCGCCCACTAAAGCGACTTGCCCTTTCGAAAACCCCACCCCAACAAACCAAAACCCCTTCCACATCACAACCACCCTTGCCCATGCATTATCTTATCGAAAATCCCACCCCATCAACTCCACAACATAAGTTGTTTCTTAAAGACGCGATATGTGTTTTATACAGTGATGAATTCAAAAGTAAAACAAATGACGTTAATAAGCATTATTATTAATGTTTAATGATATGTATACCTAACTATACTCTAAAATAAATTAGCAAAATTTAGAGTGTGAAGTATGCTTGCATTATAAGTCCATCTAATACTTGATGCTAAATATTTTATTTGAAATAATTAAGGGGTACATAAGATTTGCATCTGTAACCTTTTATCACATCGAACTTATGTACCTATATAAAAAACCAAATCAATCAAATAACTTAAACTAATTGCCAGTAGTCACAATCATACATCATGTTTCCATCAAAATTTTAGAGGAACGATGTTCATATAATTTTCTTTTCAAGTTTTCTTTTCGTATTCTATTTCCTCTTTATAGTATGGAATGTTTTTCACTATTAATCTTGTTCTAAAACTTGTTCTTGATACTCTTTATCATCATTGACCAACCGAAATGAACAAATATTTTTATAATGGGTAAAAACGATATAAATATCTTTTTCGGCCTACATGTCGAAAAATAGGAAGTATTTATTTCGACCAGATTTCCAAAAGGGTTATGTCATAAGTGTAATAGAAACGATGTTAAAATGCTAAAATACAAGGATAACATTGGCAATTAGGAAAATAAAAGGTGATTAGGGATGATCAACAAAATTCAAAGGTGATCAGTAATGGTCAACAGTCATTTAGATTGGTCAAAAGTCATTTGGGTTGGTTAATCGTCACTTGGCTTAAATGGTGTAGACTTTAATACCCTGATGGCTGTAATTACCAAAAAACAAAATTTAAAATTATGATACGCAAAAACTCTAAACTTGAAGGCTGTAATTCACAAATTAAACTATTCTTTTGTTTAACTATGGAATTTTGTTTAACCAAAGAATAAATCTTTATCTTTGATCCCTTCAATAAAAAAATAACAATGATCTTTGTAGATATTTTATATTATAATATAGACTTTTGAGTTCTTTGGAACAAACTTTTATACATATATATATACATACATATGCTTTGATCACTATCCAATAATCAAGATCATTATATCAACAAGAAAAAATAAACAATATCATTATATCAAATGGGTAACTATAAAACCTTCCCAACTTCCCTAATCCATTCCATATTATCGATCCTAATCATCTATCTAATGACTTCAAATTCAACTGTATCTGCATTAGATTTTTGGTGGTATTATTGCCCAGGCACCACTAATATGTTCGACAGAAATACTGATTATGGAGCCAATCTCAACACATTATTTAATTATCTAAAGACCAATTCAACCAATCCTTCTGGTTATCATCAAGCATCTGTTAACAATACTGTTTACGGCCATTTTCAATGCCGTAACGACCTTCCCACATCCACATGCCAAGACTGCGTCGCTTCGGCCATCAATTGGGGCATACCAACATATTGTCCTAACCAAAAGGTCGCAATCATTTGGTACAGTCAGTGTTTGGTCAGATATTCTAACCAATTATTCTTTGGTCAGATTGAAAGACTACCAGTGTACGCGTATTATCAGGAGGATGTAACAGGAAATGTTACGCATTTTGATGAAGTGCTTGGGGATATGGTGGATAATGTTATTGCTGTTCGAGCTGCCAATGGTGGGGACAAGAAATTTGCGGTGTATTCTGCTGATTTTACGGACAAACACACAATATTTGGAATGGGGCAGTGTACATCGGATTTAAGTCCGATTTACTGTAAAATATGCTTAGACATATCTGGGTTTAAGGAATATAGCCGTAAATGGGGTGCTAAAATTTATACTCCTAGCTGCATACTTCGGTATGAGATGTATCCTTTCTTTGATTTGTCGTTGCTCGATCCACCACCACCACCGCCACCGCATCATTTTCTTCCTCCACCACCACCGTCTAGTGGTACGTCCATCTCTTTGTTTTTAAAAATTTGTTGATGCTATATATATATGTTTGGGTATGATGATATCATCGCAGATAAAAAAACTTTATTTTTTTTGAATTTGAGTCAATTCCATCTTAATTTGTTTTCAAAATACTTAAAATTAAGAATTTAAAAATGATTTGCTAAAACTCGTCATTCTTAAATTCCTTATTTATGATTCTACGATAGACATTAAGAATTTGAAATGAAATGAAATTATTAATGAACATTTGAGAATGACAAGGTTTGGAAGTTCACACTCAATTTTTTACCTTTAACCACTTTTTATAACAATTAATGTTAAACACAATATTTGAGTCAAATTTATAATTCAGATAAAAAAATCTATTTCAAATTTTTTTTCTCAAAAACTAAAACGTATCATAATAGGTTATCTAACGAGTGTTAAGGAATCATGTTAGCCAAAAGCTTAAGCTTGAGGCTCCAGGATATTTTATATACTCTAACACGCCTCCTCACACGAGAGCTCATTGGGCTAGAAGTGTGGATGCGCATAGGCGTTGAATATTTCACTTTAAATGAGGATAGTTGAGATTCAAACATGTGACATTTTATCACGTCGGCACTATAATACCATGTTAAAGAATCATCTCAACCAAATTCACTAAAAGAAAGGAAGTATGAAAATAGTGACAAACAAGTCTAACTGCATATCCGATCCTTTTAGTGGACCTAACCACATATACTAAAAGCTAAGCACTAACAAAATAAATATCAATAACACAAAATAATTAACCAACTTTGTGCAAAATATGACTCCACTACTAACAATGAACTACGCACTCCTTGTTTTTTTTTTTTTTTTAAAAACTCATTATTTGACAGCAAGGCTAGCTATATAAGACCGGTTTATTATAAGAAAAATTCATATAATTAGCAATTATCAATCTAAGAATAAAAAATTGTCATTTTAAAAGTGTAAGTGAAAAATATATTTAAATTATATGTGATCACTTTAACACAATAAATGTATATTGAATCAATTCAATAAAGATGGTTTTACCGTGAGATCGTCTCATTTTATCAGAATCCGTCCATTTTTCCAATAGTAGATTACAGCAACAAGCTACTAATAGCCCATTTGGTAGGTGGTATTAACGGTGGTAATGAAAATGAAAATTAGTGTAACTTTAGTTGAAAAATCTCCTAACTACCTTAATGACCATGCATGTCCAACTTTAATCATCTTATTTTCTTTATAAATTTATTCCAATGCATTAATAGTGAGAGATGTGGTATAATTAGGTGGTAATGGAAAGTCACATCACCATAGAAATGACGTGAAACTTTTGATGACCTTTTACACTATAAATCATTCTCATTACCACCGTTTAAAATTACTGACCAAACTATATAGTTTCATCCATCACCTTAATTCCTCTCCATGCATCACTTACTATCTATCTTAATCTTGTTGTGATTGATCTTAGGCTCATACGGCGGCATAAAGAGAAAGCATCATCATCATCATCATCGTCATCATCATCATCATGGTTGACTGGTTGAAGGGGAAGCAACAAAAATACTAAGTGCTAGCTAAGGAAGCAACAAAAATACTAAGTGCTAGCTAAGGCATTTGGGCTTAATTGGTGTTGAAATAGTTTCAAATATATATATATATACTTATTCCGTTTCATAATACTTGTTACTGATAGTGACATTTTCCCACACATCATAGTCACACTCTATAGTAAGTATTATGGAACAAGGAAATATCTGTTAGTGTTTGATTGTGTTTGAATTTTTAATATTCCTAAAAGTTTGGCCAGGATGTCATGTCAAACTAGCTAGTGTTTTAAATTTTTAATATACTACTATCAAATAGTATGATTATCAAAATGTAATTCAACATACTTGTTATAGGCTATATTCCTAGCTATATTTAAATTTTCATTACATATAAGTAAGAAAAGATTATATTTGGACTTTTTGAGTAATATTCTTTCTATATACCTAAAGAAATCGAAAATCCATCACTCATTTATAAATAATTAAAATATAATCAAATACAATCTTATTAGAAATTTTAATATAACACTTTCTTACAACATTAGAAATATTACACTATTAATTCATCAATATAGTCAAGTGGAATTTTGTTTGATTTGTCTCAATGCAAAGATTTTTGACTAATATCAATTTTTAATATTTTTTAATTATATATATTAGTGATATTATTAAGAATTGAATTAGTGCATTGGACTACGTAAAAAGTCCAACATTACAGGTAGATAATAAAATATATACTCCCTCTGTTCTTTTAAGTTTGTCCACATTACTATAACGGGCAGTTTCATAAGTTTGTCCTATTTAGAATACTTTCCTATTTTGGAAAGTTTTTATCTTCCATATACTCTCTTATCCCTCACTAGCCCTCATTTCTCTCTCATAATACCAATACAATCATTAATTCACACAACTATTTTAATAAAATAATACCCACTATCTACAAAAATTACACCTTTCTTAATAAAATAATGTCCACTATCTACAAAAATTACACCTTTTTTAATAAAATAATACCCATTATCTACAAAGATTCCACCTTTCTTTATTTGTGTGAAATCTTCAAATATGACAATAAAAAAAGAACGGAGTGAGTACATTTTATAATTTTTTGTAAAAGATATTTAATTTATAAATATTGACATTGTGATGTAATATATATATATACTTTGAATATCATTTCAGATCCAAAACCAACTACTTCATTAGACCTTAGTTTATATAGAAATCTTGTCGAAAAAGTAGATAATAAATCACTTTTTGCCAAAAATTACAATTTAATGATTTCCATCGCTCAATGAAACACTTTTAAAGTCCACTATCATAATTCATAAAGGACAAAAATTATTTTTTTAGCAATATAAATATAAGATCTAGTTAAATTGAAAAAATGTCATTATTTATATATTTAGTGTAATAATTGAAAAATGTGTTTAAGTTTGTCGCTGCATTTATTAATGGAAAATTTGCCAAGAATAATCCCAACTATCACCCGTTGGCCAGAAATAATCCCAACTACTTCTATTGATTTTTTTAATAATCCTAACTATTAATGAAGTTTGCTGAAAACAGTCCCATTCGATAACTTAACCGGCTGTAGTTGGGATTGTTTTCAGCAAACTTCATCAATAGTTAGGATTATTGAAAAATAATCAATAGTTGGGATTATTTTTGCAAATGGGTGATAGTTGGGATTATTCTTGGCAAATTTTCCTTTATTAATATCCTAATGAATAAAAGATCGATTTATAAATATGATAGCATAAAATGTACACTACGATATTTCCATGTTTAGTTTGTTAGAATTAATAAACAATATTTAGAGAATAATTAGAATATAAACAATATTTAGAGAATAATTAGTAGAATATCTTTGATTTTATTCTAAAATAATATTTTAAGTATTTAGGAAATTAAGATATTTGTAATATTTAGTTTCCTTATTTCATGGCATATCTTTTGTATTTATAGGGGGCATTTGCTCTCTTTAATTGATGAATGAGAATGAACTGAATGAATTAATTTTTAAACTTAAACCAAATTATTATATTTTGTTATTAATTTTATCTTTACTTAGTTAGTTAGATTAAATTGATATGATCGATTGCACTTATTGGAACTCTTATCGATCATGTGACTTCTATCATTAATACCTTGTAAGCCAGTGGACCGTCAGCTAAGTAACTAATGAGGATCCTACTTATGCAATAATACACAATTATTCTATAATAAATCTTACTTAGCTATACTTATTGCTTACGTTACATCCTATGCATAATTGGTTCAGATAAATTGTCAAACAACCAATTTAATCAAAAATATATATTTTAATTTGTCTTCTCACAAGTCACATGGAAGGGACCTTTGGGCTAGAAATGTAAATGTAACATACATGCCCTTCATATCTGACGTTAAATATTTCAATTTGAAATCACAATAATATAATTTAATTTTAGTGAGATACATACAACCATAATTTGTTGTTTGACATTCATGGGATCCACCATATAGCTAGCTAGCATCAAGAAAGTTTTTATAAGAAATGATTTAATTGGTTGGAATTGATATAGCTTGTGATTTATCATTAAGACATGGATATAAATACAACCCTAATTACAAAGATTATGATAACTAAATAATTACAAAATATTCTCTAAATATTCTCTAAGATAATTTGCAAAATAATAAAGATACACACAATATACAAGATACCAAGAAGATATTTCTATATTCTAGCAGTTTTTCTTCACCAGTAAAAAGTTGATTTATAATTATTAAAAATATGAAAGTAGAAGTCATCCACTTATCTAACACTTACTGATACCATATATTACTATACTTCTCTAATATTTTTTTAATTTTTTAATTTTTAAGCGTTGCCCCTCTAGCCTACCCTAATTAAATATATTAAATATATAATCTTTGTATTCTGAATGTTATTTTAAATTGATTATTTAGTGTACCTGGTGGGTACATAAAGTTTTTCAACAATCAATTGAAAATGTTATCGGAGCACTAGCTGATCCTTTTCCATCACACGTACTTTGCTTATTTAATGGGTTAGACTTAGTCTGGTTCGAAATAGACCTTTCCAAAATTTAATTAAACCTATTAAATACTCAATTTTATTCACTACTATTATCTCATTTGATTTTTACATGTTTGTCAATGCATATATTCAATTGTAAATATCTCAAATTATTTTTAATCAAAAATTATAAAATATTTTTAATAAAAAATATATTGAAATGAATCTAATAAGATTTTACATGACTATATTTTAACTTACAAATGAAGAATAAAATACAAATAAGAATAATTGATAAATAGTACTAACTACTAATAAATCAAATGAGACAATTCAAATTAAATGTCACTACTAAATTGGTCTATACTTCAATAACAAATTGGTCTATACTATATATATACCATTAGAAATTTAAAGTAGTAACATTTAAATTAAATGTTGTTAAATATATCCCACTAAAATCAAATTATATTGTAGTGAATGCATGTTTTATTGATATATTTGTCATGTGACAATTCATAGTCGTTTTTTAGTGGATGAAGAAAAATGTATATTTTATCACTACAAAATAATTTGCTTTTAGTGGGATATATTTAGCGACATTTAATTTAAATGTCGCTATTACAAATTTCTTATAGTTTATATAGAGGATTTAGTGACATTTATTAGAATCTTTAGCAGCATATTAAAAAGTCACACTAAAGCTTTTAGCGACATAGGATCTAATGACATTTATCACAAATGTCACTATAGACTATAGTGACAATTACATTTGCCACTAAAGACCAAATTAAGTGTCGCTAAATCACTTTATGGTGGAACTTAAATTAAAAACCAATTATTATTACACTAAAAATATGAATTAATTAGTGGCATTTTTTTAATGCCACTAAATTCAATATCGCAAAAACCTAAATTTGTTGTAGTGTATGAAAAATTGATATAAATATGTAAATGAAATGAAAATATAAGGCCATTTCAAAAAAAATGAAAATATAAGGTACAATGACAGTTTTAGCTAGTGTGAATGAGTAGGTTCAACTTATTACTCCCTCCAATTCTTTTCAATGGTCCCATTTTCTTATTTGGCAAATTCATATCAATTATCTCATTTCTTCTTTGCCAATGATTTATTACCTAGTATTTCATATTCACACAAATAATGACCAAAATATCTTAACTTTTATTACTTACGATTTCCTAACTACCACCTTTTTGGTGAACCTCATCCCATCCTTAATATCCGTACTGAACCAAATGAGACAATTGAAAAGAATTGAAGGAAGCATTAATTAATCCATAATATATCAAAAATAAAATCGAGCGTTTCTTTGAGGATTAGACTTGAGTTTACTAATATTCAAAAAAAAAAAAAAAAAAAAAAGACTTGAGTTTACTAATCTTGTTGTTACAACTTACATGTAACTTTCTAGGAAACTTGGTTTTACCGCAAATTAAGCTTTAAAACATTCAATCAATCAATGAACTAAAAAGTTTGAAACTTTTGGAAAATTCCTTACCAAGCTTTTTCAGTGTTCATATTGGCTATTTATCCTTAACTCCCAAATTTCCAACGCATGTACTTTGCTTATTTGATGGGTTAGAGTTAGACATAGATTTCTGATTAGAACTTTTAATATTTAATTGAAAAGTTTAATTTTAAAGGTTTCGACTTTTGGTGTTCATCTTTTGAAATTCCGATTTAAATTTAATTTTAAAGGTCTCGACTTTTAGGGCTTATATTTTAAAAGTCTTATCTTTTTATTTATATTCTTTTTGCTCCACTGAATTTGCATTATTTTTCATTTTGGTCTATCTCACTTAATTTTAGACAATAGTTCACCACTTTCTTTTAATTACATCAATATATACATTTTAACACTTTTTTAATTTAATCCACACATTCCATACTCTCTCTTTATTTATTACTACTTTTTAAAAAAACACCGATCTTTCTCTTTAATGCAAATGAAATGTTGGCTGTTTTTGTTAGCTTTTAAGCTAGCTGAAAAAGACATCTGTTTGAGGAGGTGTTTGGTAAATTTGAGTATTGGCTGTTGGTTGTTTATTAGAGAAAACGTGGGCCAACAAGCCAATAGCCAACCACATAGTTAGCTGGAGCATTTTTTTATTTTGGCTTAGAAGCCAGCTTTCCAACTGTTTTAAAAGCCATTTACCAAACTCTTTTTTGACTGTTTGACCAATCAACAAGCCAAAAGCCCAAAATCAACCAAAAAGCTATATACCAAACACCCTTTAATCAATTGTCTAACTAAGGAATTTTGTTTAACCAAAGAATAAATCTCTATCTTTGATCCCTTCAATAAAAAAATAACAATGATCTTTTGTAGATATTTTATACTTCCTCTATATTTGGTTATTTGCAACTTTTACTAAAAATGACGTATTCTATTATTTGCAACTTTCTTTTTTTTTTCCATTTATAGAAAGTTTTTTATTACTTTTTTATTATATCTCTCTTACTTTTTTATACTCTCTCTTACTTTTTAATACTCTCTCTCATACATTTTAATACTCTCTCTTACTTTTTAATATTATAATACTATAATCCCACCCCATTAACTTCATTAATCTATATTAATACACTACTAAAAGTTTTGCCTAGGAGTCCGTGAAGGACCCAAAAGTTGCAAATAATTAAATACGGAGGAAGTATATAATATAACAAACTTTTGACTTGTTCGGAACAAACTTTTACATATATATACATACATATCCTTTGAACAATATCCAATCAAGATCATTAATTATATCAACAAGAAAAAAACAAACAATATCATTACATCAAATGGGTATCTATAAAACCTTCCCAACTCCCCTAATCCATTCCATATTATCCATCCTAATCATCTATCTAATGACATCAAATTCAACCGTATCTGCATTAGATTTTTGGAACAAATATTGCCCAGACGACACTACTAATAGGTTCGTCAAAAACAGCGAATACGAAGCCAATCTCATCACATTATTTCATTATCTAACGACAAATTCAACCAATCCTTCTGGTTATCATCAAGCATCTGTTAACAATACTGTTTACGGCCATTTTCAATGCCGTAACGACCTCGACACTTCCACATGCCAAGACTGCGTAGCTACGGCCATTAACAGGGACATACCAACATATTGTCCGAACCAAAAGGTCGCAATCTTTTGGTACGGTCAATGTTTGGTCAGATATTCTAACCAATTATTTTTCGGTCAAACTGAAAGACACCCAATGTATGTACTGAATAATCAGGATGATGTAACAGGAAATGTTACGCATTTTGATGAAGTACTTGAGGATATGGTAGATAATGTTATAGCTGTTCGAGCTGCTAATGGTGGGGACAAGAAATTTGCGGCATATTGTGCTGATTTTACGGACAAACAAACAATATTTGGAATGGGGCAGTGTACATCGGATTTAAGTCCGATTGAGTGTAAAATATGCTTACGATCTGGGTTTAATGAATATAGCCGTAAATGGGGTGCTAAAATTTATAATCCTAGCTGCGTATTTCGGTATGAGATGTATCCTTTCTTTGATTTGTCGTTGCTCGATCCACCACCACCGCCACCGCAACATTTGCTACCACGACCACGACCACCACCGTCCAGTGGTACGTGATCAATCTCTTTGTTTTTTAAAATTTGTTTATGTTATGTTTGGGAATGATGGTTTCATTTGCAAAATCTAGCATTGGATTGAATTTATTTTTTTGGCGGATCAAAAAAGTTCAATTTTGGATTTGAGTCCATTCTATCTTAATTTGTTTTCAAAATAGTTAAAATTAAGAATTTGAAAAAGATTTGCTAAAACTCGTCATTTTTAAATTCCTCATTTATGATTCCATAATTGACATTAAGAATTTGAAATGAAATTGATGTTTCCAAACATTAACTTATGAAATCATTACTGAAGATTTGAGAATAACAAGGTTTAGAAAGTCATACTCGAATTTTTATCTTTAATTATTTTTTATAGTGGTGTCTGATTTGACTCAAATTCAAATTTAAATATTTTATTAGTCAAACACATAATCTGAATCAAATCTATATTTCAAATAAAAACATCATTCCCAAACATAGAATTAAGAAATTTTTCTCAAAAATTAACAATAACCTATATTATAATAGGCTTGTGTAATAAGTTCACTAAAAGAAAGGAAGTATGTATATAGTGACAAACAAGTCTAACTGCATATCCGGACGTACTACATAACCTAAAAGCTAATCACTAACAAAATACTTTCCCGTTACATAATATTCCATAAGTTAATATTGACATTTTTCCATACAACATGTCACACTCAATAGCAAGTAATATGAAACAGAGAAAGTAAATATCTATAGCACAAAATAATTAACGAACTTTGTGGAAAACATGACTCCACTACTAACAATGGACTAAGCACTCATTTCTTTAACATCAACGCTTATATGAGACTCATTAATTATAAGACAAATAATGTAATTAGCCTAAGTTTTTGATTGACTATTTAAAATTTCAACCTATCACTTTAAGGTTATAAGTTATCAATCTAAGAATAAAAAAATTTTAAAAGTGTAATTGAAAAATATTACAGTTATATGTGATCACTTTAACACAATAATGAAATTGTGATAGTTTCATCCATCACCTAATCCCCCTCCATGCATCACTTACTATATATCTTAATCTTGTTGTAATCTTAGGCTCATACGGCGGCATAAAGAGAAAGCACCATCATCGTGGTCGTCATCATCATCATCATGATTAAGTGATTGAAGAGGAAGCAACAAAAATACTACAACTGCTAAGTGCTAGCTTTGGTATTTGGGCTTAATTGGTGTTGAAATAGTTTCATATATATATTTTTTCTGTTTTATAATACTTGCTACTGATAGTGACATTTTTTCATATACTGTGTCACACTTAGTAGTAAGTATTATGTAACGGAGGAAGTACCTCTTAGTGTTTTAGTGTGTTTGAATTTTTAGTATTCCTAAAAATTTGGCGGGCTTGTCATGTCAAACTAGTTAATGTTTCAAATTTTTAATATTCTACTATCAAATAGTATGATTATCAAAATGTTATTCAACATACTTGTTATAGGCTATATTCCTAGCTATATTTGATTACGTATAAGTAAGAGACGATTACGTTTGGAGTTTTCGAGTTAAAATACTATCTATATATTAATATACCTAAAGCAATCAAAAATCCATCACTATTTTATACTAGTATATAGTTATAAAATAATCAACTAAATATAACACTTTCTTACGACATTAGAAATATTAGACTATTAATTGATCGATATAATCAATTGGAATTTTGTTTGATTTTTCTCAATGCAAAGATTTTTGACTAATTATTAACTTTTAATATTTTTTAATTATATATATTAGAGATATTATTAAGAATTGAATTAGTACATTGGACTACGTAAAAAGTCTAATATTACAAGTAGATAAAGTATATACATTTTATAATTTTTTGTAAAACATATTTGATTTATAAATATTGACATTGTGATGTAATATATACTGTGAATATCATGTCAGATCCAAAATCAATTACTTTATTAGACCTTAATTTATATAGAAATCTTGTCAAAAAAGTAGATAATAAATATGTTTTTGCCAAAAATTACAATCTAATGATTTATATCCCTCAATGAAACACTTTTATGTCCACTATCATAATTCATAAAGGACTAAAATTATTTTTTAGCAATATAGGATATATACAGTGACATTGAAAAACCGTCACTATTTATATATTTAGTGTAATAATTATTAATTTTTATTTAAAGTTTTTATAAAGTACTGATTTATTGACACTTTATTTGGACTTTAATAACATATGTAATATTGTTACTATAGTCTATAGTGACATTTATAAGAAATGTCACTAGATCTTATGTCGCGAAAAACTTTAGTATGATTTTTATAATGCTGATAAAAGAGTTTAATAAATGCCACGCACTAAATACATCATATATACCATTAGAAATATAAAGGGGTGACATTTTGATTAAATGTCAATTGATATATCTCATTAAACGTATATTATGTTATAGTCGTGTATTAATTCATACATACTTAATTAGTGTGTAATCCTTCTAATATCATATGGTTTTGGAAAAGAGTAAAACTCATCATGTGTTGTATGCAAGTCAACATTCATTACCCGTGGGTTTGTAGGCTTGTCCACACGGGTGCATATAATAATATCCTAATGAATAAAAGATACTACATTATATGCAAGTTTCTATAACTCATGATCATTATTTTAGTAATTTGGAATCTTCCTCACATATCATTATTTTAGTAATTTGGAATCTTCCTCACATATGAAGTATTTCCAACACTTCTCTATTTTATTAAGACTACTTTTAATTTTTAATTAGATTCTCAAAATAAATTCTAGTACTTAGAAATTCTAATTTGGTCTTTTTGAATTCGATCATTTAAAATTTAGTTTAATACTCCCTCCAATTCACCACTAAGTTTTCATTTGTTTTAGCACTCTATCCAATGCACTTATTCAATCGTTAATATCTCTAATTGTGCATAATTAAAAATTATGAAAAGTTGATATAAATAATCCTTGAGACGAATCAAACAAGATCTTACTTGACTATGTTTTAACTTATAGATTAATAATAAAATACAAATTTAGAGTAAGATATGAATAATGTCAAAAAAATGAAAACTTAGTGGTGAATTGAAGGGAGTACGTATTATTTTGATCACTATTAAAAATGTTAAGATCTGCATATATATTAATATCTTAATAAATAAAAGATATATTATGCATAGTAGACAGATTTTATAATATGATCATAGCATACAATGTACATTACGCTATTCTATGTTTAGTTTATTTACTTGGCCAAATTAAATTGATATATCGATTCGCACTAATTGGGTCTCTTACCCGTCATGTGACTTTTATCATTAATACCCTGTGAGCCAGCAGACCGTCAGCTACGTAATTAGTGAAGATCCTATTTATTATGCAATAATACACAATTATTCTCATAAATCTTACTTAGCTATACTTCTTGCTTACGTGGAATCCTACGCATAACTGGTAATTAAAAATATATTTTGATTTGTCTTTTGGGCTTTGGGCTAAAAACGTAAATGCAGCACATGCCCCTCATATCTAACGCTAAATATTTCAACTTTAAAATGAGGAGCACTTGAAATTTGAAACCGCGACCTTTTGATTATTATGTTAGATTAAGCTATTTTATATACTCTAACTAGAGGTGTTCAATGGGGCGGGTCGACCCAACGAGTTAAGGTCGGGTCATATTTTAACGGGTCATTAGCGGGTCGGGTCAAGAATGGGGCAGGTCATTAACGGGCCTTGGATGTAAAGTGTCGGGCCAGGCCGAGTCGGATAATTATAAGTATTAATTGCGGAAAAAAATTTACCACTTTTTTTCTATTTTTTAAATGATATTATTATATACATAAATAGGTCGACCCAACGGGCCATAAAGTATAATAAAAAAAACCTATTCTATGAACTTTTTAAAAAAGGGTCAAAGTGGGTCGAATTTAAATGGGCTTGACCCGCCCCGACCCGTTTATAACTTTACATGACCCGCCCCGCCCCGGCCCATTTAAATTTTGACCCGACCCGGCCCGTTAAACACCTCTAACTCTAACACAAATGATTTAGTTTACTATTGTAGAGTGAGTAGCACCCATCTATGCGCGTGTGTGCTGAATCTACTCGAATTTCATTTCTAGTCATGTTACACAATATGAATCAAATGTTTAATTAAATAACCTGACAATGGAATAGGCATATTCAGACCTAAATTCTCCTGATTATTTGGTAGTTAATCATTTAAGTTACGCATTTTTAAAAATCATAAGAAAATATTTAAAATTATTCATCGAGACAGTATAAATAAGATTTTACATGACTACAATATTTTTACTACATAAAATAGTTATAAGTAAAATAATATTTGTTGTTGAATTAAACTCCATATGATTTAAAATGTTGGTTACATATAACTTTTTTTCAGATTATATAAAGTAAAATTTGAGTTTTAATACTCTAAATGTACATTTAATGAAAATTATAAAAAAAATATATATTAAAATTCAATAGACATCAGGACAAATCTAACAAGATTTCAGATAAATATAATTTAACTTCTTTATACCCAATAATAAAATGATGTTCATATTTCCCTATTATATATGAAATATTACAATTTACAAACATATACAATGCAATAATGTGAAACGGATGGAGTAGTTACTATATTTAATTATAAAAAGTAAATTTAACGGTAGATACTAAATAAAAACTATTTATATTATTATATATATTGATACTTTACTTTGATTGTGAGGAATAAAAAACAGGTAATGCACATGTATCTAGCACATGGAAGTCAAACCTTAAAAGCTAAGCTTATTACACGACAATGTCACACTATGAAACGACATACCACGTTCCATCATATGCATGTATTCTAGAACTTTCAAATCTCTACAAAATCCTCTCTTAGCTTCTTTGAGTTGACTTTTTCTTTCTCTAAATCTCTTAAGAGGCCAAAGCTTAGCCATGTTAACGATGGCATGGCGGCTATTTCTCCTTTTCTTTACCATTATAACCCCAATTAGCAATCTCGCTAGCAAAACCGATAATTCTATTAGCGGTTTTGCTAGAGTTTGCAACGATAATTCAACTTCTAAAACCAATTCTACAAATTTAGACTTTGAAAACAATGTGAATTTACTCCTGTCAGTTCTTACTTCTGAGTCATCTCATTCACGACGACCACCATTGAAATTTTTCAATACTTCTGTGGGTAGAGTTTACGAAAGAGCTTACGGTTCTTATTTTTGTCGAGGTGATTTAAGTTCTAAGCAATGTCACAACTGTATAGTGAACGTAACAAACTTTATGTCCGATCAAGAGTTTGGCTATTCAGATTGTATAGGATTTGATTTTACAATTCAATGTATAGTACGCTATGCAAAATCGTCGAAATTTTCATTGTATGAGCAAGGTTTTGGACTCACGTATCAGCCAATTGGAAGCAATGTAACAAATAATAAAGAATACAACAAGGTGTTGTTAGATACAATGCAAAGTCTTGTTGAAGAAGCTCGTTATGGTAATTGGACAAAGGCTAATTTCGCGACTAGAGAAGTTGAAGTGACAGGATATAACGAGAAAATATATGTACTTGTTCAATGCACACCCGACATTTCTGCTATAAATTGTAGTAATTGTCTAAGCGAATTAAGTTCTCATGTTCCTAATTGTTGCAATAATTCTCAAGGTGGAGTTCTTGCCCATGCTAATTGCTTAATGAAGTATGATAATCAATCTTTCTTTGGTGAAGCATCAAGTAGTGTTATGCCAAGATACATCTATGTGAGTTTGGTCTTGTTACTAAATATATTCTCATTTATATGAACACATCTTGTAAGTTTTAATTCTTTGATTTGTTATACTAAATAGTAATTAGTTTATTGATGAAACATTTATAAATTATAGGAGTACATATATATTTAATAGGAAGAAAAGATATAAAATTTTTGCCTCTAGGATTGAAAAAGTATAAAAAAAAGAAGACTATGTAAATGATTAGCTTTTAAAAATTAAAAATTTTAGAGCTACTTAAATTGGTGGGTAACTATTTATATTGTAATAAATTACATGGGATAAAAAAATAGTTTAAAATTTGAACATTAATTTGATGCATTTTTTAAAAAACAAAAATATACATCCTCTTTGTTTTTTGTTTTAATCTTTGCATTAGGTCAGATTTTAACTATGAATTCTTATCAAGCAATATGCAAAAAAATATTCACGTGGAATATTGATTGATTTCTATTGACTCTTTAACATGTTATTGAAGCCTAGTAAGTGATTTTTTTGTATTTGTAAAGAGGGGGAAAATATAACAAAAATTATTATAGCTTAACAGTTAGAGACTTATGGCCCTTTCGGTTAATGGTGCTAATTGGTGGTGATGAGAATGATTTATAGTGTAAATTTTCATGATATTTATCATGTCATTACTATGATACGATAATGAAAGTTTGATCATGAAAAAAAAATTTTTGTCCACTATTTTTCATTACCACATCTTTAAGTGGTAATGCATGAGAATGAATTTTGTGAAAAAATAACCTTATAAAGGAGAATAAGTATGGTCATTAAATTTATCAAAAGATTCTTACCAAAATTTAATTTAGTACCGATTACCAAATGAGCCAATAGAGTAACACATTTGCACTTAAAAGTTAAGGGATCAAATTAATCCTAATATAAACTCTTATGTTTTTAGTAAACTACAAAGTCATAAATTTATCTTACAATGTTATTGCTATTTTTTTATACATAATTTTACGTTCATTATCTTTAGTGTGAGGGTTTGTATTTTTACTAATATGTCTTGGAGATCTTTTAGACAAATATATAAAGTCAAAAATACTTAATTTTTTTCTCAAAATGAAATAATAACTAGTGAAGCCGTCAAACTCTTATCAATTACTGTATAAGTATTAGGCCGTGACAATTCGTCACATAATCTCACCGTGGCCCACTCGTGGGGTCACGGGACACCCGTGGGCTCGGGCCCACAAACCCACGGGTCAAGATCGTTGACTTGCACATACACTCGATGAGGTTCATTGTTTCCCAAAACCATATGGCCATAGGAAGATTGGTTCATCCACTATATATGCAAGTCAACAACCCACTATTTTATCGATGTGGGATCTTGTCTCACATGTGAAGTATTTCCAACAATAAGAAAAAGAAGTAGAATTATTTATTTATAGTAAGCTAATTAAGCATGCAGTACAAAAATTGTTATCATGATATTGTATTAGCTAGTACAAGCTTGTAATACGTAGTCAATATTGTCACTGATTAATAGATCTTCGAATTCTCTCGACAACACCTTCCAAGTCACATGCTTTTAAGAGCTCATATGGAGGCTCTTGGTACTGCATTTTTAACACAAACCCTAATCAAACAATATTACAATTATACAATTAAATATTAAGGGAAACTTACAATATTCAATGAAAGATTAATGGCAAAACGTAATGAAGAACTAACGGAAAAGTGTAGAAGAATTAAAGTCTAAGGATGATGAAAGACGAAGGAGAGAGGAAACCCTAATCAGCTTTATACTAATAAGGACTTAAAGCTAATTCAAAGATTAAAGTGAAAATCTCGTGCAACAAAACAGTGACAAAAGCTCAGTCGATTGACCAAAACAGGACAACAAAGCCGAGTTGACTTTTTGTGTAAGAAAATTGCAGCAACTTCAAACGGTCTCTATTTTTTAAATTGTCGGAATTGGACATATAACATATCGTTGGAAAGCTCTTAAAGTCTAGTTTTTGATGCCAAAAACCTTACATTGATAAAATAAATCTTCCTATATAAAGTTATGACCAAAAGAGTAGACATGTATCAAATTTCAACTCAAAACTTTTGCATTATAAACACTCTTCTACCTTTTTCTCATTTTGTCACTAATTAAAACCTTCATTAAGTTAAGCTTTTGATTGAGATGGTTTCTTAACACGATAAACTTGTCTGAAAAACTTATTACTACATCAATATATATGAGGCTTACCAGATATTTCAGGAACTCTTCTCCACCCTCCAAACAGACCACAAAACTTGCATTTCTTGGCTGAAAAAAAGTACGAATTGATTTGTGAGCATATCTACAATTACATTTTTTTAAACATGTCAGTCAAATATATTAGGTTGAATTCAGACCATATATATAAATTAACTAGATGAATATGATTTAAACACATTAGACTTTTTACGCAATTTAATGTGTTATTTTTAATCATTTATATACATTAAAATATACGTAATAATTAAAAGTTAATATTATGAATAGAATATGCGATTAGATGATTCAAACAAATTACCACTTGACTAAATTTTTCTCACACACTAGACATAGTATGTAAATAATCTTTAAACGATGAATAACGTTATTAATAAGCCTAATGAAACAAGTATTTAAGAACGGAGAAAGTATTAAAAGAATTAGATTCTTATGAAAAGGACTAACCTCCTCCATAGGGTTAACCAAAACCTTAATATCTACTTCAGCAAATTTTAGACAAGCCTGCAACTCCCAAGCCATCATACTAAATATTACATCATCAGTTCTGTAACATTTAACAAAACAACTCATAATTAATATTTATTACAAGTAAATGAAAAACCCATAAAACTATTAGAAGAATATGCAAGCAAGACCCACCAATATTATTATTATTATTATCATAATAAAAACAACCCATTTTCTTTAAATCAAATATGAGTCATGACACAATAAAGACACAAAAAAAATCTTATACAAGAAAATACAAACCCATGAAAAATTTACAAACAACAAAAAGAAAGAAAGCACATACAAGAAATTACAAAACCCCAAAAATTTTGACAATAAAATGAAAAACCCACATAATGTATATAATAAAGAAGCAACCCATTTAATTTCTTTAATTAACTAAAATATGAACTTTGAAAAAATAATAGTAAAGAAACCCATAAATCTATTACAAGAATAAATAAGAAAAACCCACCAATATTATTATTATTATTATCATAATAAAACAACCCATTTTCTTTAAATCAAATATGAGTCATCATGACACACAAAAATGACACAAAAAAAACTTATAATACATGACAATACAAACGACCCATGAAAATTATTTACGAAACAACAAAAAGAAAGAAAACAAATACAAGAAAAATACAAAACCCCAAAAATTTAGACAATAAAATGAAAAACCCACAAAAACTAATTAAAGAAATTAAAGAACCCATTTAATTTCTTAAATTAAATAAAATATGAACTTTAAAAAAAAAAATGGTACCCGTGTTCAATGATAAGTGTAGGTGTAGAAGAAGAAGAAGTTTCCGATCGAGTTTTTTTTGTGGGACTATCAACATAGTCTTCACTTTGATTTGCTCTCTTTTTAGGACTATCCGTCTTTGGTACGCCAGAATTATCCATTTGTTATTATTTCAAGAAAAATGAATGAGTTTTTTTGGAATATGAAAATGAATTGAGTTTGTACTATGTAATATGTATGTTGTTCTGAATTTTGATCGTATTTATATCCTCATTCCTGCCTTTTTGGAAGATATACTTTTATTTTAATGTTATTTTTTCTAATTTTCAAGAGTTTACAGGGTGTTTGGTATATGACCGATAGCAGATAGCTGATTATAGCGGCAGATTTGACCAGCTGATTTGGAATCCGCTGCCGAGCAGATTGTTCAAAAACTATTTATTCATATTGATAAGTTTATTTAACCAGCTAATTCATCACACAAAAATATTAGCTGGTTTGACCACTCGACCTTCTATTTATATCAAAATAAGCTACAATTGCTTAATAAATTAATTTGCGAAAGACCCCTTTTTTTTTTTTTCAAGTAAACTATGTTCACTAGTCCCGCTATTCAATATGAGACCTCTTTTGTAGACTTGGTCCACACTAAAATAATGTGGACCAAATTTTAAGAATTCTATTCCTACTTTGTTCACTCTGTTCACTCTTCCATCATTACATATTCCAAAGTGAATTGAATAAAACTTTTTGAAAAAATGAATTTTGATTTCTTTAATTTTTTAATTTTAATTTTAGTTTTTTAATTTTTAAATTTAAATTTTTAAAACTTTTAAAATTTTTATTTTCTTTTGTTTGTTTGTTTTGTTTGTTTTTTTAATTTTTAATTTTTATTTTTTTTAAACTTGTAATTGTTTTTAGTTTTTTAATTTTAACTTTTTGAACTTTAAAAATTTTGTTTTCTTTTGTTTGTTTGTCTGTTTTTTCAATTTTTAATTTTTATTTTTTTTAAACTTGTAATTGTTTTTAGTTTTTTAAATTTTTATTTTTTAAATTGGAAAAATTACCTAGAATAATCCAAACTATTCATGATTTTCCTACAATAATCTCACCAATTGATTATCCATGAATAATCCTAATTTTGAGGGGCATTTTTCTAGAGTAAACTCGGTGATCGGATGACTTGCTATAGCAAGTTTTAATTTTTTTTAAAAAAAAGGTAAATAAAAATAAAATATAGAAAAAATATTCATAAAAAATTTATGATTCTTTTTATTATTTAGAATTTTTATGTAAATTTTTAAAAATATTTTCTAATTTAAATAAATATTTAATTTATTTTTTTGGTGAATTAACTATTATAGCAGGTCATCGAGTTAAGTTTACTCTAGGAAAATACCCCTCAAAATTGGGATTATTCATGGTTAATCAATAGGTGGGATTATTGCATGAAAATTATGAATAGTTTGGATTATTCTAAGTAATTTTTCCTTTTAAATTTTAATTTTAGTTGTTTATTTTTTTCATTTTAATTTTTAATTCTTTTTTATTATTTTAAATTTTTAAATTTTTTAAAGTATAAGAGTGGAATGAATGAAGTGTGAGAATATAAAGTAGAAGTGTGGAGTGAAAGAGTGGAGAGGGGAGTTATTTTTCTTATACATATTATTAATTACTACTCTATTAATTTGTGTTATGACTTATGTGAGATGTAAGTTATTTTTCTTATACATGTTATTGATAATGAGACTTAAAACATGCAACTTTTTTTATTTATTTGATAATATGTGAATTAAGTCTTTTTGTGAATTAAGTCTTAATTAAGAACAAACATGAAATTAGTTGAAGTCTTGAAGCTTTTTTTTAAAAAAAAAATTGATGACTTGTATTAATGTATCAATGAAAAACAATAAATATTTAAAAAAAAAAAACTCAAAACCGTGAATTTTGGTGATTAAAATGATCATATATATCTTTAATCTAGCGTAGATTGTATTGAACCCAATTAAAATGTTCTTATAATATGGATCTTCTCTTAAATACATGTTTAATGAATTTAAATTAAAATCCATATTAACCTATTAAATTTGGTTAGATTAATAATGGATTTAATTCAAGAAAATTAAACGCAAATTAAACAAACTCTTCATACTTTTATTATTGATTTGAAATTAGAAATGAAAAGGTACGAATCAATTACACAAGCTAATCCATTACAAATCCAAACATTTTTCCGCCAACAATTTTTTTTATATCAAGAGAATTCAGTTCTTCATATGGATGCTTCATGTCCTGCATATAAATAATCATCACTTAATTCACAAAAATTTAGAAAGATCAGAAGTGGAGTAAAAATACACAAAAATTTTAAAAGCAGCGGGTTTAAAATTAGCTAGTCAAATCAGTTAATAAAATCAGCTGGTCAAATCAGCTATTAAAATCAGTTATCAGCTATTTTGCAGGAATTTTTCTTAAAACGCATTCTTTTTTATAGCTATGTATTTAAAGCTTACCAGCAAAGAAAGGTATGTCATGAATGGAGGACCTACGCTCTTGATCACTAAACTTCCTTTTCTTTTCTGAAACATACCAAAAGACATAAGATTTAGGGTTTGATTTTCATCTAATCTTCCGAAAGCTAAATAACATCAGCCTAACATATATATATATATATATATATATATATATATATATATATATATATATATATATATATATATATATATATATATATATATATATATATATATATATATATATATATATATATATATATATATATATATATATATATATTTGTTGCACTAAGCTAACCTTAGTGACGACCTCAATCTCTGTACCAACAAAAGATAATATCATATTCTTTATCACTTTTGTCATGTCCTCAAATATTGGATCTTCGTAACTATAATAACAATTAACATAGGAAAACAATAAAAACCATTAGAAGGTAATTATATTGTTCAATATATATTTCAAATTTAACATCTGAAAAATAGAAAAACATTGATAAGTATATGATCAATTCAACTCCAATTTAGTTTTAGTCATGAACTCTTTTGTATGAACGAATCCGAAAACAAATAAGTTGGACTTGATTTAAATTAGATAATATCATAAATATGCATAAAAGTAAACAATATCATATAAATGTACATCATTCACCATTTATTACTCAACAATATAATATTTGTTAAATTAACCAAGTTCACTTGAATGGATAATGAAAATTTTCAAACCCAAGAATAAACACATTCAAGTAGAGACTTATTATAACTCAAAATGCAAAATGCATATATAATAAAAATAAGAAAATGCAAAACCCATATAATACATAAACTAGATAATGCAAAACCCATTTTATAAGAAAACCAAATGCAAAACCCATATAGCAATATAAACAAGAAAATGCAAGACCCATATAATAATATAAACAAGAAAATACAAAACCCATATAACAATATAAACTAGAAAATGCTGGACCCATATCAAAATATAAACAAGAAAATGCAAAACCCATATAATAAGATACACTAGATAATGCAAAATCCATATAAAGTTCTAATTCAAAATGCAAAACCTACCCATATAATAAAAACAAGAAAATGCAAAACCTACCCATATAATAAAAACAAGAAAATGCAAAACCCATATAATAATATACACTAGAAAATGCAAAATCCATATTATAATAAAAACAATATTAAAAAAAAAGAAAAACCCATGTAACAATATAAACTAGAAAATGCAAGACCCATCACCCATATAATGATATAAACAAGAAAATACAAAACCCATATAATGATATAAACAAGAAAATACAAAACCCATATAACAATATAAACTAGAAAATGCTGGACCTATATGAAAATATAAACAAGAAAATGCAAAACCCATATAAAAAAACAAGAAATTGCAAAACCCATATAATAATATACACTAGATAATGCAAAATCCATATAAAGTTCTAATTCAAAATGCAAAACTACCCATATAATAAAAACAAGAAAATGCAAAACCCATGTAACAATTGATAAAAACTAGAAATAAAATGCAAGACCCATAACAAGAAAATGCAAAACCCATATAATATAAGCAAGAAAATGCAAAACCCATAAAACATAAACAAGAATATATAAAACCCATATCCTAGTACTAGTAACTATTATAACACAATACAAATACAAAGGCCATGATCGAAAAACAATAATAATACATACCCGTGTTCAATCAAGACTTTTGACGGTAAGGCGACGTCAACTCGACATGATGAAAATTTAGAAACAGTAGTATAACACCTAAGACAGAAAGAAATATTTTTGGGTAAAGATGGGCCAGTAGCAGTCCAAGGCGTAAGTCCTTGACAATTTACGCATAAAAGAATACGACGATGTATTGACGCAATTAATGGGTTAGACATATGAAGCTTTGTGTCGCAATTAAAACATATTGTATCATTTCTTGTTAGACATTGTTTACACTGTAAGGCCGCCGGCAAATTACATAAGTCGCAAACTAATAGTTTCTTTTTAGACATTTTCTTGTTTTGATTTTAGATTGCAAAAAATTTGATATGCTTTAGCGCGCAGGTGTATAAATAGTATATTGCTATTTAGCTGTTTCACAAAAATTTTGATTAATGATATTTAGCGAAATTTGATATTTAGCTGTTTTGATTAACGATATTTTTGTGAGAAATTGTCTTTTGTAAGGTGGCGTCCAAATATGAGATATTTAGCTATTTCATAAAAATTTGGACGAGACTATGGCAAGTTAAGTCTTAATTACTACTTTATTAATTTGTGTTATGTTTATACATGTTATTGATAATGAGACTTAAAACGTGCAACTTTTTTTATTTATTTGATAATATGTGAATTAAGTCTTAATTAAGAACAAACATGAAATTAGTTGAAGTCTTGAAACTTTTTTTTAAAAAAAATTGATGACTTGTATTAATGTATCAATGAAAAATAAAAGTGTGATGTAATTGTTGAATTTTGGTGATTAAAATGATCATAAAGTCTTACAAAAGACCGTCTTTAGGATAGACGGTCGAAATTGGGTCGGCCCATAATACCTAAAAAGGTAAATGATCAGTTTTTGAATTTTTTAAAAAGAATCAAAAAAAAAACTGCATTATGTTTGGAAATTGGCGCAGAGTATAGTCACTTCAACTTCTTCATCATTACCTCTACCACTACCAGTTACTCATTTCTCTTCCTTCATTTCTCCCTCAACCTTCATCTTCTTCACGCGTATCTTTCCCCTTACAGATCTTCATCATATTCCAGATCTTCTCCTACAAAACAAGTAATCAAGTTCATCAATTCTAGGTATGGTTTTTAAATGTTTTTCGTTTTCAAAATGGGTTTTAAATCAATCAAGTTTTCAGTAATGTTTATTTTAATGGGTTTTAATCAAGTTCATCAGACCTTCATTTTCGTTTTAAAAAAAATGGGTTTTTTCATCAATTACAGTAATGTTTATTTTAATGGGCTCTAAGGTTGAAATTCACCCAAAATATCCGTGATTTATGATTTTAAATGAAATTTCAACATTTTTTTACTTTTAATTTCTTATTTTAAATTCACCCACCTGTTCCTCTTTCTCTGTCCATGACAATCGGCATGGCTATGGCAGCCAGTAAGCTATCTTCTACACTTTCCTATGCAATTTACAACTTTTTTTGTAATCATAAATTTCCCATGCGAATTATCCATTGTTTTCGTTTATTTTGATTGTTGTTTATGTTTCATATGGTAGATAATTTAATTTTGCTCTCTTGGCTCAATTTTATTATGACACTATTTTTTATGGGTGTTTTCTATTTTAGTTTTATACCGTGATATTAAGTTGATGCTTTTTTGAATGATTGCGCAATGTGCGTGTACCATTTTTTGTCTTTGAATTTCGACAGGGAATTTGAAGATCTACAACTAAGACCATCAAAGCAACTGGCGCAAAAGCCTGTTCCATCGCAAGTTGCTTCTAAGAGACCAACGAACTATGTCCCAAAGAGGAAAGCAAAGTGATTGAAGATTAAAATATTTTATTTTTAAATTTGGGGATTTGTTGTGGGGATATTTTTTCTCTGGATATTGTTTTGTTGTGGGGATTTGTTGAAAACTTCTGAAGTAGTATACTCTTACAGATTTGGTATCTTAATCATTCAGAAATAATATCATAATCATTCAAATTTGGAATTATAGTCATTTTGATTTGGTAATATATTAATCACAGTTATTAGACTATTTACATTAATTAATCACATTATAATTCCAAATATAATACATTATAGTTTCAAATATAGTATAATATATTTTCAAATAGGATAAATGGAGATTAATAATCCCAACTTTGCGTGATCCGCTCAAAACAATCCCAACTTTCGATTATTTTCTAATATACCTAACTTTGCCTCTTTGTTGCTCAGGACATACCCTTTAATATGGTAACCGGTTATAACAGAATTGCAGTTTCCCTAACTCAAAAAAAAAAGAATTGCAGTTTCCCACGCACACAGTTACTCCTTTTTTATTTTATTTTTTATTTTTTTTACAGTTTTTAAAAATAGAAAATTGAATTGTGTGGGTTGGGCTTTATGGATCCCGTCTATAGCATAGACCGTCTCTCAGGAGACTTCCTGGTATATCTTTAATCTAGCGTAGATTGTATTGAACCCAATTAAAATGTTCTTATTATAATATAGATCTTCACTTAAATACATGTTTAATGAATTTAAATTAAAATACATATTAACCTTTAAATTTGGTTAGATTAATAATGAACTTAATTCAAGAATATTAAACGCAAATTAAACAAACTCTTCATACTTTTATTTGAAATTAGAAATGAAAAGGTACGAATCAATTACACAAGCTAATCAATTGGAAATCCAAACATTTTTTCCCCAACAATTTTATTTAAATCAAGAGAATTCACTTCTTCATATGGATGCTTCAGGTCCTGCATATAAATAATCATCACTTAATTCACCAGATCAAAAGTGGAATAAAAATACACGAAAATTTTGAAAACAGCGGGTTCAAAATCAGCTGGTCAAACCAGTTAATAAAATCAGCTGGTCAAACCAGTTAATAAAATCAGCTGGTCAAATCAGCTATTATAATCAGTTATCAGCTATTTTGCAGGAATTTTTCTTAAAATGCATTCTTTTTTATAAATAAGGTATTTATAATTGATAGTACAACACACTTACAAAATAACCTCAAAAAGCTTACCAGCAAAGAAACGTATGTCATGAATGGAGGACCTACGCTCTTGATCACAAAACTTCCTTTTCTTTTCTGAAACATACCAAAAGAAATGAGATCTAGGGTTTGATTCTCAGCTAATCTTTCGAAAGCTAAATAACATCAGCCTAATATATATATATATATATATATATATATATATATATATATATATATATATATATATATATATATATATATATATATATATATATATATATATATATATATATATATATATATATATATATATATATATATATATATATATATATATATATATATATATATATATATATATAATTGTTGCACTAAACTAACCTTAGTGACGACCTCAATATCTGTACCACAAAAGCAAATATCATATTCTTTATCACTTTTGTCATCTCCTCAAATATTGGATCTTCGTAACTATAATAACAATTAACATAGGAAAACGATAAAAACCATTAGAAGGTAATTATATTGTTCAATATATATTTCAAATTTAACATCTGAAAAATAGAAAAACATTGATAAGTATATGATCAATTCAACTCCAATTTAGTTTTAGTCATGAACTCTTTTGTATGAACGAATCCGAAAACAAATAAGTTGGACTTGATTTAAATTAGATAATATCATAAATATGCATAAAAGTAAACAATATCATATAAATGTACATCATTCACCATTTATTACTCAACAATATAATATTTGTTAAATTAACCAAGTTCACTTGAATGGATAATGAAAATTTTCAAACCCAAGAATAAACACATTCAAGTAGTGATTTATTAATATTATAACTCAAAATGCAAAATGCATATATAATAAAAATAAGAAAATGCAAAACCCATTTAATACATAAACTAGATAATGCAAAACCCAATTTATAAGAAAACCAAATGCAAAACCCATATAGCAATATAAACAAGAAAATGCAAGACCTATATAATAATATAAACAAGAAAATACAAAACCCATATAACAATATAAACTAGAAAATGCTGGACCCATATCAAAATATAAACAAGAAAATGCAAAACCCATATAAAAAAACAAGAAAATGCAAAACCCATATAATAACATACACTAGATATTAGATAATGCAAAATCCATATAATAAAACAAAAAATGCAAAACCTACCCATATAATAAAAACAAGAAAATGCAAAACCCATATAGTAATATACACTAGAAAATGCAAAATCCATATTATGATAAAAACAAAATTAAAAAAAATAATAAGCAAAACCCATATAGCAATATAAACAAGAAAATGCAAGACCCATCACCCATATAATGATATAAACAAGAAAATACAAAACCCATATAACAATATAAACTAGAAAATGCTGGACCCATATAAAAATATAAACGTGAAAATGCAAAACCCATATAAAATAACAAGAAATATAGTGCAAATCCCATATAATAATATACACTAGATAATGCAAAATCCATATAAAGTTCTAATTCAAAATGCAAAACTACCCATATACTAAAAACAAGAAAATGCAAAACCCATGTAACAATTAATATAAACTAGAAAATGCAAGACCCATAACAAGAAAATGCAAAACCCATATAATATAAGCAAGGAAATGCAAAACCCATAAAACATAAACAAGAATATAAAAAACCCATATATATACTAGTATTAGTAATTATTATAAGACAATGCAAATTAAAGGCCATGATCGAAAAACAATAATAATAGATACCCGTGTTCAATCAAGACTGTTCGCGGTAAGGCGACGTCAGCTCGACATGATGAAAATTGAGAAATAGTAGTATAACACCTAAGACAGAAAGAAATATTTTTGGGTAAAGATGGACCAGTAGCAGTCCAAGGCGTAAGGTCTTGACAATTTACGCATAAAAGAGTACGACGATGTATTGACGCAATTAATGGGTTAGACATATGAAGCTTTGTGTCGCAATTAAAACATATTGTATCATTTCTTGTTAGACATTGTCTACACTGTAAGGCCGCCGGCAAATTACATAAGTCGCAAACTAATATTTTCTCGTTAGACATTTTCTTGTTTTGATTTTAGATTGCAAAAAATTTCATATGCTTTAGCGCGCAGGTGTATAAATAGTGTGCTAGGATTGATTGCCGATATTTTTGTGAGAAATTGTCTTTTGTAAGGTGGCGTCCAAATATGATATTTAGCTGTTTCACAAAAGTTTGGACGAGACTATGGCAAGTTAAGACGAAATGTGGGTCTGCCCACTTTACGCGCGTATAACAATATTTTAATTTTTTGGACATTTATTAATTTTGACGTATCAATTTGAACATTGATACCTTTAAGGTCAAAATTGATACTCCCTCCGTTTCTTTTTTTTCCACCTTACTAAAACGGGTAGTTTCATAAGTTTTTTTACTTTAGAATACTTTCCATTTTTTGAAAGTTTTCATCCCACTTTTACCCCTTAAAACCCCACTTTCCTTACTTTACACTACTAATTAATTATTTTCTCTCTTATACTTTCTATACAATCATTATATTACACTATTATTTAATTATTTTTTCCCTCATAATTCCAATACAATCATTACTTCTCACTACTATATAATTAAAATAATGTCCACTACCACCAAAGATTCCATTTTTCTTAATCTTGGTGAAAAAATCAAATAGGAACATAAAAACGGAACGGAGGGAGTTCCTTTTAAGATCAAAATTGAAAAATGTCCAAAAAATGAAAAAAAAAAAACCTAAGTTGTTACATGCGTGAATTGGGCCGACCCTAATTGATGGTCTCGTTATGAGGCCTTCTTGTCCAAGACCAGCAGTAGCTATTTAAATTATTAGCTGGTCTTGGGCAAGACCGCCTCAATGTGAGATGGATAGCTCAATCAGGGCAAAAATAGTTTCGACTGATCCAATTGAAGTCGTCTTATGGTAAGACGACCTCAGTAGAGAATTGGTGTTTGTCATTTGTTTTTATTTAGGAATAATAATTTTTAGTTTGAAATTGGCTTGATTTTTTGTGTTGGAATTTAATCCACGTCATATAATTAATGAGAAGTTGACTAACATATACTTCTATACTTGATAAACTGCCTCTTCTAATATCATTTGATTTTAGGATGAAACATCATCATGTTTGAGTGTAATTTATTTTTCTCTTGTGTGGATCTTATTTTGTAAAAGCCGCAAATTTATCATTTAAAAAACACAAATTCTTGTGAGAGATGGTCTCTTTAGATTGGGCCGGCCCATAAAAAAAAATATAAAGTAAAAGTAGAAATTAAGCTACAATGAATTCGGCCTGAGAGACATCTCTCAAAGAGCAGGAGACTGGCTGGAAAAAAAAAATATTAACCACGACTGTGATTATAGCCGATCATTTTGACCCATTTATAAAATTTTGTCATCGATTTTTTTTTCTAACTATTAATCTTTGGTTAAATTTTTGAAAAATAATATAAAAATTTTAAATTTTAGTTTGAAATAATTTGATATTCTCTCCGTTTTTTTATGTTTGTCTATCAAACTATAACGGGTAGTTTCAAAATTTTGTCCTTTGAATATTTCTATTTTTGAAAATCTTTTTTCCCTTATATATACCCTCATAATCCCTCTTATTTTCACCATTTCCTTTTTCTTTATTTAATCTTTAATTTAAATATTTTTTTCTCTCTCATAATACCGATAAAATCATTACTTCACACTATTATTTAATCAAAATAATTTCCACTTTTTACAAAGATTCTACTTCCTTAATATATGTGAAAAACTCATAATAAACAATTTTTTAAGAACGGAGGGAGTAATAACTTAGTCTGAAATTTATCTAACCGACGATTTTTATTACAGGTTTTGTTAAGATCGAAGACAAGATTGTTTATCAAATATGTATATAGGAAATTTATTAGTACTATTTTCTATTCATGCTATTAATTTTTTGATTTTTTATACAATTTATCTATCACTCTTAATTTGAATTTTATTCTTAATTTATGACTGTAAGTTCGTTATAACCTAGTTTGATTTGTTTCAATGCATAGATCACTAATATCAACTTTGCCATTTTTTTATTATGCAAAAATTAGCGATATTAATTAGTGATAAAACTATAGGACCGGCAAATTCATTCGGTCAAATGAAAGTATTAGGATGAATAGAAGAGAGTATATTTTTCTGCTAAAGGTCAATCTTATTAACAAGTGCTTTCTTGTCAAGATTTTTTAGCTCATCGTACGGCTGCTCCATACCCTGTATATACATAAACACCAAGGTTATTTATACCCATCATATCAAAATCACACGTTAAAGTAGATAATAATACTTCATCTGTTTTATAATACTTCCTACTGAGTGTGGCACATGTTGTGCGGAAAAGTATCACAATCATATCAGTTTATGTATTAAGGAATGGAGGAAGTATATATGTGATATTAATGTTTAATTATACATAACTTTGTTATCATTAGAGGCGAAGCAAATATATTAGAGGCCCATTTAATTTTGAAATATTTGTTAAAATGGGTTTTTTTATTATTTTAAAAAACATATTTCACTTTAAGAAAAATAACTCAAGATAAATTGTATTGTAGCATTATATTACTTAAAATATAAAAAAATTTACAAAACAAATCACTTAAATTAAAAGTGTTACTCAAAATTGAGTTTGCATAGCACCCTTTAATATTAGAAAATCCATATTTCTAATGGCCTAGACGATCGACTACCCTAAATTGGGGGGTGGATGTAAGGTTGGAACAGGCATTGCCTCTAGGATATTTTTTGGGTCATTTATAAACTAAAATAATTTTATAAATCTTACAATAAAAAGGTGTCATATATAGTGGTTAAGAATGAAAAATATATATTTTTTGATGATAAAATTATTTTGTTTTTGAATTATAAGTTTTAAAATTTTTTCATATATTAATTAATAAAAATAACATACAACATACTTCTATAATTGAAGCTAATAGATAATAACTTACCAACAAACAGATGTATGGTGGACCCTCATTTGTACTGATCACTATTGAAATATATGAAACTCCTCCTTTTTGAATAAATCTTATTGTTAATCAATATTAATAGTTAGTATAGTAGCAAAAAAAGAGATATAATAATAATATGTTGTTGCTAAAGATTGCATAAATTTTAACAATAATCCTTGAATGAGATCATTTATTGTGATACGAATTCATACAACTATACTAGTCATTAAAACAGTATAATTTGAATTTACACTTGTACAGATAGTAGTTTTTAAATAGTCTGGACTAACCCAAATAAAGTCATTTTAAGGGGAGACGAACTCAATAAATTAAAGAATTCACAAGCTTTTTGATAATCAACATGGATTAATACTCCTCCAATTCTTTTTAGTTCCATTTTCTTATTTAGAATGTTCACCTCTATTGTCCCATTTCCATTTTAAGACATACATTTTTATGTAGTCTCCTTATTTTTTTAATATTAAAAATACTCAATATTGCACATGGGTCTATTATTCTAGGTGTTACTTTCATTTTCTTAATATAACAAGTCATCCAATTATCGAGAGGCAAATATCTACTTAATTTTAAATTATTGCAAGAAAATCATAAATAATTAAATTTCATACTATGTTTTAGCTTATAAATTAAAAATTAAAATACAAATTAAGAGTGAAATGTAAATAATGTCAAAAAATCAAATAAGATAGAGACCGTAACGAACGAATCATAAAAAGTTTAAACTAATATATTTTCTTAATTTACCAAACTATATTATCTTTCGTACTTCTTTCAATGAATGTGTGAGAGTTCTATGTTGTTCGACTCCCTTATTCTTTTAATTAATACTCTCTTCAATTCGTTTTAGTTATCCTATTTTTTTTATTTAGTCAATTTATCTTTATCGTTCAATTTTAATTTTAAAACCTATTTTTGTAAATGGTGCCCTTATTTTCTATCTAATATTGCACATTGGTCTACTTGTTAGTTTAGGTGATTCCTTCCAATTCTTAATATTAAAAACACCCAATAAATATTGCATATAAGTCTACTTTTTTAGATGGTTTCCTTATTTTCTTAATATTTGTACCTAACCAAGTAGGACAACCAAATTAAATTGAAAGGAATATAATCAACTGATGAAAGTAAACGTGGTTTATCAAATATCAAAAAAACTTATTAACACGATATATCAAAAGGTTGTTTATCAAATAAATTTTTTGACTTTTAACACTGTTCATCAAAACGAAATTTATTAACACGACTCCTAGTATTTACTGTATCATTACAATCCCCGAATTTTCTCAATAAGTGCTTTCTTGTCAAGATTTTTAAGCTCATCGTACGGCGGCTGTAGATCCTGTATTATATAAACATTTAAGTTAGCATATAAATACAATATGTGCTATTAAATGCCAACTATAAATAACCTTGTTTTCACTTGATTTTGGAGTTTCTAATTATTTTTGCGATATTTTTTAAAATAGAAGTTTTTATTATATTTAAAAAATTAAAAAATTTATACTTTAAGAAAAATAATTAAAGATTAAATGTATTGTAACATTACATTACAATAAATACAAAAACACATATTCTTATTTGAGACTGTCTATACAATAGACGTCTCAAGTTTTGAGGCTGGCCCAATTGATAAATTAAAAAAAACTGATTGATGGTTTGGTAAGTCAAAAACTCTTACTGACTGTCTATACAATAGACGTCTCAAATTTTGGCATGACCCAATTTATAAATTTAAAAAAAATTAAAAACTAAAATGTGGTTTAGTTAGTTAAAAGGGAGATATGGATTGGGTTTTCGAGAGACCTCTATAATATAAACGGTCTCTAAAAAAAGTGTCTCAAAAAAAAAAGTTAAGAAATAAATCACTTACCAGCAAACAAATGTACGGTGGACCCTCATCTGTACTGATCACAAAGCTTCCTTTTCTTGGCTGAAAAAAAATATGTGAGCATCTTAAAAACCTATTTTTAATGAATTATAACATGTTAAAATTGATTAAACAAGAAAATTATCTATTTAATTCGCAATATGTATTAATAATCAACATAATTCATATTGAGTGTGTTCCTTTAAATCTTGTTTGAATTGAGCGTAAATATTTAAATAAATTGGTAAAATAAATAATTAAAGGAATTTGATCATCCAAACAATAAATCATCTATCCAAACACAATATTCGTAAGAGATTTACTAATTTTTTTTTTTAAAAAAAAAAAAAACACTCTCGTAAACTAACTATTTTTCGTTAACTTACCGCCGACATAGTGTTCATCTCGACCTTATAATGATCACCAAGAAGGCATAAGGAAGCGCATATCTCTTCGGCCCTTATCTTGAATATTGGATCTTCATTACTATTATAAATAAAATAAAAAACCCATTCTATTATAAAAAACACTTTCACCTCATCATCAGATCTGTCTCATACTTGAATTTATAAATAATAACTTAATGTAATAATAGAAACTTTTAACTTAATTATTTGCTTCTTTGTATCAAGATCGTCTTATCGGGAAATAGACTCATACAAGAGAGACGGTTTGATTATCACAAATTTATTAATGCTATGTTTGGGTACGAAAATTTGGAATTGACACAAATTTATTGTTTGGCAAACAAAAAATTTTCAAATTTCAATTTGGACCAAATTCCACCATTTTTTTAAATTAGTTAAAATTGAGAATTTGAGAATGACAATCCAAACTTTATCATTTTCAAATTCTTTATTTATGATTTCATCATTAAAATCCATAATTTGAAATGAAATAAATATTCCCAAACACTTCATAATATTTTATTCAGTGTCAACATTCCAGTATATATCTCGTACAAAATCAAAGTCCAGGGGAGAAGTATCAATATCAAACATATCATACCCGTACCCACAAGGCAAATAAACATCAGACGAAATGCGCAAAATCAAGAAAACTCAAAGACTAATTATTAATTCATAATAAATAAAATTAAATGATACCCGTGTTCAATGATGATGGTTCTTGGGGGCAAATCATGTTCACCATTATCCTCAATTTGAATACTCTTGATAAGGTCTCCAAGAAACTTGGCATCAGCAGGTGAAATCTCAAAATCATCACCAATTTCATAATCTTGATATTTAAACAAGTCAACGACAGTAAGTGAGGATCTTAGGATATCCGGATCTTGATTTCCATAAATTTGGGACATACGTGGCAAAATAACATCAATATTGGCATTAGTTTTGGGATCACAGAAAAAGCAAAAAGACATGGATTTAGGAAGTTTAGGACCAAAAGCACCCCAAACAGTTTTAGAATGGCATTTATGACATAAAAGTTGTCGAACATGTTCCGAAAAAGAAGGGTTATCTTTTTGATTGTGAGTAATGGTGTCACAATCCCAGCAGAAGTAAACATTTTCTGATGTACAGTATATCCATGCCGATGATTCGCAATTCTTGCATTTTTTATTACACTCCATTTTTCAGATTACCAATTAATGGACTAATACTTTTTTTTGAAGAAGAAGATAATGGATAATACTTTATTCTATTTTGTGGTGTTTGGACGATATTTATATGTAATTGTTTTGAGCGTGAACTATGCATTCAGCCATTCACTTTGTAACTTTGGTATAGACGACAATCTTAGCAGTCTGGCCCATAAACAAATTCAGTTTTCTATTTTTGCAAAGTGTAAAAAAAAAAAAAGAAAATTTAGAAAGTAATTTCATTAAAAACCTATTAATAATCTATATTAATAATCTATATTAATGAAATTTTGAGCGTGAACTATGATTTGAAAGTTTTAATGAAATTTCATTAAAACCCTATTAATAATCTATAGATTAATAATCTATGAATAATCTATAGATTAATAATCTATATTAATAATCAAGGTAGACAAGAGATTTTTCAACTAAAATTACACTAATAAATCATTACCATGGGAATGATTTGAAAGTTTTTGATGAAATTTTTACACTATAAATCATTCTCATTACCACCATTTAGTACCACTAACGGGCCGTTAAAGTTTTAATGAAATTTTACATTATTAATCATTCCCATTACCATGGTTTAGTACCACTAACCAAACAAACGAGAAAGTAATTAAGTTACAAAGTGAATGGCTGAATGCATAGTTCCCGGCCGGCCCGCTCAAAACAACTACATATAAATATTAGTCCATTATCCATTATCTTCTTCTTCAAAAAAAATATTAGTCCATTATCCATTATCTTCTTCTTCAAAAAAAAATATTAGTCCATTAATTGGAAATCTGAAAAATGGAGTATAATCTAAAATGCAAGAATTGCGAATCATGGGCATGGATATACTGTACATCAGAAAAAGTTTACTTGTGTTGGGATTGTGACACCATTACTCACAATCACAAAGATAACCCTTCTTTTTCCAAACATGTTCGACTACTTTTATGCCATAAATGCCAGTCTAAAACTGTTTGGGGTGCTTTTGGTCAAAAACTTCCTAAATCTATGTCTTTTTGCTTGTTCTGTGATCCCGGAACTAATGCCAATATTGATGTTATTTTACCACAAATGTCCCAAATTTATGGAAATCAGGATTCGGATATCCTAAGATCCCCACTTACTGTCGTTGACTTGTTTAAGTATCAAGATTATGATGTTGGTGATGATTTTGAGATTTCACCTGCTGATGCCAAGATTCTTCGAGACCTTATCAAGAGTACTGAAATTGACGATAATGGTGAAGATGATTTGCCCCCAAGAACCATCATCATTGAACACGGGTATCATTTAATTTAATTTATTATCAATTAATTAGTCTTTGGGTTTTCTTGATTTTGCGCATTTAATTTGTTGACGTTTGCCTTGTGGGGGTAAGGGTATGATATGTTTGATATTGATACTTCTCCCTTGGACTTCGATTTTGTACGGAATACTGGAATTAGTGTTGACGATGATTAAAATATTATGTAGTGTTTGGGAATATTTATTTCATTTCAAATTATGAATTTTAATTATGAAATCATTAATAAAGAATTTGAAAATAACTAGGTTTGGGTCGTTATTTCTGAAATTATCAATTTAACCTAATTTAAAAATAAACAATGGTAAAATTTGGTCCAAATTCAAATTTCAAAATTTATGATAAACCAAATAGTATATTTGAGCCAATTCCTATCATTCTCAAACATAACATTAATGAATTTGTGATAGTCAAACCGTTTCTCTTGTACGAGATTATTTCACGGTGAGACAATCTTGATACAATCTCGAGACAATTATCTTGATACAATCTTGAGACAATCTTGATACAATCTTGATACAATCTCGAGACAATAATCTTGATACAATCTTGATACAATCTTGAGACAATCTTGATACAATCTCGAGACAATAATCTTGATACAATCTTGAGACAATCTTGATACAATCTTGATACAAGTATGAGACAGATCTGATGGTGAGGTGAATAAAATGGGTTTTTTGTTTTATTTATAATAGTAATGAAGATCCAATATTCAAGATAAGGGCCGAAGAGATAAGCGCTTCCTTATGCCTTCTTGGTGATCATTATAAGGTCGAGATCAACCCTATGTCGTCGGTAAGTTTACGACAAATTTTTTTTTTAATGAGTAAATCTCTTGCGAATATTGTGTTTGGATGATTAAAAAAAGGAGGAAAGGGATTTAAAGGGGAAGGTTGAGGGGTTTGAGGGAAAAATATATATATGCATAAATTTTGAAAAAAAAAATATAATCTCGTTTAAAGAGCGTGACTTAAATATAAATATTTAAGGGAGTGAAAATTAGGTGTGTTCAAAACTGGATACCGAGTCGACCCAGATCCAGTTTTATTAGAATATTTTTTATTTTTTATTTTTTTGTTGTTTTGTCGTTCAACCATACGTTTGTTTATTTCTATATTCACTTAAAATATTTTTTTTATATAAAATTCAAATACAAATTCCCTACAAATCTTTAACATAATTAGTCATAAAATATTAATTAAGAAAATGAAAAAATAATATTATTGTTCATAGGCTTAAGTAAGAACAATTATGCTTGCAAAAAAAAAATAAATAAGAACAATTATAAAATTCAAATACTAACTCTTCAAAAATATTCAATCCAAGGTTAGCTTAAGAGATATTATGATCATTTTATTTACGAAAAAAAGTAAGAAAAATAATAATTTTAAAAACCGGATATTTTCAAAAAATCATGACCCGGATCCAGTATCCGGTTTTAAAACCGGGTACCCGACCCGGATTATCCGGTTTGCGAACACCGGGTAAATTATCCGGTTTTAAAAACCGGACACCGAATACTTCTGGTCGAAATAATCGGATCGGGTTATTATGAACACCCCTAGTGAAAATGGCAAACTAATGGACAAATTCTTAAAGATGCAATTGATATTCAATTGAAATAATTGGGAAATAATTCTCCACTCTCTCTTACGTTAAATTTATACTCCTAATTAAATGAGAAAACTAATTGCTATTTATTCATTTTTCGTTACTTTGTAACCAGTTTTTGCTTCTAAGTAACAATCAAATTCCTTTAATCATTTATATTTAACCAACTTTATTTTCTCTTTATATTATTTACTCTTAAATATTACACCCAATTCAAGCAAGATTTAAAGGGACAACACTCAATATGAATTATGTTGATTATTAATCTAATAATATAGATAGCGAATTAAATAGACAATTTTCTTGTTTAATCAATTTTAACATGTTATAATTAATTAAAAATAGGTTTTTAAGATGCTCACATATTTTTTTCAGCCAAGAAAAGGAAGCTTTGTGATCAGTACAGATGAGGGTCCACCGTACATTTGTTTGCTGGTAAGTGATTTATTTCTAAACTTTTTTTGTTTCGGACTCTCTTAAGAAACCGTCTATATTATAGACATCTCTCAAGAGCTCAGCTCATATTTTCCTTTTATTCTTCTAACTTACAAACATGCCCTCTCTTAAGAGACCATCTATAGTATAGACATTTCTCAAGAGTCCAACCGATATCTCCCTTTTAACTTACAAAACCACCAATTAGTTTTTTTTTACATTTATAAATTGGGCCATGCCAAAACTTGAGATGTCTATTGTATAAACAGTCTCAAGTAAGAGTTTGTGACTAACCAAACCACCAATCAGTTTTTTTAAAAAAATTTATCAAATGGGTCAGCTTCAAAACTTGAGACGACTATATATTGCATAGGCAGTCTCAAATAAGAATTTGTGTTTTTGTATTTTTTGTAATGTAATATTGCAATACGTTTTATCTTTAATTATTTTTCTTCAAGTAGAATTTTTTATTTTTTTAATATAATAAAAATTTCTATTTTAAAAGATATCGCAAAAATAATTAGAAACTCCAAAATCTGGTGAAAAAAGGTTATTTATGATTTTACGTGTAATAGCACATGTTGTATTTATATGCTTACTTAAATGTTTATATAATACAGGATCTGGAGCAGCCGTACGATGAGCTTAAAAATCTTGACAAGAAAGCACTTATTGATAAAATTCGGGGATTGTAATGATACAGTAAATACTAGGAATTATCGTGTTGATAAATTTACTTTTGATGAACAGTGTTAAAAGTCAAAAAAATTTATTTGATAAACAACCTTTTGATATATCGTGTTAATAAGTTTTTTTGATATTTGATAAACCACGTTTACTTTCATCGGTTAATTATATTCCTTCAAATTCAATTTGGTTGTCCTGTTTGGTTAGGTACAAATATTAAGAAAATATGGAAACCATCTAAAAAACACTACTACAAAAATGTTGCAATATGACCCTTAAATGTTGCAATAAAGATTATGCAACATTTTTTCAAGTGCTGCCTTATGTCGCGTTGCATTAGCTAAATGCAACACTTTTATGAGTTTCTGCAACACTTATTAAAAGTGTTGCATATATTTAATATATGCAACACTTTTTTTTAAAATCAAAGGCAACACTTTAAATAAAAAATGCAACACTTTAAATAAAAAATACAACACTTTTTCTTTATTACTATAAAATAAAAGCAACACTTTTTAGTATATATCAATTGCAACATTTTTTATTTGCAACAAATATATGCAACACCTTCACCATCAATTGCAACACATTTTCTATTTCCCGCCCAATGGCTGACATAACTATTCAGTTACTCGATCATTTAACAAATGGACCGGCCCATATTTACCCGTCTATGTTATAGACGATCTTTAGCAATAATTTGTGAAAAAAATACCCAGGTTGTTACATGCGTGAATTGGGCCGGCCCAAAGGGATAGGTTTCATTATGAGGCCATCTCGTCCTTACCAGCAATAGCTATTTAACTTATTAGCTGGTCTTGGGCAAGGTTTCCTCAATATGAGATGGATAGCCCAATCAGCTCAAAAATAGTTTGGACTGGTCCAATTGAAATTGTCTAACGGTGAGACAACTTCTGTAGAGAATTGGTGTTTGTCATTTGTTTTAATTTAGGAATAATAATTTTTAGTTTGAAAATGGCTTGTTTTTTGGTGTTGGAATTTAATCCACGTCAAATAATTGATGAGAAGTTGACTAACATATACTTGATAAACTACCTCGTTCTAATATCATTTGGGTTTAGGATGAAGCATCATTCATGTTTGAGTGTAATTTATTTTTCTCTTGTGTGGGTCTTATTTTGTAAAAGCTGCAAACTTATAATTCAAAAAACACAAATTCTTGTGATAGATGATCTCTTTAAGAGACTATCTATCCCATAGACCATCAAAATGGGCCAGCCCATTTTCCATCCCATTAACTGATTTTTTAAATTTAAAAAAAAAATTTAAAAAGAAAAAAAACCCGCAACTGACGGCGTGAAATGACTTGTCCAATTAAGTAACTTTCCTTTCACCCTTTATCTTTCTCCATTTCCTTCTCATCCTCCCTATTCTTCATTACAGTGTTTCTCAAACTTTCTCCATAGCTCAACTGAAGAACTACACAATAATTAAAAGCTAGAGAAAATAAATCTCCAATCCATGTCAATCCATATTGTTTAGGAAAGGAAAACTTTGTTCATTATGATTTCCTGATTTTCCTGTTTATTCAATCTTCTCAAATCCTTCTTCTCGTCGTTCTCTTATCGGCGCTAACCATACTTCTGCCAGATTCTGCCTGAACAAATATCAAAATTCAAAAATTCATAATTATATATATAAAAAAAGAACCCACATGACCATATACCATTATAGTCCCAAACACAGACATTATAGTCCCAAACACAAACCATTATAGCACCAAACATATACCATTATACCCCCAAACACAGACATTATAGTCCCAAACACAAACCATTATAGCACCAAACATATACCATTATACTCCCAAACACAGAAATTATAGTCCCAAACACAAACCATTATAGCACCAAACAATATTAGATATAAAAAAAAACCATCTCCAAGAACTGAAATTCATTTCCTCTTCGTTTTCCTTTAAAAAAAATACAAGGTCAATTTTAATAAAAAAAATATTGATCGAATATGGTATTACCTTCATTACCTTCGTCTTCCATTTCAATATGGTAATTCTCAACCGCCATTGATGAACCTTGGTGAAAAAAAAAATTCAATTTTTAAATACATAAGAGAAATAATTAAGAAATCATGAACAATATCATTGGTATTTGGTGGTCTTGAGGTTTTTGGTGTTCTAATGGTATTTGGTGTTCTTGAGGTTTTTGGGGAAGATATGAACTCTATTCTAATGGAGTTAAATGGATGTTTTTTTGGAGAATAGGTGAATGGTTACTTTTCCCAAGTGTTGACAGGAATTTTTTTTTCCTTTTTCCTTTTTCTAAAGTTTTAATTTTGTTTGGGCTGGGCCTTTGTGGTATCCGTCTATAGGATAGACCGTCTCCCATGAGACTTACTGTTTATTTTTCTCTTGTGTGGGTCTTATTTTGTAAAAGCTGCAAACTTATAATTCAAAAAACACAAATTCTTGTGATAGATGATCTCTTTAAGAGACTATCTTTGATTGGGTCGGCCCATTAAAAAAATTTATAAAGTAAGAGTAGGAATTGATTAAGCTCTAATGGATTGGGCTTAAGAGACCTATCTTTCAAAGAGACAGTCTCTCAGGAGACTGGCCGAAAAAAAATGGTTAACCACGACTGTGATTATAGCCGATCATTTTGACCCATTTATAAAATTTTGACATCGATTTTATTTCTAACTAATAATCTTTGGTTAAAACCCACTTCAATTTAACTCATATTTACTTACTGAGTTAAGATTTTTTTTTAACCTTAAAGCGGTATGTTGATGAATTGATGATGATCATTTTCTAAATTTCTGATTGTATGAAGTATTCAAAAAAGCGCAATTAATATTTTTTGAAAAATAAATATAAAATATAAAATTTTAATTTGACTTGTTGAGTCACCCAAACATAGCTCGATTCAACTATGATTAGATTTGAAATAATATGATATTCCCTTCGTTTTTTTTGTGTTTGTCCACCTTAGCATAACAGGTAGTTTCAAATATTTATCCATTTTAGATTACTTTCTATTTTTTGAAATCTTTTTTCCCTAATATATACCCTCATAATCTCTCTCATTTTTTCCATTTCATTTTTCTTCTTTATTGAATCTTTAATTTAAGGTATTTTCTCTCTCATAATACCAATACAATCATTATTTCACACTAGTATTTAATTAAAATAATACTCACTTACTACAAAGATTCTACGTCCTTAATATGTGTGAAAAACCCATATTAGACAATATTTTAAGAACGGAGGGGAGTAATAACTTAGTCCGAAACTTATCTAACCGACCATTTTTATTACATGTTTTGTTAAGGGCCGAAGTCAAGGTTGTTTATCAAATATGTATAGGAAATTTATTAGTACTATTTTCTATTCATGCTATTAATTTTTTGATTTTTTATACAATTGATCTATCGCTCTTAATTTGAATTTTATTCTTAATTTATGACTGTAAGTTATAACATAGTCAAACCTCGATCTTGTTTGATTTGTTTCAATGCAAAGATCACTAATATTAACTTTTTTCAATTTTTTATTATGCAAAAATTAGAGATATTAGTGATAGAATTATGGACCGGCAAATTTATTCAGTCAAATGAATATAGTGGGATGAATAGAAGAGAGTATATTTTTTCTATTAAAGTTCAGGCTTATTAACAAGTGCTTCCAAGTCAACTAACACGATTCCTAGTATTTGCTGATTCTTTCATGTCAAGATTTTCTAGCTCATAGTAGGGTTGCTCCTGGTCCTGTATATACATAAATACCAAGGTTATTTTATACCCATCATATCAAAATCACACGTTAAAGTGGATAATTATACTTCATCCGGTTTATAATACTTGCTACAATGTGACATGTGGTGTGGGAAAATGTCACAATCGGTTCAAGTATTAAGGAACGGAGGAAGTATATATGTGATATTAATGTTTAATTATACATAACTTTGTTATCATCAGAGGCGAAGCAAATGTATTAGAGGCTCATTTAATTTTGTAATATCTTTTAAAATGAATCTTTTTATTATTTTAAAAATCAAAAATATTTCACTTCAAGAAAAATACTCCCTCCGTTCCTTTTTGATGTTCCTATTTGGGTTTTTCACCAAGATTAAGAAAAGTGGAATCTTTGGTGATAGTGGGTATTATTTTAATTATATAGTAGTAGGAAGTAATGATTTTATTGGAAGTATGGAGAGAAAAAATAATTAAATAATAGTGTAATGTAATGATTGTATGGGAAGTATGAGAGAGAAAATAATTAAATAGTAGTGTAAAGTAAGGAAAGTGGGGTTTTAAGGGGTAAAAGTGGGATGAAAACTTTCCAAAAATGGAAAGTATTCTAAAGTGGAAAAACTTATGGAACTGCCCGTTTTAGTAAGGTGGAAAAACAAAAAGGAACGGAGGGAGTAACTCAAGATAAATTGTAATGTAACATTAAATTAAAAGTGTTACTCAAAGTTGGTTTTCATAGCGAATAAGTCTAAGGTGGACTTGGACCACATCAAAATTTGGGTGGACCAAGTTTTCACTCTCACTATCTACTCTACTTCTAATCTTTTACTCTATTTTTCTACTTCTAAATTTTTTTTAAAAAGAAAAAAAATAAATTAATTCAATTTTTTAATTTTTAATGTACATTTAAATTTTTTATTCAAATTTTTTTATTTTTAAAATTTTTATTTTAATTTTAATTTTAAGTTTTTTAAAATTTTTAATTTTTTAAACATTTTAATTTTTTTGAAAAATTTTTAATTTTTAAATTTAATTTATTTTAATTTTTTTATTTTTAAAATTTTTATAATTTTTTTAGTTTTTTAAAATTAAAACTTTTTTTAATTTTTAATTTTTAAAATTTATTTTTAGTATTTTATTTTTTAATTTTTAAATTTTAATTTTTAATTTTATTGTTTTTATTTTAAAATTTTTTTTTATGCATAAGAGTGAAAATATAAGAGAAGAGTGAAAGTGTGGAGTGAAGAGTGGGGAGGGGAGTAAAGTAGAGTAGGATAGAGTGTAGTTTAGTAAATTGGAGAGTAAGACTTGGTCCATACTGTCACTAATATTAGTGTGGACCAAGTCCACACAAGTCTTTCTCTTTGCATAGCACCCTTTAATATTAGAAAATCCATATTAAGGTCGGGTCTTACTTATTATTAATTTCAGGTTTTCGGTCTAAGGCCGAAAACATCTAGGATAGACCAGATTAGATCCGATAATTTTATAGAGAAATGGAGTAATATTAATGATTTTTATGTATATATTCATTTAAATGGCTTTATATTTCTTATTTCTAACACAAAATAATTTTTTACTTAAATATTTTAATTTTATAATAATTAATTTGCTAAATTATTTTTAAATCTTTTATTTTTAAATTTATTTTTGGTATATAAATTGCTTCCGATCTAAACCTAGACCGGACTAGGAGAAAACCGGGTTAGACTGGGCCCGAACTGAATGGAACCGACCCGATCTTTAGTCTTAGCATATTCAAAAATTCGGTTTTGATCTTTAGTCTAGCTGGTCTGAATCCGAATTTGGATCGATGCACACCCCTAATAGCCAAGGCGACTTCTTGTATATTAGTAAAGGAGGTACCGAGCATGTTTAACATGACAGTCACACATGACCCGAAAAGTTTGGGTTCCTACAATAAATTATGTAATCAATTAAGATCCCACTTAACTATGTTTAAGCTTATAGATTAAAAATTAAAATACAAATTAAGAGTGAAATGTAAATAATGTCAAAAAATCAAATAAGATAGAGACTGTAACGAGCGAAGCATAAAAAGTTTAAACTAATATATTTTCTTAACTCAAAAAAAAAACTAATATATTTTCTTAATTTACTAAAATATATTATCTTTCGTACTTCTTTCAATGAATATGTGAGAGTTCTATGTTGTTTGACTCCCTTAGTCTTTTAATTAATACTCTCTTCAATTCTTTTTAGTTGTCCTATTTTTTTATTTAGACAATTTATTTTTATTGTCCAACTTTAATTTTAAAACCTATTTTTGTAAATGGTCCCCTCATTTTCTATCTAGTATTGTACATTGGTCTACTT